>JAPTOF010000019.1:9307500-9907500 GCA_028554755.1 Cordia subcordata
GAAGTTGATTTACTACTTGAAATCTCTTTTCTATAGAGGCATAACAGATGAATAGATAAAACCTGGAAATAAACTTATATTAGTGAATTGTGATAGCTAATCCTTGAATATATATGTTACAGGAGAGTGGTGGAATGCAAATATGATTGACGTTGAGAATAAATACTTCAAAGACAGTTTATTATATTACCTTGCGGATGCTTTTACCATTAATGGCCAGCCAGGAGATTTCTATGAATGTCCTTCAAATAGTAAGTAGCATTTATATGACGATATACGTTGCAATCACACCGATGCTTCATTTAGGTGGAATTGTTCTCATTTAAGATCTTACTAACTAATCTTCATCTGTAAAATTTTGTTAGATATTTATAAGCTAAAGGTGAAACAAGGGAAGACATACCTCCTTCGCATTATTAATGTTGGACTGAATCATATATTCTTTTTCAAGATAGCCAATCACAAGATGACTGTTGTCGCAGTCGATGCCGGTTACACCAACCCATATGTCACCGATGTAGTTACAATCGCTCCCGGTCAGACCACTGATGTGCTTCTTGAAGCTGATCAGCCTCCAAGATCATACTATATGGCAGCACGTCCTTATATTAGTGTAGATCCTAATACATCACATGCTAATATAAATACAAGCGGGATTGTTGTCTATGAAGGTGCAACTTCAGCCAATCTACCAATACAAACAAGACTACCAGATTTTTTTGACACTTCGGTTGCCTACAACTTCTTTTCCAATTTAACTAGCCTTACAACAGGGTCTTTTTGGGTTCCAGTCCCACATCCAGTGGACGAACACATATTTATAACTGCAGGATTAGGCGTAGTTCCTTGTGATGAAGTTAGGAACAAAACTTGTGGGGGTCCTTTTGGACAACTAGTATTTGGTAGCATGAATAATATCTCCTTCCAGCTACCTACAAAGATGTCTATCCTAGAAGCATTTTACAACAATATTGGTGGAATTTATACAACTGATTTTCCTAAGGAACCACCATTAAAGTTTGACTATACAAATCCTAGTAACCAATTTAACAGGGACCTCATATGGATCAACGAAAGGGCAACTAAAGTGAAAAAGTTGAAATATAATAGCACTGTTGAGATTGTGTTACAAAACACTGTTTTAGCGATGAAAGAAAATCATCCGATACACTTGCATGGATATGATTTTCATGTGTTGGCTCAAGGTTTTGGCAATTATGACGCCACAAGAGATGAAAGAAGTTTCAATCTTGTTAATCCACAACGGCGTAATACAGTGGCTGTGCCTGCTGGAGGATGGGTTGTCATTAGATTTCAAGCAAATAATCCAGGTAATATTTTATGCTTATAATATCATTGATGTGTTGTTTCCATTTAGATGACAAGTTACAGTTAGATTTCAAGAGTAAGTTGATTTAACAGTGAAAATAAACTAAGGCAATTATTTAGGGCTCGTTTGGTATCGTTGTTGTTTCTGGTTTTCTGTTTTTGTTTATCAAAATTTGAAAACTAGTTTGTTCGATTTTTTGGAAAAATAAAAATCAACAACCTGTTTTAGCAACTTTAATAAACAAAAAAATGTAGTTTTCTCAAGTTGTGGCAACATATTTTCAAAACTTTTATTCACTTTGTGGTAAGTACCTTTTAGAATTATCTTTTCAAAATTAATACAAGCTCATTAATTTTTTGAAAAATAATTATTAAAATTAAAATTATTTAAAATTATCTTAAAACATTAATTCAAAAATATTTTTAACAATATTATTTTAAAAATATTTTTCAAAAGATATTTTTGAAATAAAATTAATTTTATAAAAGACATTTTCAAAAATAATTAAAAAATATTTTTAAAATATTTTTAATAAATAAAAAATAAATAAATTTAATTTAAAAATAATTTCAATAAATTAAAAATCATTTTAACAATTTTAATATTTTAAAATAATTTTAATAAATTAAAAACTTTTAAAAATTATTTGATAAATTAAAATTATTTTTAATAAATTATAATTATTTTTAGAAAATTAAAATTATTTTAAGAATTAATTTTTAAAATAATGATTCCTATAATTATTTTTAAGCATAATTATTCTTAAAATTATTTTTAAAAAATAATTATTAAAATTATATTTAGAAACCTTTTAAAAAATAAATTAATAAATTAAAATTTTAAAAATTCAAAAATGAAATAAAAATATACTCTCAAAATAATTAAACTTATTTTTTAAATTATAATATTAAAGAAAAAATTTAATTTTAAAATATTCTCATTATTCTTTTACAAAATATTCTAAGATATTTTTATGTATTCTATTTAAAACAAAATAATAACTAAAATGAAAAATAAGCGAAATAGTTTGTAAACTATGGACAACCAAAATTGTTTCGGTTTTTTTTTATAAATTCTATAATTTAATCAAACGCGTTTACAGTTTCTATTTTTAATTATTGTGGATAGTTTTTTGTTTATGATTCTACTTTCCATTTTTAAAATTTTTGATAGTATTACCAAACGGCCCGTTGTTTTTCAAACTTAGCTCGATCATAAATAATATGACTAAACTCAAATTGCATTCATTAGACGTGATATTGAGATAAGTTTTTATGTCAAGATCTAGATTGATTTAATTTAACTTTGTATATATAAAGCAAGCGCGCAAATCCAAATCTTAGTTTTAACTCGAGAGAGCTTGGCTTCTTAAAATTATTAGATTACGTAGGTCTCACTTTTCATTCTTGAACAAAATGTAGTCACCTTTCTAAAACAGGCTACTTGATTATAAACACCATTTCTAAGATAATTTTTGAAAATATTGAAACATAACTTAAATACCATTAAAGTTCAAAAAAATTAAGTTGACATTTTACTTGGTCATTTCTATGTTCAAATAATATATATATATATATATATATATATATATATATGGGGAGTATAAGTATAGACTTTATTAGAGAGTAGCTTAAGTAATTGAGGCAATTTACTTCAAAAGTGAAGTCCTAGGTTCAAATCGAATGAGAGACGGGGGATTAGAAGAAAAAAATTTATAAAAATATATATAAGTTTAGAGTTTGTTAGGTTCATTGGAAGATCTTATTTATTTTCCAAAGTTATCTCGATCATATAATAGTTTGATCAAGATCAACTTACATTCATTAAATAGGATCTTGAGATCTACTCAAAAATGTTATGACAAATTCAACATTGACTTGATGGAACCCTTTGTATACATAAAGACAAGAGCTCAAATCCAAATCCGACTCTGAACTTAGATTGAGCTTGACTAACCTTATTATAAAAACTATGATTTAATTTTTCTTTCTTGGAATAGAAACATTCACCTTTTCTTAAGAAAGTCGACTTGATTGTAAATGGCGCTCTAAAATAATAGCTAAAAATCTTGAAACATAATGTCAATACTTTGAAAAGCTAAAAGAATTAAGTGAATTTTGTCACTTGGTCATTACTATGTTCGTATAATATATAAGAGCAACAAAAGTATAAATTTGTTAATTGCATCTCAAAAAAATAAAATCACAAGAAGATGCACGTACATGGGTACCAATCAAGAACAAAGGCCTTAGATAATTTACGGGAGGAGTTTGTCTTAGGATCTCAAATATTGCAATTTGTGGTTTTCAAGGTATTATATGCTAAAATGGTTTCTAGAGAATATATATTATTCCCTATAAATTTGTCAAGGGGTGAAAATCAACTAAGGAAATTCTTTTAGTTTTTCAAACTTAAAACATCCATGTAATAATATATTTGCTGCTAGTTGACCTATATTCATTATATGTGATCAAGCTTGAACTCTAATGAAGTTTTTATGGCAAGTTCAGGTTTGGAATTGATAACGTGACACCTCTAGAGATTAGGGGAAAGAGCTCAAATTCAACTCTAAACTTGAATGCAAATTAAGCTTGATTTCTTAACATTAGGTGTTTTTAAATGTAAATTTTTTCTTGATATCTTCTCCCTTTTTTTCCCCGATAAAAGTTATTTAACTAAAAATTCAATATATGTATGCATGCGTTTGTGTTAGAACTCAAATATTGAAGTTTTTTGAATTATAATGTTCATTGAAATGTTGCATTTTATGCATTTATTTTCGATTAGGCTAGAAGCATTATAATTGTATATTAAGAAAGAAACTGGTTTGAACAGGCGTTTGGTTAATGCACTGCCACTTAGAACTTCACGTGTCATCGGGTTTAGCAACTGCTTTTATTGTGGAGAATGGACCAACTCCTTCAACATCACTGCCTCCGCCTCCTCTTGATTTTCCAAAATGTAACAATTTTAAAACCAACATTGCATCAACTGATCAACTTGGTGTGGGTTTACCTTCAGAAAAGTCAATTGGGTTGACCAGTTCTGTGTAATGTCAAATAAACCAGTCTTGTACATTGTTTTATTGATCTAGCCTATGTTAACACACCGTTATTGGATGTGATTCTGAGTCTATATATTGTTTTATTAATCTAGCCTATGCCAACACACTATTATTGGATGTGATTATGTGTATCAGTGTTAAGAATCATTGGAGTTCTATGAATAAGGCCGTCAATGTGAGGATGTGATATTAAATTTTATGATTTTTTTTTAGGAAGAATGTGTCACGTCCAGAAAATTTAAACCAAAATAAACTTAATGACATGATTGGTGTAAGCCTAAAAAGATCACTTCCTAGCTAGAACCGCAAATATTTCAATCATTCATCATCTTAATCAGAACAATTAAGCCACCATATATGAATATGTAATCCACATGCACAAGTACATTGTCACATCCTTAGATATCACTAAGATACAAACCATAAAACTGAAATTGTATCAAGATCACTAACGCTAAGATTACTATATTGTCACTTAATGTTTAGAGTGTACTAATAAGAATTCAACCTTTCAAATATTGTTGGTCCGAAGAATTACAAACATCTAATCATTCCTGGAACTCAGCGCACTTAAAAGCTCACTCGCCAGTCCTTGCAAGGAAATGATAGAAAGAGGACAAAGTGAGCAAAATAAACTCAGCAAGTAAGACGCCCTGAAGGTGTTAGATACTAATTGCAAAAGAGTTTAGGCTCAAAAGCTAAACAAAACCAAAAGGAGCTGGCAAATATGAGAGATGTATGAATGAGTTTTTACGTGTCATAATTCGAAGTAAAATCAAGTTTCAACTGAGGGACTCAGAGTGTCAAAGCATATACTTATATTGTAGGTTAACGGTAGGAGCAAAGAAAGCAATACTTCTTTAACTACAGTCAACAATGTCTATGCAAGTACGTAACCTGAAATAACTTGAGTAAATCATTAGGATCCATAAAAGACACCAATAGAGCGAGGTTAGTCGCGAAGCTAGAAATTTTTTTTCCAGGGTTAATATTAAATTAATAAATTAATTTTAAGAAAATAAAAAAGTTAAAAAGGAGTTTTCATGTCAATTATGTGCTTAAAATTGAAGAGTAATGCGTTACTGTGCGAGTATTTATTATAAAAAAATTACTTCTTCCTTTTTCTTTTATGCTTAAATGAAACAACTGGACTCATTTTGAGGGTTAATCGCTATTATTGATAAAGGGCTCAAATTTACTTTTAGAAGTAAATTTATTAATTTAATTATACATGAGTTTTTATTTAATAAAATCTTTATTTTTTATTAAGAGGGTTCAATAAAAATAATTAAACGGGATCAATTAAAAAAAAAACAAACTATTTTGTATACTATTTTTTCTAGTAGAAGAGGGGTCAATTGACCCCCTATACTCATGAATGAATCCGCCAGTGAGCGAGGTCCAATATATGAAAATGCACACATGTAACAAGGGAATTGGGAATGGCACGACATTTATGTTTATATATATTATTGGACAAATGGGCAGCACTTTACAGAGATTGTGAAATAAGAGTAATTCAGGTGAAAACTAAAAGAATATACCAGATGGCTCAACACAATATTAAAAGTGTTCCATACAAAATTTATCAAAAAGAAAGACCGCATAGTTAGTGTTGATTGAACACATTTTAAGGACTTTGAATCTAATAGAGGTCAGTACGAATAGTAAATTTTGGACCAAGTCAGATTTATACATATGGGTTACTAATAGTGTCACTAGAAGGTTACCTAAATATACTAAGACATGAGTGGATGTGGTCTAGACAGCTAGCTACTACACATGGAAAATATGAGCGATTAGATTCCTGAGAACTAAGACTAAATTGTGAGAATACGTATGTGAAACTTTAGGAAGATAACATATCCAAGACACAATAATACTAATAATCATATGAGCACAAGGAAATTAGTGCTATAATCAAAGCAAGGTTAAGGTTTTTCCAACAACTTTTATTAGAGAACGAAGTCAAAGACGTACTTGACGCCCCACTTGAAGATATAGGAACACAAGCAAAGAACAAAACATAACTCGAAGATGGAAGTTCAACGGATGTCATTGATCATAGAGGGTTACCAATACATGTGCATGAACAAATTACAAATCTAATGGCAAGAGGATAGAAATAGTTGGTCTAAGGCAAAATGTGAGATTCAACACGAAAAGCATAGCGATGGACAAAATGGCTAACCAATCTTACGCTATGACTACATTTACCCATACAGTACTAAGTACTATGCTCTCACCAAACAAAACATATAGCACAAATTGAGTACAAAGCTCTCACCAGGCAATAGGTACACCTCTCATACATACATACACACACACACACACACACACACACACATATATATATATATATATATATATAGCTCACAATTGAATGAATTGTAGCATTTGTCACATGTAACTTACCATTGATTTTGTGACCTATCTCAACCCTCTATTTTAAAATTCTGATTCAACTCATCACTTTTACGAAAGTAATCTCAACCACCTGAATTTATATTCCAAACCCCCTACTTATAGGATTTAATATGCATTTGCATTTTGGATTACATATGTTTGTGACACTTGTTACGTGGTGGTAATTGTCATGTGTGACTTGTGGTGATAATTGGATTTTAGTTTTCTTAATTTAATGCTAGTAAAATGACAATAACAAATATCTAAATGATTAAACTGATTGTTTTTTCGGATAAAATAATTGATGGTGTGTAGTCTCTGTGATGGTACATGACAACTGACATGGATTCACAAGATTGGACAATAAGCATTTAAAAATTTGGACCAGAAGCGAAAAAAAAAACAAAAAGACAATTAAATACAAATTTGAGTAATTAATCAACTCCTAAATTTAAGATAACCACAGCCTTGTTTGTACTCAACCATTGCTCTGAATAATTGACCCTAAAATATACTTATGATTTGACATTTTCTGAATGTGAGCATCTGCACAGTTGCTATTGTACTTAATTTAATCTGTTCATATTGATCTTTTCTATGAAAAAACGCTTCCTTTTTTTTTTTTAAACCAAAACTACTTAGATTAAATTTCAAGAGTATTAAAACTCTAATAAAAGTTCGATTTGATTTTCTCTTTTTTCAAAAGTCAAAATTTAAATTTTTTGAAAGATATTTTTTTTAAATTTTTTTTAAAAAAGTCAATTGAAACAAGCTCTATTCCGTCACTTTCCAAGATGTAAGAATATCCATTTCTGCTCCATGTTGAATCTTCCCCCCTTCTTCTCTTGTTGTTTATATACCCATTTTTTTTCTGTTTGTTCATTTCAACTAAAACCCAACAATCCTGAGAATTTTGCTTGCAAATTTTGACTTCTTTAATGAAAGTTTTGAATTTTGAGTTTCAATAATATATTTCTGAATCTTTGAGTGGTAAGCAACTTGGTTGACATAAATACTTTGAAAGTGAAGAAAGAATGGCCATTTTATATTGTGGTGTTGAAGTAATGGATGTATACTTAATGCATTTTTGTTCATGAATTTTAGTTTATCAAGCACTTCCTCAATGGGTATATGGAAATGGAAGATTTGCTTCTTCTTTTTTTTTCCTTTTTTTTTTCTGCTTAGAGAGCTTATGTGAAAGTTGCTCACCATCTTCCAAGATTTCATGATTCATGAGAAAAATTAGATAGAAGATATTCTAATTTAGTAGAATTATTTTGCATTATACCACCTTAAGTAAATACAAAGAATCATCTTCGCTTTTTCCTGGTTTGTATTTATTTTTAATAGCAATTGGCTTCTCCTTCATATTTTCAGATTCTGTTTTATTTTCAATGTCAGATTTTGATGTAAGATGGAAATTTGATAATAATACTTTATGTCAAGTTGATGATTAATCATCAGTTTTATAGTTAATAAGTGGTACCAGCAGAAAGCTAATTGGTTTCCTTCCTATGAACTTTCAGAGGAGAAGTGCTTAAGGATCTTGAAGAAACTTTAGAATGGAAATCCAGGACTTGTTTGTGGTGGCACTAATGCCTGTTTTGAAGACTCTATTGATTGCTCTAGTTGGTCTATTCCTAGCTCTGGATCGTGTGAATATTTTGGATGGATCCGCGCGGCACCATCTGAATAATGTAAGTGAATGAAATCATTGCTTACCGAAAAGTCGCATTGTTTTCAGCTCTAGTTTCCTTTATATCTTGGAATACTATATTATTGCTCCTGATTGTTAAAAGAGTACTAGATGGTGTTGTGTAATCAATAATTTTCTACTAATTCGGGAGATGTTACACTGATGTCTCTAGATGTTCTTTTGCAACCTCAGGATTTTCTATTTCTGACTCCACAAATATATTACTATCTGGAAAGGTTCATCAAGAATTCGAAGTTAGTTATTAGGAACATCTACCGGTATCTACTTTTCGAAACTAGATGTGCATGATCAACCTTTTTCACCATTGATGAAGTGTTCAATGAGAAAAGAACAACAGAGTGTTTGTGACAGACAATAACGACACCTTCTAAATGGAATTTATCAGAAAAAATTATCTTCAGTTCCTTACAGAACTTCTAATCCCCAGCTAAAGCATAGTGTCATAGTAATATGATCTAGAAATCAACTGAGTCCTGCATCTTTCTTGCAGAAACATGAACCTTGTGGCTTGAATCAAGCCTATTTAGGAACTATATAATGAGTCACACGCCTCAATACTTACATGAGATATCTTTTTTCACTATGCAGTGCACTGAGAGAGATAGCTAGTATGTTTCCTTTTTGCAGAACTCGGGGGTCAGGGTTATCATCTCTGAGGGCCAATTTGTCCATGTCGAAAAAATTTCTGGGCGAAGTTTAACAGTGTTCAGTAGAAATGTTGATTATATATGTTATACATTCATATTAATATTCTTAATGCTGTCAATCGACTCTCGGTAGAAATGAGCATATAGTCTGGATGTCAACTAAGAAAAGGTCAGGGAGCTTATACTAGCTCACCCTGAGAGACTAATGAGGGTATTCTGTTTTTGAACATGAGCAGCTTGTGTTCTACATATTCTTTCCTTCTCTTCTGGCGAGCAACCTGGTTGATTCAATTACCGCCACCAACATAATTTCTTTGTAGGTTCATTCATTTCACCTTGTAACTAATTCTACAGCACTAAGTTGTTTGGCTCTCCCATATTTTCAGTAATTGTTGCTGTAAATTCAGGTGGTTTATTCCAGTGAGTATCCTCATCACATTTGTTATTGGTTCAGCTCTTGGATATGCACTTTCCATAATCACTGGAACTCCTAAGCAGTTTGAAGGCCTTGTAATTAGTTGCTGTGCTGCAGGTAGATGAATCAGATTGCTACCTTTTCTGTAATGGTTTCATTTGAGGTCAAATTCCTTCAAGAATATCTTGTGACCGAGTCTACTCCAAAGAACTTTGCTCTAGTTAACTTTAGCAATGCTAGAAAATAGTCATAAAAGAAGTGAATAACTGAAAATAGATTTTAGTGGCATTACGATCGATTGAGTGAAATTTTAGGCTAAATTGCCATGAAAAGATTTTGAAATAGGTGTAAGCTTCAAGAATTCAATGAAATGAATCTCAATGTCCAATCTTAACTTTAAGATGAAGAAGCTTCATTATGACAGATTGGCTACCAAGCATACCAGCATGCCTATTTGTTGACAATATATCCATTCAATAATCTGTCAGGGGAGAGTGGGAGAGAGGGAGAGAGGGAGAGAGGGAGAGAGGGAGGGCGGGTGGCAAGAGTAAAGAATGAAAAACAAAAAGAGGTCAAGAAACAAAATGAAAATGAAATTTTGTGGTGCAAATTTATATCAAGCAGCTTAAAAAATGTTGAGGGCTTAAAATATGCAATTAGTAAATTTGTTTAAAGTAAGGCTTCTGAGGTTATTTCTGTGAGCAGAGCCATTAAGATGATGTTTCACTCATGAGCATCAGTTATAATAAATGATGGGAAAGGCTCTATACGCATCTCTTTCTGTGAGATACTGCTGACGCTCTCAGAACGAAATACCACGTGGAAAGTCTTGGTTTTTTTGTTTCACTTTTCTTTGTAAATATTTCCAGAGAACTTATATATGATAGTCATTCCTGCATCAGATATCCAGTCTGCTTATTGGTCATTCCTGCATCAGATATCCAGTCTGCTTATTGGTCCCTTAAGTGGAGGAGGACAATAAGACGTATTTAATTACTCAGCTCAAAATGGCATGATTTTGCAGTGACTAATGCTATGCTTCTCGCTGCTTGATTCATCTTATTTTTCGTTGAAGCCGCAAGGCTTGTTTTGCGTTTTGTCCTCATTATTTCTGAGCAATGTCAAAGACTACCCTATAGTGTGAATAACAAATACTTTTGGTTCGGTTTTTTTCCAGGAAATATGGGGAACTTGCCTGTCATTATTATTCCAGCAATATGTGCAGAAAAGAACAATCCGTTTGGAGATTCATCTACCTGCTTGAGAAATGGAATGGCTTATGTATCCCTCTCTATGGCGGTAACGCATACTGAGTCCTACTCTGCAATTGTCAGAAATGCATAATTTTGCTCATGAGGAAATAAGATATTTGTGTTTAGTATCCACTTGCTTGGTACTCATAGGATTTATTTTGCATAGCGTAACAGGCAAAGTTTTGGATTGAAAGTATTGAATATTTCATTACAGCTGCATCCTGGGCATTGCACTAATCCAAAATTTTTGAAATGTAAGACTTGATCCTACAGACTTCAAAGTTGACCAATTTTCTTTTCCCCCTGATTAATTTTTCAGATGGGTGCCGTTTTTGTCTGGTCTTTTGTGTTCAATATTATTCGGGCATATGGCACAGAGAGTAGTAATGATAAACATGTGAATTCCACAATCAACAAAATTGAGTTTAATGAAACCTCAGAAATCTTCGCCCACCACAGCACCGAACCATTTTTAAGCAACTCTCCATGCTCTAAGGATCCTGAAGCTCCTGTAGAGACAGTCCTGGAAAGACCACAGTGTGAAGTTAAGGTAAATACTCATTCCTGCCTCTAATTGAAGCTAAAGATTAATATTTCAACATTTCAGGAATCTTGTTTTATTCCTTTTATTGATTTTCCAGTAACTTAAATGTTTAAATCGGTTAAAACGAGTGTAACTGTTGGATCAATCGGACAGTAGAGAGCATATTTTTGAGGTGAAACAGAAGCTTCAGTTGGTACCTTTTTTCTGGATATACACATCTCCTGCCAGCCAATGAATGCAGGTTGGAATGCATACACCTTAATAGAAGACTATTTACTGTTCGAGGAAGCAATTTGTTTTACATAAAAAGCAAAAGTAATTTGTAGAGAACATATGATGTATTTCCATAGAAGCTACTATTTTGGTTGTAATATGGGCATCGTTTTAAGAGACTCCAAAATAGAACATGTTTTCAGACAGGGATGAAATGCGGACTATTTTGTACCTTATACTTAATGGTCAATTTGTTAGGAAATTAGGACGCATAACACACATTCACATAGCGGAATTAAAGCATGAGTAACGAGAAAAGAATACGCACAATTAAATGTGGTTCGACCCTCTGCCTACGTTCACGAAAACCTCCACTAGAAAGAAAAGAGTACAAACTTAGTAGGAATTTTTGCACGGATAGAAAAGTCTAAACTCTCCCTCACAGTGTTCTTACAATGGCTCTCTCTCTCTCAGCCTAGACCTATTGCAAGACACATATTTTTTCAACTAATACAAGAGTCATATTTATAGAGGAGATTTCCTTGTCCTCCAAGACAAAGGATTTCTTAATCTATCAATCCTACCATAATTAAGACTCTTACCATAACTAGAATTTTGACTCTCATTAATACTCTTTCCTAATTTCAATATGGACTTGGGCTTAGTACTTGAGCCATAACCCAATAAATTCCTCCCTTGGCGAGAAGTGCCAAGAATCTTCACAGTAGGCAAGAATGTCACTCTTCTCTTCTTCTCAGCCTTTACTTGAGCTTCTTCACACTTGTCGCGTTAGTCTCTCAGCGCGGTGCATCCCTGATGAAATAGAAAGGAAGAAGAAGAGAGCATTTTGCTAAAGAAAATGTCTATCTTATTATTCATTATGATTTACAGAAGTAGTATTTATAACTGCATACAGGTAGTTATTTCTAACTAACTCTTAGTGTATACTAGCTGTCATATTCTAACTAACTCAGTGCATAACAGCTGTCACATTACAATATTCATCTAACTAACTACCAAGCAGTTACACTGTTGTACTCTTTCTGTTAACATCCCCCCTCAAACTAAGCTTGGTTGGAATAGCCAAAGGTAGTTTGCTCCTGAGTGTCTCTAGCCTTGTAGTGGGAAGAGCTTTAGTGAGAATGTTTGCCAATTGTTTTGCAGTTGGTACATAGAGCACTGAAACTTGTTTAGCTAGAACTTGCTCCCTTATAAAATGGTAGTCCAACTCAATATGTTTAGTCCTAGCATGATAAACAGGATTAGATGCTAGGGCCATTGCAGACTGACTATCTGTGAATAGAGCAGGAATAGTGGCTTGAACATTAAGATCATGTAGCAAATAAGATAGCCATTTGAGTTCAGCTGCAGTGTGTGCTAGGGCTCTATATTCAACTTCAATTGAAGACCTGGCAACTGTTTCCTGCTCCTTAGAAGTCCAAGAAACTAAGTTTGGTCCAAGGAAAATACAGAACCCTGTGGTGGACTTCCTGTCCACTGGATTAGAAGTCCAGTCATTATCAGAGTAAGCTTGAAGAGTAAAATCCCCTGACCTGAATTGCAGGCCTATAGTTAAAGTCCCTTTGATAAACCTCAGAATGTTCTTGAGATTAGCAAAATCTCCATTAGTTGGGTTATGCATGTGTTGACAAATAGGGTTGACTGCAAACTACAAATTTGGTCTAGTAAGGGTTAAATATTGTAAACCACCTACAAGACTTCTAAACTCAGTTGGATTTGCATAAGGAGCATCAGTCTCTTGATCTTGGACCTTGGGTTTAGATAGATAGGGATTAGAAAAGGAATTGCATTCAGTCATGCCTGTCTTTTGAAGTAGCTCAGTAGCATATTTGGTTTGATATAGTACCATAATGTTTGCACTATATGAAACCTCTATGCCAAGAAAATAGGATAGCTGACCAAGCTCTTTCATTGCAAATTGTTGCTTCATGGACTAAATAAGATGTTGAATTGTTTTTTATGAGGTCCTTGTAATGATTATATCATCTACATAAACTAGAAGTATAGTAGTAGCACTAGAAGTGTGTTTAAAGAATAGAGAAGTGTTTGTCTTGCTAGATTTAAAACCTTGACCAAGTAAAAAACTAGATAGCATGGAATACCAGGCCTTGGGAGCCTGTTTTAGACCATACAAAGACTTTTGGAGTTGACAAACATACTCTGGATCATTAATATCTTGAAACCCTGGAGGTTGAACCATAAAAATTGTCTCTGTAAGAGCTCCATGCAAGAATGCATTAGAGACATCTAGCTGCTGCAGACTCCAACCAAAATGCAAGGCCAAACATATAACCAATCTAATAGTAAGAGCTTTGACTACTGGACAAAATGTTTCAACATAGTCCAATCCCTGTTTTTGATGAAATCCTTTGGCTACAAGTCTAGCCTTATATCTAGCCACACTCCCATCACTGTGCCTCTTGATTTTATAAACCCATTTGCAGCCAATAGGTTGTTTATCTTTAGGAGTAGGAACAAGTTTCCAAGTATTCTGATTTTGTAAATCCTGGAACTCCTCATTCATAGCTTGAACCCAGTAAGGAGACTTGGCAGCCTCTTTGTATGTATTAGGTTCAGTTGTTGGAGGAGTAGAATGAATAGTAGAGTAAATGGAATAAAGAAGGGCATGTAAGGACCCTGTTTTGGACCTTGTTAACATAGGGTGACAAGGAACTTTTTGATGTGCAGGGGGAGTAGGCAATAGGGGTGGCAGAGCACTGGGAGACATAGATGATGAAGAATCATTACCTTGAGAAAGTTGTCGTGATGATGATAGATCTGAGGACCTACTAGAGAAAGGAAAAGACTATTGTGGAGAGGAAATCATGGGATCAACAGAGTGAGGTCTAGTACTAGAGGAACTACTAGAGGATGTTGGAGTGATAACAGTACTATCTAACAGAAAAAGAGAATACTCAAGACTTGCAGGTGATTGAGTTGTTAAAGGAAGTGATGAAGAAGATGGAAGAGATAAAGGAGAAAAGGAGTGATGTGGAGAGAAGTGAGAATTAATATCAGATACAGGATCAGAAGTGTCAACAGGAGGATTCTTCATGAAAGGAAAAAAATCCTCAAAAAACTTAACACTTTTGGACACATAAACCCTATGAGTTTGCAAGTTCATGCACCTGTACCCTTTGGTACTAGGTTGATAACCCAGGAAAACACAAGAAATGGACTTTGGTTGAAGTTTATGTTGGTTATATGGTTTAATCCAGGGAAAGCAGAGACAGCCAAAAGCCTTTAACACAGAATAGTCAGGCTGCTGATTGTAAAGCAGTTCAAAGGGTGACTTGTTGTTCAGTTTAGGAGTAGGCGACCTATTTATGGTATAGTTGGCTGTAGCCAATGCCTTAAGCCAATATTGTTTATGTAAGTGACTATGAGTCAATAAGGCCATGGTAGTTTCCAGAAGATGTTGATGCTTTCTCTCTGCTTTCCCATTTTGTTGGGGTGTATGGGGACAAGTAGTGTGATGTAATGTTCCCTGACTTTGAAGAAGTTAAGTTAATGTTTGTTTAACAAACTCTCCACTATTATCAGTCCTTAGAACCTTTATTGTTTTATGAAACTGAGTTTTAAACATGGCATTGAAAATAGAAAAGACATTCGAAACATCAGATTTGACCTTAAAAGGATAAATCCATGAAAATGAGTGTAATCATCAATGAAAACAACATAGTAGATGTATTGCATACAAGAAGGCACAGGGAATGGTCCCCATACATCTGAATGAATCAAATCAAAGGGTGCCAAACTAGTAGACTCAGAAAGATAAAATGGTTGATTATGAGCTTTTGCCATAGAGCAATCTGCACAAGTACTAATGTTGTAGGAATTTATTACAGGTAAAACAGAAGACAAGGCTGAGACTATGTTTTTGGATGGATGTGCAAGCCTGAGATGCCAAATTCTTTGATCAGTAAATGAGGAATAAGCACAGTGTAGAGCTGATGGAGTCCTAGAAGTTGAAGTAGTGTAATTGATGCAGCAAGAGCTTGTAGGAAGTGGATATAAGCCTCTTTCACAGAGGCCCTGGAAACTCACTGTATGAGTTTTGTTGTCCATAATTTGAACCCCCTTTGCATCAAAGACAATAGAATAATCATTGTCTTTAGTAAATTGATAAATGGAAAGCAAATTAGATAAGATGTGAGGCACATAGAGAACATTAGATAGAACTAGAGAGGAAGAGTGTGTATGAACTGTACCAGTGCCTATGTGCATGATAGGAAAAGTCTGACCACTTCCTACTGTGACAGAGTCCTTACCAATATAGGGTTGGCTTGAATGAAGTTGAGAAAGATCATTTGTAACATGGCTAGTAGCTCCTGAATCCAGGGTCCAAGTAGAAGAGGAGTTACTAGTAGAAAGAGCCAGTTGGGCAGTATAAGCTTGCCTTGGAACTGGATTTGTACTGTAATTTATAGTATCAAACCTATGCCAGCAGAAAATAGCAGTGTGGTTGAATTTCCCACAAATCTGACACTAAACAGGAGTTTGAGAAAATGACTGTGAGGTATTGTGTGAAGTGGAAGCCTGAGGATTGTTATTAGAACCTCTTTTGTTGTTATTCCTCTGATTCCTACCCCTGCCTCTGTTAGGACCCTTTTTGCCTTTTCCTCTTTGATTATTAGTAGTATAGAAGACAACTTAAGTGTCAGAAGTTGTGGTAGATGTAGAGTCAGTTAAGGACACCTTATTGGTCAATGATAGATTTAATTCCTCATTCAGAAGTAAAGCAGTGAGCTCAGGAACAGTTACAGGTTCAGGTCTGACCCTTAAAAAGTTCCTCAAGGCTTCATAAGTTGTAGGCAGTCCCTGCAGTATGTAGTACACAATATCTTCATCCCTAACACAATCACTTGCTCCAGCAAGATTATCTGCAATACTCTTAACTTCATCCACATAGGCTTGGATTGTTTTAGTATCCTTGGTCATATTTTGAACCCTATGTCTCAACTGATAAACCATTGACCCACTACTGGATTGGAATCTTCTTTCAATAGCTTGCCAAATCTCAGCTGATGAATATGAGTGAAAATTGAGTTGGTGACAGAGGCATAAAGGCATGACTTGAGAAAGTCATCAATGTCTATTTATGCAGAATATTTTGGATTTGGTGACATTGAGCCATCAGAATGTATACTAACAGGAGTTAGACAAGGAATGTGACCAGTGATATGATTCAGAAGTTTGCAAGCTTTGAGAAAGGATTGAAATTGAGTTTTCCAAAAGAGATAATTCTGAGTATCCAATTTGATGTTAACATAGGATGGAAAATGTTGCAGAAGCAACTTTAGAGAAGAAGGAAGTGCTTGATCAGAAGGCAAAGCCATCAGAGAAGAAGTTAGGGTTTGTCGCAAGTGAGATCTTGAGAGAAATCAAAAATTTATGGTTGAAAATCAAAATTGATGTGTAGTATAGACTCGCATTAGCTAATCAAAGATATGGCTAAGATATGAGAACTGGGAGATGAATTTTGAATGAATATGATGATTTAAGTACAAAGAAGAAACCCTAATTAATGCAATTAGGATTGAACAAAACTGAATTTATACCTAATCTTAGCTGCACAGCTTGTGATCTCTTTATGAATTCATAGTGAATTTGTGAAATCCTTTACAAAATCACCACAGCAGCCATTGATTGAAGCTTCGAGAAGCACAGGCTCAAGTATGGCTCTAGATACCATGATGAAATAGAAAGGAAGAAGAAGAGAGCATTTTGCTGAAGAAAATATCTATCTTATTATTCATTATGATTTACAGAAGTAGTATTTATAACTGCATACAGGTAGTTATTTCTAACTAACTCCTAGTGTATACTAGCTGTCACATTCTAACTAACTCTTAGTGCATAACAGCTGTCACATTACAATATTCATCTAACTACCAGGTAGTTACATTGTTGTACTCTTTCCCTTAACAATCCCTCCAAGTAGCACACGTGCTTCTCATTCTTCCTCCCTTTAAGAACTAGCTCCTCTCCACGATACACTTTGCAGCAGTCTCCTTCACCAATGTACTTGTACACTCTTGATGCCAACTCACGCAACGAAATTATGTTGGACACATAAGATGGCACATACATTACATTGGAGATGGGCTGGATACTACCATTGTTGAGCCTTAAGAGAACTCTTCCAACGCTAGCAACTTTCATCTTCTGGTTGTTCCCAACAGTGATGTATCCAAGCTTCTTCCCCAAATGCAAAGTGTCGAAACTAGCTCTACCATTGCAAACGTGAAATGTTCCCACTAAATCCAACACCCAATCAGTCTTCTTCCTTTTTGAGCCTTCATTAGTGTCCCCGCTTACTGCCATCAAAACAGTCTCACTACCATCACTATCATCACCCTCAACAAGGTTCGTGGAGTCCTCGCCATAAACCTTCTCCTTGCCCTTATATCTCCACTCTCTAAGGCTCTTCATTTCCTCTCTTAATCTAAGACATCTTGGTTGGATATGGCCCTTCTCTCTGCAGTATCGATCGTCTTCTCCATCCCGAGCTCGGCTTTTTGATCTCGATCTACCTCTGCGAGAATTCCCTCTTCTAGAGCTCCTCCATTGATTCGAACCTTTTACGGTTAATGCTTGATCTCCACTAGGTACACTACTTCTTCCCAACATTCTCTCGTTCTTTCTCAAGAGCGCAGTCACTTCGTTCAGCTCGAGAGTCTTTTTTCCAACAAGGATTGATTGCACAAACGGCTTGTACGACTTCAGCAAGGAAGATAGTAGTACGAGTGCTTGTTCTTCATTCGTAATTCTCTTGTCAGGCTCCTCAACACTTATAAGCTTGACCACTAACTCGTTGAATTTGTTAATGTGATCCTAGATGGCGGTTCCCTTTTCTATCTTGAGCGAGAAGAGCTCTGCCCTAAAACACAATCAGTTAGTGACCGACTTCAACTCATAAATATTCTCCAACTTGTCGAACAAACTACTCACTGTCATCTCATCAATCACATGACATTTAATTTTGTGGTGCTAACGTCAACCGAATTGTACTTACGGCTCTTCGTTGTAGGGACTTCCCACTTCTTATCATTGACTTCTTCCGGTTTCACCTCTTCTAGCACTTCATCAAGGCCTTGCTGCACCAAAAGGTCCTCTATAGTATTCCTCCATAAGTTGAAGTTCATGTTCCCATCAAACATTGGAATTTCAAATTTCGTACCGGTCGTCGTCATGGCTTTTATGCACAAATTCACTAAAACTCAACAATCCAGCAAGAATTTTGGCAAAACTAACCCCCAAAACGGATTCAGGACGTCAGAAAACGGTGAGGAGACCCTCGGTCAACGCGGTCAAACCCCTGCATCCCTTCGGTCTTCTGTTTGACTGTTTTAAACTTGACCTGCTTGTATCTTACAATCCGACAGTCGGATCGTCGCGAAATTTTAGCAATTTACTTTTCTTGCTGCAACAAACACACAGCAACAAACGGATTGTGGATCAGACACCGGGAAAGCCGCCAAACGTGACCAGCAGGTCAGCAAATTTTTTTAACTCCTTTTCGGCGTTTCTTTTTTCGTTTTTCGTGCAAACCAATGTCCTTCTTCCAAACTAGCTCTAATACCACTTGTTAGGAAATTAGGACGCATAACACACACTCACGCAGCGGAATTAAAGCACGAATAACAAGAAAAGAATACGCACAATTAAAAGTGGTTCGGTCCTCTGCCTACGTCCACGAAAACCTCCACTAGAAAGAAAAGAGTACAAACTCAGTAGGACTTTTTGCACAGATAGAAAAGTCTAAACCCTCCCTCACGGTGTTCTTACAATGGCTTTCTCTCTCTCTCTCGCAGCCTAGACTTATTGCAAGATACACACATATTATTCAACTAATACAAGAGTCCTATTTATAGAGGAGATTTTCTTGTCCCCTAGTAGAAAGGATTTCTTAATCTATCAATTCTACCATAACTAAGACTCTTACGATAACTAGAATTTTGGCTCTTATTAAGACTCTTTCCTAATTTCAATATGAACTTGGGCTTAGCACTTGAGCCATAACTCAACATAATTGATAGTTCAAGTGGTGACACTTTTAGGATTAAGGCTGCTATGAGAATGATACTGTAATATCTTGGCGACGAGAAAAGAACTTGTTTTGGTCAAGACTTTTCGACTGATTTCTCGTACAAGCATCCTCCATGTTCACACATTTTAATCAGAATGCAGTATTCAAAAGATTACACATACCCGCCATGGGTAAAACCATTTTAGCATCGAGGAAATACTATTATTCAACTTAAAATATAACTTCAATTTTTATAGTTGTTCCAGAAAATTTTCTATAGCATATGAAACATTCTTACAGGGTGTTTGGCTTTGCTTATTTAGATGCTCATAAGCACTTAGAAAAAAGTACCCTCTCACATGCTTTTTACTACTTAGGTGCTTATAAGTACCAAATAAGCAAAGCCAAACACCCTCTTGCTAGCAAATGTTTGGCTGAAGTATTAAGCTCATTCTGAATTCAGATGTGAACTTGAAAGTAAGAATTTACTGTGACATATTCTTTTGCTCACCAAACAATTCTGACATAAAGGTGAAGAGTTAAAATGGTTGACAGGTTTGATGATATCGAATTGATAATAAGTATATTCTTTTTATATGTAAATGATGCGGAGATATCTTGAGTACCTCAATGTGAGAGAGTGATTTTGTAACAGGATATCTAGCATGGTTTTTCTTTAGCAGGTTCCTGTATTTTTTATTTTTTCCCTTAAGGAGAGATACCAATTCACAATCTTTGGCAGGTTCCTGCATTCAAAATTATTAAACAGCACATGAATGCTTTGAAAGGAATGATCAACCTAAAAATTCTTCTTAGACCACCGACAATTGCAACGGTACGTCCATGTTTGGTCTGCTACTCTCATATTTGATCAGAGTGCTGGCATGTCTGCAGTTTTTAAGTGGTTGAATCCTCTTACTGCTATGAACTGTGGCTAAAAAATATTTGATCTGGACCTAATGGTGCAGGAGACATAAACTGGAATGTTTAAAATGTTGAACGGAAGTATATGCATTCACTTTCATTGTAAATAAAAAGGAGAAATGACCGGACAGAATTACAAGAGTCCTGTATAAGATACCACTTTTGCGCATCTGATGACTAGTATCTCAATCTTCGTACTGTTACCAAAGTAATTATCTGGAATGCTCAATTGATATTACTTTTAGTAATCTAGGATGATCTTGCTACTAATCTATGCTAGCTGTCATTACATATGAACAAGTGCTAGAATTACATGACTTAGATACTCATTCGATGGTGTTTAATATTCTTTGTCAATTTCCTGTAGATTGTCGGACTTATCATTGGCATAATCTCGCCAATACGGAAAGTTATGGTTGGTGATAGTGCTCCTCTTCGAGTGATCGAGAGTTCTGTTCTTTTGCTGGGGTAAGGAATCCTAATTTGCATTGTATATGCAATGTGGTCGCTCTGAAACAACAAATGACGGCCTTTTATGCACTCAGTAAACTATTGGATTAGCAGTTCCGGCAACAACTTAAATAATTAGTGATTTGCTGTTTTGTGAGTATATTGCTGCATAACATCATTGCTTGGTCCTAACTTTGGCAGTGAGGCAGCAATTCCATCCATGACATTGATCATGGGAGCAAATCTTTTAAGGGGTAATATTACATTCTTCCGAGTTTATTTGCTTTTATGGATCCCCGGCAAGCATGATTTTAGTTTGTTTTCTAATCCTCCAGGTCTAAAAAGATCAGGAGTAGGCCTGTCGCTGGTCATTGGGATGATAATAGTTCGCTTTGTCCTCTTGCCACTCTGCGGAATTGCTGTTGTTAAAGCTGCACAAAACCTTGGCATGGTGGGATCAGATCCGTTATACCACTTCGTTCTTCTGCTTCAGTATGCAGTTCCACCTGCAATGGCCATAGGTATGGCTGGATTACTTTCCATTATTCGGCATCTTCATGTTGTTTTATTTTCTTGAATACACGAGTCGCGACACCATACCACGTTCCCATGATCTGCAATCATGTGTTAATGTCTATTTTCTTTCGCTTTGAACATGGCCCGTTTAATCTATATTCCATGTTCTCTAGAGGAGAGTAATTTGCGGCTGCATATCAACGTCCAAGTCCTTAATTCAGTCTGCACTCTGGAAGCTCTGAGTCATCCTTTTCCAGCCATCTACTATGCCTCTTAACTTTACAAAAGTTGAGCACATTTTAATTTTTTAGCAGACAACAGCAACTAGTGAATTTTCTCTTCAATTCACTACTTAGCAGCCACGTAGCAGGTTATTCAGATATTGATGAAGTGCTCAGAGTACTTCAGTCAGCACATTATTTCCTCTCAAATCTTTTGACATTTCCTGCTCCTGCATATGAGAGGCATTTGGTAAAAAAAGAACTAAAATCGATGCGATTTTGTGATACTAAAAAGTGTACATCTATGTTAAAAAGACACTGGAAGTCAATGACAGAACAATGCGAATCAAAATTAGAACATTAAAGAGTTTCTGTTTTACAACTCTATTTATCATTCATAGATTTTGATGACTTTACTAGTTATCTTTAATGTGAATATGATTAGCTCTGAAATTTTTACAGGTACAATCACACAGTTGTTTGAAATTGGCGAGACTGAAAGTTCTGTTCTTATGTTCTGGAACTATGCTGTGGCAGGAATTGCTTCGACTCTTTGGTCAACCTATTTCATGTGGCTTTTAGCCTGATGCTCATTTTTCAATTTGTAAACATTCTACTCAAACGAATTGTGATTGCAAATTTAGTAGGAAAAAGTACAATTTCCCATGTAATCAGTTGATAAAGTCCTATCATTTGGTGGTTTACAAGTTTCTTAGTTTTGACAGGACACCCTAAAATCGTATTACTCCTTTCTTTCAAGTGTTATGCCTTGTTGATAATCGGTGGTCAGGCTTCACCAATAATTAGTGGTTAGGCCCTACTAAGTTGTCGGTAATTGGGTTCCGTCAAGTAAGTTTCTTTCATAGCAAAAGATAAAAATGTATTATGCCTTGTCGATACAAGTAAGAACAAGGCCATGGATTAGGTGGCCAATATTTAATTATACTCCACGTTCTAATATAATTTCTTATATTATTATAATACTAGATTAGTGATTCAAGGAATTATTATCGACTAACTTTTACGGTGCATTTGAAATAAATAAATTTCATAAAATTCATGTATAAATCTAACTTTTCTTGTTTGGTATCATTTGTTTGAAATATAGAATTCATTTAGAAATTCAAGATTTCCAAATTTTAAATTTGCTCTAGTTTTACTCTAACTCTAACCTAAAAAGTGAAATTTGTAATTCCATGAAATCAAATCTATAAAAAAATATAATAAGAAAAAAATATTTTCATAAATTGTAATATAATATAATATGAGCCTTTTTTTATACATTTCTCTGCCTTTTTTATACATTTTTCTTTTCAGTGCACTAATATGATTATAAACAAAGGAAAACAAAAGCCAATTACAACAAGATACCCTTTTCATACGCTTATGATTATTTTTTATTTTGAATTTAAAATTATTTTAGCAATATGCTGACTTTATGATTGATAAAGTAGGATTATTTTGCAATGTTAGACTAAAAGTTGATTTTAATGGTTAATTTCTTATATTTAAAATTATTCTTTTATTTTTGAGGGACCATTTTATATTAATAGCAACCAATAATAATAAATAAAGATAATAGCCCTTCTAGCGAATCTAATGCCAATAAAAATAACTAAAGGGCATTTAAGTAAAGTATAAACATTAGTTCCATTTTACATGTGTTCGAAACGCAATTTAAATTTATAAATGATATAATTCACTTAAAACTATTTTTAAGTTTCAAACAAAAAAAATTCATTTATAAATGAAATGAATTCCATGCCATAAGTGTCGCCAAACATTATGTTACTTTTCATTCTTAGACTAGTTCCTTATTAGACCATATTTCTTACTAAAAATGAGTATTCTATTCTTGATCAAAGATCACTCCTTAATAGATTTCAACCAGTAATATTTCTTCCTCTCTCTTTCAGATCCACGAATAGTGGTGGTTCCTAATGTTATTAATTTATTTATTCTCTCTTCATAATATAGATATATTAATGGAATATTTGTTCAAAAAAAAAAAAGGTGGAGAAATAAGTGTTGTTCCTTGTTACGGGAATTGTAGCCCGCAGACAAGTTCAATAAACAGAGGGAAGAGGCTAGCCTTAAAGATGTTTGGGAGTACTTGTAAAGTTAATGAAAGGAACTTTTTATTTTAAATGCTTATAAATATTTAAATAAGTACTTTCAAACCCCTTCTCGCAAAATCGTGTGAACATTGTACGACATATATAGAACAAGATGTTATGGTCATTAACATTAAGATGGTACCATATTCTAGAGAAATGATCCAAGCAAGTGTAATTAAGTTTAGCTGGGCTAATAATATCAAACAATGTTACCATGTGTTTATGCATCCATGGGCCAACAAGAACTGTAGTTTCCTTTGATTTTCAAGACAGAATTAAGCTGAGTTAAAATTGTATTTTTTTAAAATATTTTTATTTTTCAAAGATATTTTTATCCAAGCAAAAAAATAATAATGTTAGTATCAAATGATTCATATATAAATACTAAATTATTTATTATTTGACTTGGGGATTTTTATTTCCTATAGGCATTCACATTTGAGAGATAGAGTTTGTTATGCATTTTTGGGTGTTTGAGAAATTTTGTTTTTATTAATTTTTATGCAGGTATTTGACAAAAAAATTGAACAAGTAGATAAAGTCGTTAATGTCTTTTTGCCATAAATTATTAACACCATTAGGTGAATGTAGACGGTAAGAGGTGCGTGTAAAATTTTTACCCACCACATGAGTTTTTTGTGGGACTTTTGGCATTATAAAGGAGTGTTGTACATTATCGACCACAGATAAGTATAATGTATTTAACCCTACTAAAGATGAGTAGTCTATTCTTGACCAAAGGTCACTCCTTATAAAATTTTAACTAGTAATATTTCTTCCTTTCTTTTAGATTCACGGTTAGTGGTGACTCCTGGTGCTATTAATTTACTTATTCTCTCTTCATCATATATACATTGATATGTTAATGCAATACTTGGTCAACAAAAAAGGATATGAGGAGAAAAAAGTGTTGCTCCTTGTCACTGGTTTTGGAACCTGCAGATGAGTTTAGCAAGTGGAGGGAGGAGGGTACTTTAGGAGGTGTTTGGGAGTGTTTATTGAAGTTAGTGAAAGGAACTTTGTATTTAAGATTCTTATAAGTATTTAAATAAACATTTTCTAACATCCTCTCAAAAAGTCGTGTGAACATTATACAACTTATAAAGAACAAGATGTTATGGTCATTAACACTAAGATGGTACCATATTCTAGAGAAAATGATCCAAGCGAGTGTAATAAAGTATAGCTAGGCTAATAATATCAAACAACGTTACCATGTAATTAAACATTAACCAAAAAGAAAAAAATTAGATTTGAGACGAAAATTTTCCGTTTGAAAAATCCTCGTTTCAAACTTTGAGACGGAAAATCCCATCTCTAAAGGAGTTAGAAAATTTTCCGTCTCAAATATGTCTTAACTTATTAGAAAATTTGGAAAAATTTTCTATCTCAAATCTTTCTCAATTTGAGATGAAAAATTTTCGCGCAAAAAATTTTCTGTCTCAAATCCATTAATTTCTAAAAATGTAAATTTTCTATCTCAAATCTTTCTCCGTTTGAGATGAAAAATTTCTGTGCAAAAAACTTTTCCGTCTCAAATCCATTAATTTCTAATAGTGTATGTATCCATGGGCCAGCAAGAACTGTAGTTTCATTTGATTTTCAAGACAGAATTATCAGCTCAGCGAGTTAAAGTTGTATTTTTTTCAGACCATCTTTATTTTCAAAGATAGTTTTAGCCAAGCAAAAAAATTTAAAGTATCAGACAATTCATTTATAAATACTAAACTATTTACTTTATTTTGGAGCAAAATGCACTTTAATAACACTTATGATTTGTCTGATGAACTTATCACTAC
This sequence comes from Cordia subcordata, assembly GCA_028554755.1. Lineage (NCBI taxonomy): Eukaryota > Viridiplantae > Streptophyta > Magnoliopsida > Boraginales > Cordiaceae > Cordia > Cordia subcordata. Next base: position 9,333,170 of record JAPTOF010000019.1, read on the forward strand.
TGTATTATTCTTTGTACTTTTGAAAGATAGCACATAGTCTCCTATTTTAATGTTTTCTGTCCAAATTAGCTTATTGTGTACTATATTGTATATATGACTGTTAAAATTTACAGTGTTCTATATATATTTGCAATAGCATCCTTTTTTTCAACTATCAGTTTTAAGATAATAACAAAAAAAAAGGCCGTTATGCCACCTTTTTTTTTTTTTCTCAGCATTTTTATGCCACCTTTTAAAAAATTTAAAGAGTGATCAACTTGTAAAGGGTCAATCAGCTTATTAGATAAATTATAAGAGTAGCATACTACTTCTTAAAAAATATAAATAACAACACGATAAATTTTAGAATATAACGAAATAATTAACTAATTAGATAAACTACGAAAAATAACATACAATTTACCTTTTTGTTTATATTGAACAAAAAAGTTGAATTGCGCCACCATTTTCGACAAGAAACTTCCTGAGCAAGTAGTGCCGGGGCTTATAATCGGAAGCCACAAAGTCAATATCAAGAATACAAACCATATATGCCAGGAAACTTCCCCCTTTGGAGGAGCCTCACCACTTTGGTAGTGATAGCTATTCTGTCTTCTCGATAGAAACTTAACTTATTTGCTAAACTACAAAGTTTATTTAGGCAATTTAAAAACGAACAAAGTGAAAAGTTTAGAGTTCGATTTGAACTTTTATGTGAATTAACGTTTTACCTATGCATTGCACAAGTTTTTTATTTGATATATATAAGTAGATAAAGATTTGATTGAATAATTTATAGAAAAATAATATATTAAATTATATTTTACATAAATTAATTTATAATTTTATTGGTTTTAGGACTGGTTTAAATTGATTTATATAAAAAAATTTTAAAAACAAAAAATTTTTAGTTTTGAGAAAGAAGCAAGATGTAATAACGAATTAAATAAAGATTCCAAAAAAATTTTTAAAAAATGATGAGATCACGAAATAGTTTGAAAAGAATCAGATAAGTGGGAGGTAATACGACATTGGAGTATTGGTGCAAAATATGTTGAGAAAAGTCAAGTAAGTGGGTGATTTTACGTGTGCCATTATATCATGCATGTCGTTATTTATGTACCACTCAGTTTTTGCCAACTGGTGAGAAAAATTTGGAGGAAAAAAAATAAATTAAGAGTATACATATAAATTTAGTGGTCAGTATGTATTTTAAATTTCTATATAGATTAATTTGCAAAAAGTTAAAGAGGCAGTGGAGGCAATAATTTGAAAGGGTCTATGCGACACAAAACACGACTAACAAGTAACTATTTGGGTTTGAAGCAATGATTAATGAATGTGGGACAACCCAAATTAATGCCAACCAGCAAAATTATTTTTTGGGTTAATAACACAAATGGTCTCTTATTTTTATTAAATTTGTCATATTTTGACACTACATTAGCTAGTATAAGAGAGAGTCAAGTTAAGTTGTACATTTTTGCAAATAATGATATCCTAAGAAATATATTAAGTATAAAAATAATTACAATATCAATTGAATCGTAAAATAAAATTAATAAAATAATGGGTCAACATAATGATACCAAGAGAAAGAAAAAAAAGAAAAAAAAATTGCAACAAATACCTAGTTACTAGTTCCAAATAAGACTAGTAAGATGACAACCCAAAAAAAACAAGTTGCAGATAAGACAACACAAGAAAAGAATAAAATAATGGTACAATAAATACTATAGAAAACATAAAAAAGAAATAATTCAATTCATTATTTCACACCTTGGTGTGAAGTACTTTATAAGATATAGCGAGGATTTTTTTAAATAAGTAGAAAAAAATAATTGCAAAAGATAAATAACTATTGATTTCGCATAAAACACCATAAAAGAAGAAAAGTTCTCTAATATTTGAATAAAAGACATATTAATATTATATTTTGACCCCACAATGCAAAATTTGAAATATTATATATTTCTCACTTAATAAAAATAAAGGACTCGACCCGTGAGCAAGGGTCCTGAAAATATTAATTCAAATATATGGCAATATAAAAAGTCTGAAAATTTACCCTTTTTTTCTCCCTTTTGTTGAAGGCTTAGGCTAGATGTACAGTCACCTTTTTAGGGCGTCCAACACTAGCGACTAAAACGCTAAGGAATAGTTCAATTAATGAGCCTTCTAACATAATTAAACTTAATTTAATTATTGAAAGAAAATTAATGACGATCATCTTGATATCTTTCACAATCGTCTTAGCTTAGCAACAGATGTATATTGCTTTTGAAGCACCGTACACAAAAGGCGCTTTGACGATAAGAAAGGACGGTGGACCACCGGATCCGCTTGCTGTCTTCGGTTTTGGTCTATATACTTCTTTTATTTATTATTTCTATTTATATATATATATATACATAAATATGTGTGTGTATGTATACATATGCCAAACGAATAAAATAATGATACAACAAATATTATACAATAAACACTCAAAAGTGTTTTTATATGATTTAAAAGTTAAAACAGACTTGCTAGGTCTATTTTTAAAGAAACTTTTGGATAAAAACCAATTTTTTTTTTAAAAAAAATTCAGAAGCTCTAAATTAGAACTTTTCAAAAACAATTTTTGAAAAGTTATTTTTATTTTATGTCAAAAATTATTTTAATAATACTGTTATTCAAAACTGTATCGGTAAGAATTTTATAACTCAACAACCAAAATTTCACACGTAGGTTACCAAACCGTGCCTCCATAGCGTCAGATTGCAAACATGCTGTGCATGTAGCTAGAAATAATGTTACTGCTCCACGATCCAAGGAAGAGTTTTAAGAATTTTGATTGAAGGGAGACTAAGGTTGGCAATGACAGCAAGAGTCAATTCAGAAATAATTAAAATCGAGGGTCCTCCTAATCTCGATATCTAAGTACTTAAATCTTTTTAAATAAATTAATTTCCTCATAGACCTAAACTATAATATGTAAAATATTTATAATTCTTGAATTTTCACAGTGAGCCTTTTAAACTTCTAATTATATTTTATATAAATATATATATAATTTTCCTTTTTTTAAGCTATTATAAAGTTATATATAAGTTTCTTGTAATTTTAGAGTGCAAAATCATTATTTATTTTTCTTAATTCATCTAAGCTGTCACATCACTGCTTGCATGGCATAAAAATAATATATTTGTTTTTAAGTCATTCTAATCTTTTAATGACTGCATAGCATTTTTTATGTGTCCAATGCAATTAAAAGTAAATCTTAAAATAAAAAATTGAAAACTAAAATTTAAAAAATAACAAAATAACAAAATAAAAAATTAACAATTAGAAACTTAAAAAATTAGAAATAAAAAAATTACAAATCAAAAAATAAAAATTTTAAAAATTAAAATATAAAGAATTAAAATATGAAAATATTTAAAATTAAAAGTTAGAAATTAAAATTAAAAAATAAAAGTAAATAAATTTAAATAAATAAATAAACAAAACTTTATAAGAAGTTTAACCAAACATATTACAAATTGTTTTCATACAAAAGCAATTTTTATTTTTTCTCCAAAAAAAAGAAAATTTTTTAACTACAAGATTTACATAATATCTAAAATAAGATTTGTTTAATTTGTGATATTTAAAAAAAAAAACTTACAACTACATTCAATGTTTGTTACAAAAAAAATAAAGAAAAGCAGTGAAAAGCATGAAATACAACCATACTAGTTAATTATAATAATTGTTGGACACCATTAATCATTTTAGCCATTTATATCTAAAAAGGAAAAAATTAGCTATTTTCGTCCAAGAATTAACGCTATTTGCAATATCAGGACACATAAATAACTAAAAGGACTAATGTTAACCTCAATTCTTGGACAAAAATGGCTGAAAAAACCAATAATATCTACTAATTAATAGTTCAATGGCTAAAAAAATCCCATTAATAATTTAAAGACCAAAACATCCTACTTGCTATAATTTAAAGATCTGTAAAAATATTAACCCTTGTTGTAATATTACAGTAAGGCTCAAAAATATTTTCCGCACGAAGTCAATAACTACATCCCATTGGCCTTTATTGAGGCATGGTCATCGGATAATGAGATTGATTTTTTTTTTTTTTTAACCCAAACAAGGAAAAAGAAAAAAGAAAACGGGTCCACTAATTATCACTGGAGTTACATCGTAGTATTATTAGTATAGTAGAAATAAAGACCAACCTGGGCCCCCAGGGGCATAGGTGAGTTGGTAAGTGGCCAGGTGATTAGGGTGGTGACACCCTGACAACGCGGGATCGAGTCCGTGTGGCGGCAGTACTCCGCTGAAATATTGCGGGGGCTGTTGCTGGATTTCCACGCCCGTTGGTCCTCTCCCTGGTCGGGCTGCCACTCACGCACATCCCTCGATTTACCTCCCGCCTGGTTAAGGGGCCTCTGGCCAGGTGGGAAAGGGGTTCTCCTTTGGTTAACCCTTTTGAAAAAAAATAAAGACCAACCTGGACGCTTAACATGTCAAGGATTCATGAGATTAGACGTGACTAATAATAAGTAGGTGGGACCCATTTGTAGGGCCAGAGAAGCTTAATAATTGTACTCGTTGTACTCGTGATGATTTAGAACCTGTTTGAATTGATATTTTTTTTAAGAAAAATATTTTTTATTGTAAATATATATATATATATTGCAATAATTATCTGGCTTATCATCTAAAAAGCTGAAATTATTAAAAAAAAAATTCAAATGCAATTTTTTCAAAAATTAGAATTTTTAACTTATGAAAAAAACACTTTTCCTTCAAAGTTTTTCCTTTAAAAAAATGCTTTTAACAAAACTCAATCCAAACGACTCCTTATATGATGCAGCAGTAACGTGGCGAAAAGGTCAAATGTATGAGTATTGAGTAGGCCACTCGTCAATGCGGAACAAAAGAAACAAACATTACTGATTCCACGAGCAGAAGCATAATTAGTTGAATATTTAATTTATAGAGTGTGACACACACATACTTGTGATCTGAAATATTTGTAAATGTGCGTGGAATATGAAGAATCCATACTTTCATATACTCAAATTACTGTACTGCATACAATATATCACATTTCACATGCCGAGATTTAGGGATAATTATGTAATGTCCAAGGGTCTGGGTTGACTCTTTTTTGCAAAAAATTATTATTTTCTAAAGAAAACTTTAATCTTGTAATAAATATCTGAAAAAAACTCAACTTGCGCTTTTCATATGCCAAAAATTTGAACTTGTCATAAAGTACTTTTCTCAAAAGTTATACAGGAAAAATATTTTTTAAAAATCAATCCAAACGTGTTTTAAGTACGGTTAGCATGTTATTTTTTTTCTTTTATTTTTTTAAGTCTCTTTCTTAGTCTTTGAGTCTTTTCCTTTTCTAGTCTTCAATTTTTTTTAGTCTTAGACTACTTCTTTCATAAATAATTACCTAGGTTTGAATCCGACAAATAGCGGGGTTGAATTATATCAGGGGGAGGCGACATCTAGAGGGGAAACAAAAACGAACGTAATGAAAACAAATTAAGAAGTCTTTACATGGCTCTTGCACGTATTACGCTTGGTTCTGGAGTGAGAAGTGGAATATAAATCAACAAGAATCAAGATCCCCAGGCTGGAAAGTCATTCATCACTCACTAACAAAGAGCAGCATGATTGGAAAGGAACAATAAACCTAATTTCTATGGGATATCCTGTGATACAAGTAGAATCCTTTTCTCTTTTTTCCTAGTTCGAATTTAGTCCCTTACTTTAGATTAGGTGTTCTTAATTTAACTGATGTATAGTATAGGAGACGTGCTGTGCACTCAAGATTTGTCAATTGGTGGTCAAACTCTACCAAATTTACCAGTAGTCGGGCTCTGTCAGTTGAATTCTTTTATTGTCAAAAAAAAAAAAAGTAGAATGTTTTGGTTAAAAACTTGTGAAAATTCTTCAAACCAGATTATCAAAAATCTGGTAGAAAGTGGCCCCTACATTGTTTTTTAACTATGTGTGAAAGGGTTACAGAGGTGATAAGACGGTTGTAAGAATTCTCCAAAAACTTGACATATTTTAGCCCTGGATCATTAGCCATTGCTAATTCGTACTTAAAGACTTTTTAATGAGTGGTCATCATAATATTGGGATAAGAGTGGTTAAGGTGGACAATCAATCTTTAATTTTCTTCTAGACAAATTATGCTTGCTGTCATGCAAAATGTGTGTGTGTGTTTTTTCTTTCTCTTGTCCTTCCACATAGTAGAGAGGGTCATTCTTACCATGTTAGAAGGGGTTAGAGTTAATATATTTTAACCCGTGTATTTCATCTTAAATCTCAAATTTTCGGACTAATTTTTCTATTTGTATTAATTCTTCCATAGACATTAACATGGTTAAGTTTCTGTTAAGTAAATTTCATGCAGGCAAAATGAGGAGATAGGAGAAATGGTTTTCTTGGCCATAAAATTATGCATAATATTATCTCCAACTTCCTGACGAATTGCAACATTTATAAATTTCATAATAGCATTTATTTTAGAAGACTATAAAACATATTTAACAAATATATATTTACACACAAATAAACTCATATAATGGTATGTACTCAAAACTTTGATTACTACTCAATGGCATTATGCCATTATCAGGACACACACAAAAAAACACAGAGACATATCACACATCAGTGCATCACACACACACACACAAAAGCATGTGGATGTACCTTTGCTAACGATTTCGAGGGCATTTGGCAGTATTTATTTGAGATTTTATAAGCATTTAAAATAGCTTTTTTCTAATTTTTTATTTTGAACATTATTTATAAGTATCTTAAGTACGATCAAACACCTTTCTAGTATAAATTGTGACTAGGGCTTCATCATTATGTGCATATTCGGCAATAATTTTTCAAATAACGTTTAGTATTTTGACTAGTCAAAACACTATTTTTGCTAAATTATTGTTGTTCAGTAAACTAGCGTTTCAAATAACTTTTAGCGTTTTAACTAGTGTTTCTCAAAAGCTAAAAATTTTAACGTTTCAGATAGCTTTTAGCTTTTCATAATTTTTTTGACAATTCTACCCTTTTTGCATTTTTTTATTTTTGTATTTTTTTTCTAATCTCTCTCTATATTTTTACCTTTTCTTTCACAAATGTAAATAAGAAATAATACAAAAATAAATTTCAATTTCTATATAATCAACATTGCTAAAAGCATAAGTTTTATTAGTATATTTTTTAACAAAGTAATTTTGAATCTATTAAAATTAATTTTTGTAATATTGATATAAATATTTTATCAAAAAATTAGTTATACTTTAACGTTAAAATATGAATATGAAAATAAATATCTAATTATGAAATATATTATCTTGTTCCTATAATAGTAATAGTAATTACAATTATCATAATAACAATAATAATAATAATATGATATCAATATCCTTTTACGTCATTTAACATTCGTCAGCTAATCTAACAGCTAATTTTATGAACACATTTTGTTCAATTAGCTAATTAAATTGCTATCTGCTAATAGATAAAATGCAACAGCTATCAACTACCCAAATAACTATCAGCTACGCAAATAGCTATATTTGCCGAACAATCCCTATATCTTACATAATTTGATTATCGAAATGTTTTTCAACTTTATTTCTGCATATCATTTCATTATTAACAAAAATATGTGAAATTTTAGTTTTATTTTTAGAGTATTCGCATTCTTATGGTGGGCATGCTACACTATATAATGCATGAGAAATCCGGATCGAAAAATGAAACTTATGAGGCGAAATAGGTGATAGGCATTAGCTTAATTGCATAACTGAAAACCTCATACGCAATGATATTTCCCCTTTGTCAAAATTACAAACTGAATGGAAATATACTTTTTTGGAATGGATGTATAATTTAATCATTTGTCAGTTCCAGGTACAGTCAAGAACATTCAAGTAGGTGAAGGGTTCACGGACAAACGTGATTTTATTATAATTAAAATAATAATTTGTAGTTATTAAATTTCTTTCATAACATTGTTGCATCACGATATTCCGTTCTCTATCCTGTCTAGATTGGCTCGAGAAATATTTTTTTCGAGAAAAAAACACCTCAATTTTGTAATAAGTATTTGAATTAGTCTTCAAGAAAAGTTTAGACTCTTTGTTAACATAATAAATAAATAAACCAATATCCTTTTTACAAGTTTAAGTTTTTAAAGGAATTGATAGTTCTAAAATAGTATCAGAGTCTAGAAACCAAACAGTCTTAGGTTCAAACCTTACCTTCATTATTTAAAAGTATTAAATTGTCTACGTGCAAGCCTTATACTGCATGTGGAGGTAGCAAAACAAGTTCAGACTTGCAGGTTGACCAGTCTAACCCGAAAAAAAGAGGGTTGGGGTTGAATGTTCATTGACCCGCCAGACAAACAAGTCAACCGTACCCAACCCGCCAAATAAACGGGTTGGGTTGGGTCAACCCGCGGGTGACCCGCGAACTCGTAAAAAATGACCTATCTAACCCGCCAACTTACCAAAACGACCCATGAACCTCCCTAATTCACCAAAATAACCATTGATCCCGCCAAAACGACCCGTAGAACCCGTCTAACCTACCAAAAGCAACCCGCAAATCCGCCAAAGTTACTTGTTTAATCCGCCTAACCCGCCAACTCACTAGGGTCGGTTTAGGGTTTTAATATCCCTGACCTGTTGGATAAAGGGGTTGACGCAACCGACCCGCCAACTACCTAACCCAACATTAATGGGTCGAGTCGATCCGCAGATACCCATTTGCTAGCTCCAGCTACACGTAAAGAGGCATATTAACACAATAAATAAATAAGCCAATATCATTTTTAAATGAGGTGGTAACTTTGAGACTCTTAAAAGAAAAAAGTTCAATTTCAACCTTTTTCAAAAAATTAAAAATTAAAATTTTTAAAAGTATATATTTTTTTCTAAAATTATATGATAAAACGTTTTTTTTAAAAAAAATCAATTCAAATAAGCCCGTTTAGAATCGAGGAGTTTTGTCATCACCATGAAAAATTGTCATTTGTCCGTGTGTCCAATTGAAGCAGTTAGCTAGGGTCCACTAGGTACTAACAAGAGGCTACAAACGAACTTAGCCCTCTATTTAATGAAATGCATGCAGCAAGAGGGTTAGCAAATCTCCATATGAAGTTGGCTTACACTTCTCATCATCACACTTTCATGAACAAACCCTTCTTTTTTCTTCTTCTTCTTCTTATATAATACATATATAGTATTGTTCAAATAATTAGTGTGTTAATACACAGACATACACATATATATAGGATGGCATTTCTAGAGCTGTTCAGTGTGGCACTGATGCCTGTTGTGAAAACACTGCTGGTTACTGCTATTGGGTCTTTCCTTGCTCTTGATCGTGTCAATCTCTTGGGTTCAGTTGCACGGCATCATTTGAACAATGTAAGTCTCTAGCTATGCTCATTTTATTCATAGAATAATATGTTCAACACGGGTTACGAATTAGATAATCTTATAAATATAACTTCTATTGGTCTTGTTAAATAGAAGGTGATCGAAATAAACGCTTGTATCTTCAACCGTATATCTCTAACCTTTTCGATTCAAATCTCTATTATCAGTGTTTCTCTTTACCCTACTCGAACTTTGTATTCTTCTAAATAATTGTGAGTTAGTAATGACTTACTTAGAAGATAAATGAATTTCGTAACCTCAGGAATCGAGATCTTGAATGTAGTTTTCAAGTTCTTAACGACAGGCAAGAGGAGAGGAGAGAAATTATTATTAATGTTGGTACACGTAGCAAAAAAAATAGGATGTTTCGTTAGGATGTTTCGTGATTAGCACTGCGATTGTTTCTGTCGGAAAGATTTCTTACCGTTTTGGTCTTATGTTGCACTTTCCTAATTTTGGACCATTCAGAACCGTTTTGTATAAGGTTAAAAAAATAATATTTAATTTGTTTGATTCCTTTTTAGAAGAATTTTAGGTAAAAATTAAGCTAAAAATGTTATATGACATTGGAAAAATCAAACCAATATTTATATATACTTTGTCTCCTAGCTATATTTATACATGTCACAAAATTAACTAGTTACGTCAGGTCTAAGCGTAAGAGTTTTCAGTATAACTAAAAATTGATGTTATATTTGACGGTGTAGTTAATATTTGTTTCATTTACAAGCATAGCTAATGTTTATCATACTTCAAGCTGTAGTCAATATAGCTACTATAGGAGCATGTCCCAAATCAACATTTTTTAAATTTATACTAGTTATGCTTTTAAACATAATAAAAATACTAAACTTCTAACATCATTGTTATGGTTGGAAATGTAGTAAATTTTTTTACGCTTAAAACTCTAACTAGAATAAAAGTTATCATTTTACTCTACCACCTTTTTTCCAAGCCTAACAAAAGATATAACTATCGGCCTAAAATCTAATTAAATTGAAGCTTCAAAAAGAGACTTTTGTGAAGTTGTTTGTACATTATGTGAAATTATTTTTATCTTTTCTTTTCAAAATTATCATTGTATATATATTTTTAAAGTCAAATATTACTTCTAAAGAACTAATATGTCAATGTCTAAAATATAATATTAAAGAATTAACGACTTTGATTCAATAACACTTTTGCGGATCAAGCCAAAAGAGTCTTAAGGCCTATCTAGTTGGTTTTTTTTTTTTCTAAAAGCACTTTTTTAAAAGCTTTTGAAAAATTATTTTTTTAGAAGCTAAAAATTTTGGTTTTTAAAAAAATTGTATTTAAGTTTTTTTTTTTCAAAATTTTAGCTTTTTTAGAAGTCAAATTAAATAGTTATTGCAAAAATAATATAATGTTTTAAAAAAAATCCTTTTGTCTTAAAAAAAGACCAACCCGAACATGCCTTTAAATGTTTCAAAATTCTATTTAATTTTCCCTTTCAAAATTATATATGTCAACGTGACACAACACTGTCGACAGGGTGGCTACCGAAAAATTTAAAGTTCGTTAATTTGGGGCCCTTGTGTAATTAGGATTTCAACCATAATTTGAGGCCCTTAGGTGATTAGAATTTCAAACATCAAAAGAGATTGTCACACAATCACATGCATTTTTTATTATTCCACAATTCTGGTGGCCTACAAAATTTATACTTTACTCATTTTCTTTTTCGATATCTTTGACATCAGATCAAGACCCATCAATTTTTAAGCTGATCAATAATTGAAAATGGAGAACATTTTTGGGGATAAAAGATGCTTTTCGCCCTAATCATTGGTTGGACTAACCAGATTTATTTTTCGAGCAGCTTGTTTTTTATGTTTTCACTCCTGCACTTGTTGCTAGCAGCTTGGCGGAATCTATTACCACGAGTAACATAATCACACTGTGAGTTCTTTTTTTAACCATTTATTTGACCCGTGTTTATTTAAATACTTATAAGCAATCAAAATAAAAAGTAATTTTATTAATTTTTTAATAAAAATAACTTATAAGCATTTAAAATAAGTAGTGCGTAACACCTTCTAAGAAAATTAGTATTACGAATAAGAGAAAAGGTTAATTAGTGTAAGCATTTATTATGGCAATTAAGCACCAAGCTAACCAGTTTGTGGGTTGATGATTATGTTTTAGATGGTTCATGCCAGTGAATATCCTTCTCACTTTCGTGATTGGCTCAATTCTTGGTTGGATACTTGCGAAAGTCACTAGGACCCCGAACCACCTATACGGCCTCGTGATCGGTTGCTGTGCAGCTGGTAATAAGCATACATTTATCCTGAAAATCGTAAACAGTGGATACTAGGCGTTATGCATGTGTCATATCTACCCATTGTGACCGATGTTTTCATTCGAGAATCGAACAACACCTCTTAATGTCTTTGGCTTTATCTCATTCCTAATGTAATATCGGTTTTGAATTTAAACCTTACCAATTAAAAAATGCACAAACGTGTCCATCATAGTTCCCTGAAGTTTGTTACCGTTTGCAACTTGCAGGGAACTTGGGGAACTTGCTTCTCATAATCATCCCAGCTGTGTGCAAGGAAAAGAACAGCCCGTTTGGAGATTCATCTGTTTGCTCTGCAAATGGAGAGGCATATGCGTCCCTATCTATGGCAGTATAGTCCCTACCCACTTGTCACGCTAGCATTAGAGCTCGTTTGAATTGGCTCCCTTCAAAAGTATTTTTCTTAATTTCTTTTGAGAAATTAACATTCTAACTTCTAAAAAAACTGAAATTGACCTTTTTCATTTCATGGTTGTAATTTTTTTAAAATCTAATCCAAATATTTATTATTGCAAAAAGATGTGTTTTTTCAGGAAAAAATGTTTTTTTTTTTAAATTTTTTTCCTGAAAAGCCAATCCAATCAGGCAATCACTTAAAGATCATTAATTATCTAATCCTGGAAAATAAAATATGATCTTCATACATTTTTTCTTTTTAATTTTGCTTTTTTCAATTAAATAGATTGGAGCTGTGTACATATGGTCTTACGTTTACAACATAATACGAGCCTATGGATATCAAACTGATGGATCATCAACAGAATGCAATAAACATAAACAACATAGGCAAGACCAGGAAATTTTCTCAGACAGCTGCACCCAAGCTTTACTCTGCAAAGATAGCTCGGATGATCCTGGAGACTACGAGCAAGCTGCACCATGTCCCACTGAATCTAATCCGAAACAAGAAAAGGTAGCAAGGGACGGGTCCAGAATTTTATTTTTCTAGGATAAGAACTCGTAGACTTTTTGGTTTTTGGAGTAGGCTAATTCAAAATTTTTCAAACTAAAAAAACTCGTATTTTTAGAAGAATTTAAGATAAGTATACACACACATAAGAGAAAATTTGGAAGCCAATAGAGGCTATTGGACTCTGTTAAAATCAACCGAGAAAATCATTTTAGAGATGGCACTAGATTTAATATCTTCTAAACTTAGGGTTCGTTTGGTATTAGTTACTAGGATTTTAGAAACGAAAACTAAAAACATAAACAAAAATTGAGAACGGTAACTAAAAGTAGAAACTGTTAATAAAGTAGAATGTACTTTTTTCGTAAGTGATTATGTGATTAGAGTCTGATAGGACATAGGGCATCGATCAAATTCATTTCTTTGTAGTATATTTTCGGATTGGATATAGCATATATGGAACCGGTATTGCTTTTTATATTTTGTATTTTTTATAAGAAACATTGTTTTTAGCAGGTACCCATGTCCAAGAATATTAAGCACAGCATGAAGACATGGGCTGAAAAGTTGAACCTCAAAATGTTATTTGCACCATCAACCATTGCGACGGTATACTCATGACGCCATACTGGTCTATTTTGACTTTGGAAAAAGCTCAATTTGAGCTTTCTTTACGGTTTCAGGTTTTTTTTTTTAAGTCAAATCAAATATTTATTGTAGAAATGTTCTTTTTACCAAAAAAAAATTTACTAGGAGAGGAAAAAAAAAAAAAAAACCTAATCCGAACAAGTCCTCCATTTGCTCTCAGAAATGCTCCTCATGATTTAGCAAAAAGACAATTAGTAAAGGAGAAAATATGTCAGGCGGTCAACAGTCCCTGGGAATAGATTTAAAATATTTTATTAATAGAAATAATATAGTTTTTGAAATCAAAATTAGTAATATTATAGTGACTAAATGATTTTTTAGAGAAAAAATAATTGTAATATACTTTATTATGAATTCATAGAAACAAAAAAAGGAAAAAAGAAAAGAAAAAAAAAGAGAGAGAATGAATCAATTTGCGATGTTAAAATGTTATTAGTGAAATTTAATAATTAAAAATTATTGATATGATTATAATAAAATAACGGTCACGAGAAAACTCTCATTCTTAATGGCAAACAGACCTAAGGTTTAACCCCTGCAGGTGGTGTGGAAACTGAGGCTTATTTTGCATCTTTCTTGTCACAGATTGTTGGGCTTATGATTGGAGTAATTTCTCCACTGCGAAGCCTATTGGTTGGCAATAATGCTCCTCTTCGTGCGATCGAGAGCTCTGTATCTTTTTTGGGGTATGAACCTTACAAACATTACCTTTTTGTATTTTAAAACTTATTACATTACTTTTTTTTCTTTTTAATGTATAAACATTTAATCTCCTACCTTATCGTCTTCATTCCAAATTTTTGTGCACTACACTTGCCTTTTTTTATGTCGACGTGCTATATGTTTTCATAAAAGTATTCTTATTTTCAACTAACAATGTTAAGATGATAGCAAAAAGACAGGCGATTGTGCCATTTTTTGAAAATTAGAGATTAATGTGAAAAGTTTTAAAAATACTAGTAATAATTAGCCAATTAGATAAATCTCAGGGACACCATACCCCTTAACCGAAATAAAAGAACTGCCATAAAAAATGCTCCAATTAAGCCCTTTTGATTTGATTGCAATATCAAGGCAATCTTTTAGAGGAAACTACTTTCGGAAGAGAAGTCTCACACCCATAGGAGAATCCATCAAAGTTGTTCATACGTTGTCACAATGCTGCTTTTGTAACTACGCATTGCTGCCATATACACCAAATAGTAGATAGATTTTACATAATCATTTTCTTGATGTTATGCTATATGCTGCTGCAGAGAGCCAACAATTGCAGCCATGACACTTATAGTGGGTGCCAATCTCATTCGAGGTAATTTCCTACTAGAAAATGGGACGCGGGTGATGGGAATTGGAGATAGAGAACTTCATTTCAGCTATTCGGAGAACAATGTTCTGCTTTACATCAATTTTTAAGTCTTTAGCCAAAGCACTTCTTGTAATGAGTTACGAGGTTTTGTCATGACGAATCATGTACATAACCAGAACTCTGACGTAGAATGACCAATTAAGGATTTGACAGTTAACCATGCTCTTAGTATTAGCCTGGAAGATCGACGATCACAGGGAATCTACCATTGTGTGTAGGTTCGTCGAGCATCTCCAGAGCCGGATACTACTTCATAATCTCTTTTCAAAATCTTTGTTGTTGTATGGTGCAGGTCTTGAAAAATCAGGAGTTGGTTTATGCGTGGTGATAGGTATCCAGGTGGTCCGATATGTTGCGTTGCCCCTGGTTGGTATCCTTATTGTTAAAGCCGCACGTCGTCTGGGACTAGTGGGATCAGATTCACTATATCAGTTTGTTCTCTTGCTGCAATACGCACTACCATCTGCCATGTCTGTAGGTGCGTAAAATTTTATAACTATTCTCCGATACCATCACATCACGTGTCATTAATTTGTCAACCAATGTTATTTTCGATAACGTGTCCCAAGTAACTGTTTCTGGTGCAGTTTTTCTTCGTCTATCTGCTAACTGTGTCTGCATGAACTTGGCGGCAGGTACAATCACCCAATTGTTTGAAGTTGGTGAAAGTGAATGTTCAGTTATAATGCTCTGGAATTATGCTCTGGCGTCAGTCTCTCTTACTCTCTGGACGACTTACTACATGTGGCTTGTGTCTTGAACAATCTTTATGATTATCACTTTCATGAGACCAGGTCTTTCTTTTCTTAAAAAGAAAAAGAAAAAAAAGGAATTAGAAGACGAACAAGAAGAAATTTAGGGAATTTTACTGAATATTGCATGGTCAAAATATTTCGCCTTAGATTATCACAAGCCATACTTTCCATTCGGGTATC
This sequence comes from Cordia subcordata, assembly GCA_028554755.1. Taxonomy (NCBI): domain Eukaryota; kingdom Viridiplantae; phylum Streptophyta; class Magnoliopsida; order Boraginales; family Cordiaceae; genus Cordia; species Cordia subcordata. Next base: position 9,348,801 of record JAPTOF010000019.1, read on the forward strand.
TACTGCAAAAGAATCTCATCTAATACCTCCAGTTATATGGTTGGGTCGACATATTGATATGAGATGTAGTTGTTGGTGTAATTTTGATGATTGTGATGTCTACTATAAATATATATATATAAATATATATATATATATATATATATATGTAGAGAGAGAGAGAGGATATATTTAATGGGTTGAATATATTAAAGGGAAATGCTATTAAAAATGTGTATAGGAAAATCAAATGGACATAATCGCGATTTTCTTTTATGTAAGCGCGTCTGCCTTGGAGAGAATAAATGTTCGAATTAGTTTACAATCATGGCCTAGAACAACCTTTCAAAAGAATATCACTAAGAATATTTCTACCTAACCACCTGTTGTTGAGAAAAAAGCAAGTGCACTTTTAGTTTTCCCACCCTTCTTTTTGGATTTCTTCAAAATAAATACAGTTTTCCTAAGTAGAAATTTTATTTTGAGTAAAATATATTTTACTCTTTGTATTTTGTTAAAGTCGCATAAAAATTCTCTGTGGTTTTAAAACTCATTGATACCACTGCAGTTTTAAAACATTGCATATTGGTTCTACCATTAGTTTTTGCATAAAATTAATAGGGAGTGTAAAAAACATATCTACAATACATTTTAACTTATTAATAACAAAAAACTCAAGTAAATTAGTACGAACCCTTTCCCCTGCCCGCCCTTCCTCCACTCCCCAACCAACGGTAAAAATAGTTCAAATTTCACTCTCTAATGCAACATCAGGCCCATTCGACCCACTAAGACACATGCGGGGCTCATTTGCCACACACAATTTCTCTGACTCTCTAGTCAACCAGTTTCATGTGGCTAGCAGATTATATGAATAATGGGAAAATCTACAATGTGGCATCTGGCCCAAATTCAACCCACTAACACACATGTGAGTCTCACTTATCACAAATAATTTCTCTAACTCTCTATTCAACCACTTTCATGTGGCTAGTAGCTTGAATTTTGTACAACGGGAAAATCTACAATGCGGCATTTGGCCCATTTGACCTACTAACACACATGTGGGGCCCGCTTGTCACACACTAGCCAAACAGGCATTGCAGCATTGGAGCATTTTCCTTGTATAATATACTTGATGCAGAATATCTACTGTAATTTGGCACCCACTAGAGCAAGTACTAAATGAATATGCTTCACAGGCATGCTTTTTCAGAAAGAACTTTATGCTGCTAATCTCAGCAAATTACATTATTTCACCAGTGGAAAGAATCAAATCATTACATTATTTCATCAGTGTAAAGAATCACATCAGTACTTTATTTCATCAATGAAAAGAATCACATCACCAGAAGTTACAAATGCCCGATCTTAATCAGTTAACAACACGCTGTTTTTATACACCACAACCAGAAGATTAATGTTTCCGTTGAGCATTATGCTTTGTTATGCTTTTATCAGCTGTGCAATATCATGCTATAGGCACGATAAGGGCATGAAAATGAAGATTCTTCATTAGCAAGACAACTGGTAGCAAGCAAGAAGACAACGAGGTTGCTAACAGGGAACCGTAGAAGAATCCCATGTTATGCCAGCATGGAGCACTTAAAAGTCCAGCTTTTCGTCAACCTCATCTTTAGTACTCAGTGTGGGAATGAAATCCTCTGGTAGTAAGAGGGAAAGAGAGCAAGCAAGAAACACAGGAAGGTATATAGAGAAGAAAGACAGAAGCATAGAGGAGAAAAGGGGAGGGCAAACACTTCTAACACTTTAACTAGACGAAAAAGCAAGTTATTTGTTTAAAAAAATTTGTACATTAATGAGACATACAGCTCCTTGTAACTGGTTTGTTAAAGAATTCTGAGCTGAAGATCCGCGTGACCCACCCTTTCTTTATGTCTTTCAAAAAGATCTTTAAGTGCTTCAACAAATTGACCGTGCACTTCAGCAACCTACAGTTGTTCATGTTGAAAAGAAGACAAACAAAAGGTAAGAAGATTAGTCCTAAAACAAAGCTGGGTTGTTTTCTTTATTATCAAAGCATATGAGAATCAGGAATTATGGCTCCATGAAGAAGAATATTTCTTATTTCCACATCTATACTTTCGTTTCTTCTTATAATAATAACTGAAATTTGTCAAGACACACGATTATATCCAGAATATTAGAGGATAAAGAAGATGGTGTCTGGGGGATGCTCAGTTGTATGGAACCCTTATTTAATGTGCGCTGATGACATAGAAAATCTGGCATGACTAAGTGGACGAGATAACAATTTTATCTTATATACTTTAAGATAACAATTTTATCTTATCTACTTTAACTTCCTTGAAAACTTGACATTTCAACTGGTCACTCATACCATTCAGCAATCAGGGCAGCTTCTTTATATTTGAGCAGAAGTTGTTCATGTATCTAGCAAGCAATATCACAGGAAGAAACCCTGTCTAATCTTTTAGTACGTGCATGCAGAACATACCTCTTCCACAGTGGGCTTTGGGTTCTTTCCAAGTTCAATTGGTCTACCAACAACCACATGCATAGGATGCCGGAGAGGAAGAGGTGACCTGCACGGAGACCAAAATGATAAGACCACAACAGCTGCAGGAACAATCATGATCTGACAAAGTTTTCCATAATAACAGAGGAAAAGCAATCCCTTGATTTTTTACTTCCATAAGATGACCAATAATCTCTTCTGCTATTGATTGAATCAATAAAATATGGTTCACTTTAAGGCTCCTTTTGTTTTATTGTCACAATAAAAATTGTGGGGGGGGTTTTGTTTTTGGGAAGGAATATTTTCCAAGAAAATCAACCTATTTCCCTTTGACCAGGAAAATCAGAAAACAAATGGAGCTTAAGTCACATAATATGATAGCTGTCCAAGCCTCGAAGCATTATAGTGCTTATATTTCATATATCCAATTTTTTGCTTTTCAAAAATAGGCAATGTAACCTAAAAAACTTCAAACGGGACAGCAGAACCATAATGGGTTTCTATCAAGAAGAAACTACAAATATAATAATAGATCAGAAAATAGAAGCTCATCATAGTTATGCTACAGGTTGACATACCCAAATACTCCCCAGAACATAATTGGAGTGAACTTTATAGCTCTAGAAAATTCCAGGAAGAATTTTCCACTAGGCTTCCACCACTTGTAGACATCAGACTGCAACATAATTGAAGCAAATTGATATATATCGAAGTGAAAGGAGGTAAAGAACCATATGTATTGAGATACATATACTTTCGCATGATAAACAGAGTCCAAACATGATAAAAAGATAAGACGAAGTGCCTGATGGCAGATAATGCAATTCGAAAGTCATTCATCTCTCTTAGGGTAGTAATCTTTTTCTCTTCCTACCCAACCCCACGTCCCTCGTGAGATTCGTACTCAGGTCATCACTCCTAGAGAAGTTTTAACCAATTGACCTACTCCCTGAACCCCAAAGTCTCTTCTTCTTGACGAGATCACTCTGGCCAGAAGAAGAAAAGCACAACGAACAAGTGTGGCTATTGCATATAAAGGTAAAAGAGTGTGAAGTTGCCTGCAGACATACATGAGAAGGTCCACACTGAAAGCATCAAAAAAATGTGTCATAGACATAAGGGATTCCATCTATTTATAAGTTCAATAAACACCACGTAAAAAAGGAGCAAGCATATGCTTCACACTTAAAAGGTCAGTAAATAGGCTTATAAAATCAAGTAGTTGAACTATGCTTTGGTCCTTTATGAACATGATGTCTTGTATATAGTTTGACAGCAAAAGATATCTTAACATATCTGTTAGGTAATCACTATGACATGAAATTGGTAATATTACAATTTTAAGATCCCTTGGCACTAGATATCTGTATCCGTCAAACTACATTGAACATGACAAAAACAGAAGCCTTCACAAAAGCCATAAAATTTGACATCTCTACAAGCAGACAACAAAAATAGGAAGCCAAGAAGAAACGAAAAAACCTATACCTGGCCAAAGCAGAAAACTGGAACCAGAGGTGTGCCCATCTCCATAGCTATGCGTACGAATCCTTTTCTTGTCTTAAGGAATGCTATCTGTGCAGAAGTTAATGGCAGGTTAAAAAGCAGTAGGTAAATTTTAGAAATAGAAGCTAATTTGAACTAGTATTAACCATACACGACTTTCTGACGTACATTGGAAAAGGTGAAACAGAAACCTCTTCCACAGGGGAAGATCCCAAGGTGGAAGAATCGCAGAGTGACAGACAACTTAATCTGGTTGCAACAGTTTGTTTTTCTAAAACATTCTACAAAATTCCATACTTAAGATCTTGGAAACAAAAGAAATCTTTCTTTTGCGACTTAAAGAGTTTATGAGAATAATTGAGATGTCTTTTCTACTGCCAGTGATTTTATTTCAAGTTCTTTCTTACAGTGTAAGGTAATTAGATAATAATTTCACAACCCTCATTATAGAATTTTACTGGATGATTGCCACGTAATTTAGCTAATCAGAATTTAACTGTGCAATCTCAGTCATCTAGTCTAAAAAAAGTGTTGACTATATGTCAAAGCAGCTGAATGAACTCAGCAAGCACTTTGTGACAATGAAACCAGTTGAGGTTCATAAGTCAAGGATGATACGTTATGTCAATCCCAAAGGATCAGCAAGTTAGGACGCAGCCCTTATAGGAAACACAGTGCTAGAAGCATATCTTTCATCAATATTGTCATAGAGCTAAATTGCATAGTTTTGAGTATCTAAAACTATTCTGAAAATACTAGAAGAGACAAATGTGTTGTGTTGCGAGAAAGTGAGAGAGATAGAGAGACAGAACAATGTTGTATAGAACTAACTTATACATATAAAATAACAAGGCAGGGGGCAACCTACAAGATATCAAAGTATAAAAATTCCATTTTCACTGAAGTAGAATTCTAACTGTTTCCACATATATGATGAGAAGTAATATAAGATACAAAAACTAAACCTCAGAACCATGCTCCATATAAAATGCCTCTTGGACTCCACCTGGCACAATGATGCAGCTATATCCAGATTTCAAAAGAGATGTAAACTTCTTCTTTGATGCAGGTGCAAGTCCCAACCATGACCATATGTGCCTCAAGAATGGGGTGTAAAACACCTGATCATATATGCTATTGCCATCAAAACAAAGTAACACAGATGAATCTACAAGATTGTCTACATGTCAAGGCAGCAAGTCTTACAGCAGTACTTGCAAGGACTTTCATCTTTGGGAGAGGCATGAATCCTGTAAGGTCAGCAAGTGCAACAACGCCAATTGGCCAAACTGAATGAGGCTCAAACCCAAAAACTGGAACACAAGATTGTAAATCATCATTGGGACAGAAGCAAAGAAAGAATAGAAGAAATAAATATCTTCTTTCACCTCGGGTTAGCCCTCAGGTTTTAGAATTGAGAATGTTTGGATAAAAGAACATGGAAAGAGTCATTAGGCAGCAAACAGATACAAAAGCAACCAAAACAAATTATAACGAATTGTGCCCTTTTAGGTGAACTGCTTCTCCTTATGGGGGCAGAAAAATCTTCAATTGCTCATTCATTGCTAAATTGACTTCTAAGGTGGATCAGTCATCATACAGTTATCATATTATAACGCTTAACACTTGAGCACGTGTTTGTTGCTTTAAAGTTGAGACTTGGTCAAATTTGCTATACTATTTCCTTTCATGCTTCAATCAAATTTTTGGGCAGGATATTGGATGTGGACTTCTTGCTGCAGTTTGACAGCAGGTGATGGATCCCACAATTTGATGCCCTTTTCTCTTTTTCTTTTTTTTTAATGACGAATTGCAATTTCTGAGGGAAAGTTATTATGCACAACCAGGCTTCTCTGGCAATGGGTGGCCATGGGTGGCAACAAGGTAGGATAAGGAGGAGAAGGAAGCCTCGGGATTATTGAGGTTGTTAATTTTTTCATTTGATATTTTGCTTATTCAGCTAGAAATTCAAAAGAAGGGCACAATGCATACTATGCTAACCTATAGAGAATGGCAAATATTGTTATACAGAAGATCTGTAGTAAATTGGAGGAGGTAGATTTTCCCCAAATTTTTTTTAAGAACCATAGCACTTCGCCCTGGATGTTCTCTGCACACCTCTACAATAAAATACACAAGCTCAGTAAACCGTAGGAAAGAATGTGCTAGTCTACTACCAAGAGCTCGTTTTCTAGCAGCTTTACTCATCTAAACATAAATTGATCAATAGTCTCAAGTTAAGTTTGATCATTGAAATAAACCATGAAAAGATTCAAAGAGTTCAGAATCTTCTTGAACTGTGTTCTCTGCACAAGCATAAAACACCAGGTCTTTTTCAAGGTAGTAAGTTGCAAATCCTACCACTTCTCCATAACAGTCTAAACTTTGTCATGTCTTCATACATGATGTTCCTCTGAGCAGCACTTACTTGTATGATACCAGACAAAACCTCATAATTAAACCGAGCAAGACAATCAAAAGTAGATAATATAATTTACCAACTCCTCTTTTATTTTCTCTTTTTCTTATTTTATTTTAGTTTATTTTTGGTTGGGGAAAGAGTGATGGCTTAGGGACTTCAGCTATCTACACTACAACATATCACTAAGCATCACACGAACACCTTCAAGTAATGAAAATCCTCCTAACAATTCACCGAGATAATAGCACCATTATCAACTTTTTGTTTAAAAAGATCACTATCCGTTCGGTTAGTACTGAAGAACCTAATCCACTCTCTTAGGACAATACAAGAAATGAAAATGACAACAAATCTTCTACCAACTGTGTCATCAATAAACTTGTCTCACATTCAGCAATTTGGTAATAAGCAAATCAGAGAACAAAAGCCAAATGAAGACATTTATGAAAAATTAAGTTATACCATATGCCTGATTCGGATCAAAGGCTTTGATATCCTCTACATACAAGTTCACTGGAAAGTAACCACACGCGTGCTTACATATATACCTGCAAACATTAATTACATCAATGCCATTTCACTTCAAGCTGACTAATTCAAAATCAATTAGCATAATTATCCACAACTCAAAGCTTTAATCATCACCAGAAACAAACCTTGCTAATTTTCGGCCCCATTCACTTCTTTCATCAATCGGAATCACCATAAATATCACCAATAGACTTATCACCCTGAAATTTTCAACACCAAATTATTCAAAATCTAAACATATAGCTAAACAAATTGTACAATGTTTTGACACGTATAAGAGTCGTTCTCTAAGCCAGTACATTCGTAACACCAGTCTCGCTCGCGCGCCTGAGTTTACCAACTTTGCAGACAAAAAGTAGAACATAATAACAAATGTAGAGATTTAAAAAAATGGTAGGTGAATGAGGTAAAGGAAGAACATACGCGATGGCTTTGGGGAAAGGGAGGAAGATGAAAGAAGCCAAAACCACAACAACGTTGACATGAATGGAGCCCAGCCAAACCACCAGAGCTAAAATCGTGTGCAACGTCGACCCTTCCTTGCCTTTGAACTCCGCCGCTCCCGAAGCCGCCGGAGACTTCATCACATCAACCTCCCCGTTCTCCCCCATATAAAAATCCTCAAATCAACCACACCAATATAGTTGTTGAATTGGTTGTCTTAGAGATTTAGCAACAAAGAAGGTTGCAATGGCTTCCAAGATAGATACATATACATATATGTATGTATACGTATATCTATATATATATATATATAAATATATATATATAGTAGCTTAAGAGTAAGGTAAGGAGGTGAGGGAAGCAACAAGGACAACAACAAAAGACGGGTTGGAGAGAGCAGAGTCGTGAAGGGAGAGTGATGATGGTGACGATGAAGATGGTGATGAACAAAAAACAGCTGCTGTTTTGCTTACGTATTATCGAATCCTGGCTCCCAGATGCGTGTGTCGAGTCAAACAATACAATGAAATCACATTCGAGGTAATATATATTTTTAGGCTGTGAAAAATGAAATAAACACGAAAAGGGTGAACGTGAAAGGGACGACACCAAGTCGCCAGCGATGCCCTCACGGTATGTGAATTGGAGTTGGACCCCGCACATGACTTGAGCGCGGCTTAATTAGTGCATAGTATAGTATTAGTTGGTGGTGAATTTTTTTAGATGTATTGGTAGCTAGATTTTGTCAATTAATTTTTTTTTTAACCACAAAAGATAGAGAAAAGAAAAAGGACGAGAGAAATATGAAATATCCAAATATTGATATCAGTAGAGCATTTTTATCCGGACTCTGTACGGAATTATTTTTGATTAAAACTATTAAATTAAGTTGAATCTATTTACCTTTAATATCATACAAAGAATTTAATCATGAATATTCTGTGATTTGAATGGATTTTTTTAAATAATAAATGTTAAATTTATTAAGGCTCAATTTTTAAAATTCACAAATGAAAAATACATTAAGGCATTTGAGCATTAATCTATTACTAACTAAATTTCTAAATTAAAACTAATAAATATATATATATATATATATATATTGTAATAAATGAACCTTTTGAAGTTCACAAAAGGATCATATTTTAAGCATTAATTGATTGATTATTTAAATTTTTAATTAATAATAGATAAAATAAATAATAAATAATAATTTATTATATAAGGTAATAAAAAAATATTCATTGGCATATAAGAGTTGACATAACACCCTTATAATGCTCAAGAAAAGTGTTTTTTAATGATAAAGATTAAATTTTCTTGGATTTCATCGATGAATATTATTTAAGAATTAATTTATTGAAAATTAAATTTCTAATTCACAATTGAATTTCTAATACATAATAGATGAAAAATAAATAAATTTTTTAGAATTCACAATTGAATTTTATCTTAAACATTAATTGATTGATCATTTAATATTTCAATTAAAGCTAACAATGCATATTCATAAAGACAAGAAATAATAAAAAGTAATTAATAAATAATAAAATAACCATGCCATGTAATTGTTGACATGGCACTTTCATAATGCTCAAACACAGCGCTCTCACAATGCTCAAAAAGATTTAACTTTTGTATATTGATATCATTTTATCATAATTATATTAGTTACAGGACGTTTGAGTTATGGGATAATTTGTTTTATGCTTAGTAATTTGTTTTTTTTGGTATTATGAAAAAAAAATTAAATATTTTCTCAAAGTTTTAGAAATATTATGTGATATTATTTTTACAATAAATATTTCACTTAGCTTTAAAAAACTATGAGCTTAATTGGGGACATTTTTTATTTTTTTAGAAATAGTTTTTTTTATAATTATAAAAAACTCAAATTCAACTTTTTTAAAGTTCTATTCGAATGCTTTTTTAATAAAAGAGTACTTTTTTTTGGAAAAAAAGGTACATCATTTTTATAAGTAATTGAAATGACTGCAAAAAATTGAAATTCTTTTTAAAAAAGAAAAACTCAAATTCATTTTTTTTAGAAATCAAAAATTTTATTTTATTAAAAATTTATTTTTAAGTTATAAGAAAAAATGCTTTTAAGATAAGCCACGCCAAACAAGTCTTAAGAACCCAAAAGTTTTAACTCTTCAAAAAAAATCTATTATAGGAAAAAAGAAAAAAAAGACATTTCGAATAAAAGGTATTCCAAAAACACCTCTATTCATAAAGCGGATCACCTTTAGGAAGAATGCTTGTGCAATATGAAAGAACAATAAACTATATTGTATTGTATGATACTCGATTTAACTACTATCCTACTAATATATTGATATTATTAATAACTAAAAATTTTAAACTCATTACAATAGTAGAAACCTTATGTATTATAAACGGGATACATATCCTTTTTACAAGTAGTGTAAAATAAGATATCACATATTATGTATCATTGTTTTACATAATTTTATTTGGAATTGAAACACATAGTAATTCTTATATTAAAGTAAGTAGTGGGTGCTCCGTTGCCAAGAAAGTAATTTCACATTAGAAAAAAATAATAATTTTTCAACTTGTCCAAGAATTGACTGACATATTCACCTGTAGGTGCCATAATATAAATTTTATAAATTCTTTCATATTGATACGAGAAAAAAATCACCATAATATAAATTTTATAAATTCTTTCATATTGATACGAGAAAAAATCGTGACCATTCATGTATAAAGTATATCATTTTATCCATTCATAAAATTCAAATCCTATAGAAGGTGGATATTGAGAGGGAGAAAAGGTATTTTTAAAAAGTTATTTTTTTTTAGAATTTGATTTAATGAGTGGTGGATTTCCCTTATTATATCAATATGAGTGAACATTTGATATAAGAGGATCCTAATCCATAATAAATGCCATGTGTGTACATATTGTCTTGATCATTTATATAGTCACTAATGAATATCTAATCTAGCATAGTTTTCCTAATTTATGAATATCATTATATTTAGGGCCTGTTTGGATTGATTTTTTTTTCAGGAAAAGGACTTTTTTTCCTAAAAAAGTTAAATTAAATTTGCAATAACTATTTGATTTAGCTTTAAAAAAAGTCTGAAACTCTGAAAAAAAAAAAAAACTCAAATATAGCTTTTTTTAAAAAGTTATAATTTTTAGATTCTAAAGAAAAACTGTTTTTCAAAAGTTGTTAAAAAAATACTTTTGAAAAAAACCAATTTAAACGAGCCCTTAATACTTGCAATGAAGATATTAATTAATACTCATATACCTGTTATGGTATACATACTGTGAAAAGCGTTTCGAACAAACACGATAGCATTAAAAAATGAAGTAACAAAATCACGAATGAAAATACAGTTTGGTTACCCTCTCTTTCTAGTAACTTTATTTTGATTTTAATTTTGGTGACTTTGAAATTTTGCTAATGAATTTTTTAATATAAAGTGAGTACATAAAATATGAAATCACCAAAAAAAGAAATTTTACAAAATATATGTATATTTGTTGCTGCATAGCCTATAAAAATTGGCCACGATAATAAATGAAAAGGTTAAAATATTTTTTTCTGTGTATTATATGAGTTATACTCTGTGTCAATACTTGAATGTTAATCATGTATATTAAAATCATTCATGTATGTGTTAAGATTCTCCCTTTATTCATAATTTTGCAGTCTGAAATTTTATTTTAAAAATTCAAAATATACTATTCACATGGGCGCTATTGATAAAATCCAAACCAATAATGAATCGATAGGTTTTAATAATTGAACTTATTGGACCACTGCTATAATGATGCCCGAAATTTATATCCAATACCTTTCACAAGAGTCATGTCTCTTTCATTAGCCTATCTAGAATTCACTCTTTTTTTTTTTCTCTAGAATTCACTCTCTGAATAACATGTGAATTGTACAACGATTCACCCTCTTTTTCTTTTGTCAAAGAAAATATATATTATCTAAGAGGTTTGTACATCAAATTAACCAATACATATTTATCTTTTTCGAGACAAATTACGAAATCTCTTATTAATACACCAAAGATAAGGAGTACCATCAATCCACTTTCGTGAATTTAAACACAAAGTAATATAAAGAGATCATCAGGGAGGTTGGAGACCAAGGTTTCGTTTGGCCTAATTGTGATATTTCAGTTGCTAAACTGTAAAGCTTTTTAATTGTAAAATTTAGATAAAAGTGCGATTGAATAAAAGCCGTTAACTGTTTAACCTTGTTTTTTAAGAGTTGAGTTTTTAACTGTTTTGACTTTTGACGTCAATATTGGACTTTCGAAAATAAAGAGTAATATTTTTAAGGAAAAAAAATAATTTCGGACATAATATAAAAACAACTTTTCAAACACTTTTTATTAGATATTCCAATTTGAAACTTTTGGTTTTCGGTTCCAGAAGCTCCTTCAAAAATAGGCTACAAAGGTGAAATTTAATTTTTAGACTCACAAAATATATATATATATATATATATATATATATATTCATTCCATTTTTGTTAATGTCCGCGCTTTTTATAATTTTACTTTCAATGTTTCATTCCAGTATATTATTACAAATTTGTCACAAAGAAAAAGATTAATATTGGAAACTTTTTAAAAATTAAATTTTACTAAAGATAATTATATTTATCGTTGTATAGTCTGTAAAAATAAATTATCAACAGTAAACAAAAATCATGGATATTAAATCATTGATCCATTGTGGACGAAAATCATTCATGCATGTATGTCTTAAAATTTTCTCCTTATTCATGATATGCAAGTCTGAAAATTTATTTTAAAAATTTAAAAATCCAAGCCTTAGGTTTTAATAGTTGAACTTTTTGGACCACTCTAAGAACGATGCACAGAAAGTATACCTATTACTTTTCACAAGAATCATGTTTCTTTCATTTGCGTATAGTAGAATTTACCCTTTCATCAATAGCATTGCAGGTTCAATATTCACCCTCTTTCTAAAAGAAAATATACATGTGTGTGTGTGTGTATATATATATATATATATATATATATATATATATATATATAAATTGAGGGATACATATTATTGATCTTTTAAAAAAAAAAAAAAAAGAAAGGACAAAATCGAAATCTTTCGTTAATAAACCAAGGATAAGAAGTACAATTAACCCACTCCTGTGAGTTTAAACACAAAGTAATATAAAGAGATCATCAGGGAGGTTGGAGACCTAGTCCTCATATAGAAATTGAATAATAGAAGAGGACTTGCCATTTGATGAATGTGTTTGATAACCAAAATGATGGATATCATTAATGCATGGCACATTTTATTTCATTTTTGTAATTACAAGAAAGAATAGTGGAAGCCTACGCCAACAATTAGCCTTTAAGAAGTAAAATAGTTATATGCCTAATAATGTAAAGTAGAACTTAATGGATCTTCATATACATACATACAAATGTGTTTTGTGTGTAATTGTTTCCCCAGAGTACATTAAATTCCTAAAAGCAATATACTAATTTAACTGTACATTTTTGCCATCGCGAAAAGACACTCATTAAAAAAAAATAGAGTTGACTGTGTAATATTTAAAATTTACAATTAGACTTAGAGAGTGCTTGCATTGGTTTATTGAAAAATTATTTAAATTATCTTTGATTTTAAGCAGCTTTTCTTAATTTTTGTTTTTAAGTAATTATCTGTTTGACTAAAAATTATAGTTATAAAAATAACTATTTAAATGTTTGGTTAAAATGTATTGAAAGTAAATTGTATTGTTAAAATAATTATAAGAGACATGAGAATGTCAATTAAAGCATAATGAAATTATAGTTACCTATTTATTTCTTAAAAATATATTGTTAAAATGTTATTATTTATTAATTTAATTTATGTTAAATGAAATGTAAGTATATAATAACTATTAAACAAACAATAGTAATAAATATAAAAAGGTAAGTATAGTAATAAAGATAAATTAAAAAATACTTTTTTTAAATTAAAACAAACTTATCTATTAGTTTAAATTTAGCTTTAAACAGGTTTGAGAGCTTAAAAGCCAAACCAAACGCCCTCCTTAACCTAAAATGTTTAATAGTGAATTTATTGTATCCAACTAGTTTATGCAAATCAGGTGAATACTTAAATATCAAAACATGTATATTAAAATCATTCACTTAATTTGAACAACAACTATCCTTGTATACTTTTACCATAACTGAGGTACTGTCTATCATACAATGCATTTACTGCTTTACTACTCCTTTTGAAAAACTTATAAATTCGTACTACTTAAAGGCTTTAAATGCCTAAATTTATTGGACCAGTCTACCAAATTGATGACAAATATTAAATATTTCATGACATTATATTCATGTTTTATTTCGTTTCTTATTGTTTGATACTTTCCTTCTAATTTTGAGTGTTTTTAGTTATACAAATGAGCCTATATATTTTAATACCTTTCCTTTTACGATTGATATACATTATATGTCTCTGATAAGTTTACATCAGTTTATTTTTGGGCTGAAAATTAAACGATTATATTAATAATTTGAAACTAAAGCACTCACGCATGACTCGGTTTAAATACAATAACGAATATCCAATAAAACAAAAAGATAGAGAAGGATATCAAGTACCAACTCTAAGACCATGTTAATTAAAAAACATAAGTCAATTCTAAAATTAATGAGAAGTTTAGTACTAAGATAAAACAGTTCAAATTCTTATATAATGGCATTTGATTTTCTAATTTCTTTATATAAACGTAAAAAGAATGTATATTCAAACACACTCGACAACGATGTACAGTTTCCTTTAAAAATTAGATGTGTACTAGTGTCACGGGAGTCTCCGATGAATCATAGTCATAGGCTTTAGATGTCCGAACGTTTTGGACCGCTTTAGGAGACACATACCAAATGCAAACGTTTCTTTTACCATCATGTTTCTTTCATTTCCTTTTTCATTTCTCCTGTCAATTGTGTCATAACTTCATTATAACGGAACAACAAGTTGGTATGAATAAATCCAAACAAGGTTTCCATGATCAATCGCCTACCCACATTTTTTTTTTTCTTTTAAGGAAATTGCTTTCCCAATTTATGTTTGGATTAGTCAAATCGGTTTAGTTGTATGTCTATTGTATACGGAATAAACACATCATACGATGGATAGCGGAACAACCTAATGTATATGAATAAGAGCCAGTTTAGATTGCCTTTTTTTCAAGGAAAAAAAAGACATTTTTTTCTTTAAAAAGTTATACTAAATTTGTAATAACTATTTGATTTGGCTTCTAAAAAAATTAAAATTCTAAAAAAAAAAGCTCAAATACAGCTTTTTTTAGAAGCGAGAATTCTCAGCTTATAAAAAAAATTATATTTTAAAAACTGTTAAAAAAAAACGCTTTTAAAAAAAGCCAATTCAAACGGGCCCTAAGTCATAATTGTTAAATTTCGCTCGTAACATCACTATGTAATTAACAGATTCATTTCTTGACCTTACGGAACTATTATATTGACCTTCTCATAAGGACCAATATTAACGAACTTTCCTCCAGAAAAAGTATTCAGCTACGCATTGTTTGCGACAATAGATGAAGAAGACAGCCAAAATTTTAATGTCGAAGGAAGTTCGTTAAGACAGGTTCATGTCGGACAGGGAACTTTGTTGGAACTGTGTTTTTATCGCCATGCGAAATTAGGGTGAAACCGTGTATCCCCCATATCTGGCAACAGGGCGAAAATATAACCTCGTAAGTTTCATTTTCCAAGTTGATAAAACAAACCGGATCTGTTGGGGCTATTTTCGAACATGAGAAAAGACCCGTCTTTTCTCTATAATATATATAAAATAATTTTCGTCCCATTTTAATATATATCACATTTCTTCATTTCAAGCCCTCTCTTTTATCCAATAAAACATTTAAAAGTCTATCCTTCTATCGGGGGTAAGGCCAGAAATCCAACGTGAGGGGGCAAAGTCAAGAAATTTTTTGCTCAAAAAATTAATAATTTTTTTAAGAAGATATCCTATTTAAAGAATAACACAAATAAATTTTCATTAGATCACAGCATATGCATTATGCATCAAATTTTTTTTTAAAAAAAAAATGATTCTTATTTCGAAATCCATTTAAGTACATATAAGAAATAATTTATTTACCCTCTGCAAAAATTATATATTGCAAATCTCACTGCACTTTTATGGCATAAAAACTAATATTTAAGTTATTAACTATCTCTTTCTACATTAAAGATATTATTAACAAAAAAATCAATGATGATGCAAAACTCTAAATCTTACTAATTAAAGTTTAAAAAAAAAAGATTTAGATGGTATTATTATTGAAAATTATTATGAATGATTTAAATAATCCATTAGATTTAAGATTTTAGATAATCTACTAAGTTATGTTTTGAATACCCTACTGACTGAATAATTTATATTTTCCAAATATTAGTATAAGAGGTCCAAAGACCACAATTTATTGCGTGTCCCCTCCACCCCCCCCCCCCCCAAAAAAATCCGCCACTGCCTTCTCTATACATAAGATTATTACCTAATCTAAGTATATTCAATCACCAATCAATAATACAAATTTTCATCTTAAAATATCATTTCAAGATTTTTTATTGTCCCCCCCCCCCCCATATTAGTCATCAAGTATTTTTCTAATTTTACTTTCTTAATTTAAATATTTATTTAATTACTAAAAATCTCTCCTAAAAGTGTCTTAAGAACTAAATATGAGTCAAAATATGATTAGTATTAAAACTTATCAAAAATTAATTTTAAATAATATATTTGTATTCATCCTTGCACAAAATGTAAATGTTGATATATGTGTATTCATCCTTACAAACAAATGTAAATATTGAACATCAATAATAAAATAAAAACATCAAAACATACATTTCCTCGTACATTGCACATGATATACTCTAATTTTCATTAAGGATATGCCATAACCCATAAAAGAAAAGTCTAGAAGTGAGGCTCAAAAGAACGACACACAGGATTAAGCAAAGCTTTGATGGCAAAGAGTGATTCAAGGAGTCTATTTGCAATAAATAAGGACAGTAAGATTCTATTTGGCTTAATTGTGAAATTTTAGCTGTTGAGCTATTGAGATTTTAACAGTAGAACTTTAGGTAAAAGAACTTGTTGAATAAAAACCATTGATTGTTTGACTTTATATTATAGTGATGGAACTTTTAATTATTTTGAGGGTAATATTAGATTTTAAAAAATATAAAATAATATTTTTGACAATAAAATGAAAGAATTCAATTTTTTATATGGTATAAAAACAACTTTTCAGAAGTCTCTTCTAAAAAGCTCTAATTTGGAACTTCTGAGTGTTCAGCTTTTTTTAGCTTCGGCTTTGATATGAAAACTCTTAAATGGGGCAAATAAATTAGTTTCAATTTTTGAACTTACAAAAGAATACTTTTGAATGTTTAAAAATTGGCCAAACATTCTCTAAATCATAAAGTAAATTTAGTTCTAGAGACCTTTAATAAAGTCTCGGGATCATGGACAAGGGAGGAGAATGGCCTCCATGCACACTATGTTCTAGTTTACCCTTCTGAGTATCATTTGTTCCCACCTAACAAAAGGGATAGCTATATTCTTTGGAGACTAGTGATCTTAATTGTAGATTTTGTTTAAGGGTTTGTACTAGACATATTCATAAAATAATAAGGTGGCAACTAAGACAATTAAATAAATTTGAATAGGAATGGATAGAGTTAAGAATGAAATGAGCTTGAGAATGGAGTGGACATGGATATGTCATACTTTGTATATACTAGAAATGATGGTAGAAATAAATATATTAATTCTAAATCCTTGTCTGATGGTTAGTATACTAGCATAGTACTAAAAATGATATTTATAGAAAACCAAAATTACCCCTGTATCATTATATACATTATAATAGTAATAATAATAGTAGTAACTTTAACAACAGAGCTTTGGTGTAAGTATTGTTGAACAATTGTTTGGTGTTAGTTTTTAGATGTTGAATCTTTAACTATTCTGAGAGGAATGCTTGATTTTCAAAATATAGAAAGGGTATTTATGAGGGGGAAAAAAGTAACTTCCCCCATGAAATCAATATAGTTTCGGGGAAGACTTTAGAAAATCTCGGTTTTGAAGTTCATTTATTTTCAACTGATTTTAGCTTTTCCTTTTCATATGAAAGCTCTTTAATACTGCCTCCACGCAAAATCAATGAAAGTCATTTTAGTTCAAATATTACGAGGAACGGCCTCCATCTTGCTTTGTTTGATAGCCAACTTCTCTTTTTTGGCTTATAACCAAAGTCAAACACCCTCTTAAACTGTTATTAGATTTGCCATCTGCTGAAGAAAAGGGTCTGTGAATGGGAAGTCAAAAAGCAAACCATGCTAGCAACTTAATATATAGCCAAATATGTAGATGCAACAAGGAAAGAAGAAATTATACACTTCATGTAGTTGCTGCCACTATGAGAATGACCTAGATCTATGTTAAGCAACAGTTATAGCTATTACCACAAGTGAACAAAATGCCAAGGGGTGATGCTGCTGCAGCTTTGGTTGGATTTGAGCAGTGTATTCCTCTTTGCCAGTCTTGCTTTGTCCCTTGCATAGTTGCTCTTGCATCTCCTGCAACGGCTTTCATGGTAGGAGATTTTGCAGGACAGAGAGAGTAGATGGAATGTCGTGGTGATATGGTTGGAAGGATTTTGCATTCAGATGGAACGCCGTTCATATTCGATGATCCTGGCTACTTGGCTATAATAGCTTCAATCTTGATGCTAACACCATCATCTGCAATATCTGAATTATCACCTAAAATGCATCTGCTAATGGCTGCCTGCTCAATATCCCTTTGGGTTGAGAGAGAAACAAACTCCCCGACAGCCATGTAGACCTGCAAGAGTTGCCGCTAGTCAAGAAAGGATCAAAGACTGCTGATCCCCTTTTGCTGCACCTACCCCCAACATAAGGGTTCTGAGGGAAAGCAATTAAGTCATCACTTGCCACAAGTATGGCTGCTCCAAGCCACCACCGAGCTTGCTCCAACCACTCTTGCCTAGCCATTGTTAACTTGTCAAGAGCTTGTTCTCAAAGCAATTCTCAAGTGATGGACGAGATGTCATCGCCATGCTTAACAAATAATCCAGCAATGGCATGCAGCTTTCAATTGGAGACCCACTCAGAACTGCAGGTGACATAAAGTGCCCACAGTCTCATTATATAATATCTGGGTAAGAGATTGCTTTGGCAGCACCGTTGAAGGGCAAGCAACAAAGGGGTCTAAAAGAATTTCTAGGAAGCTAATAAGAACACTTTGTCTTTGCCTAGAGAAACTACACTTTCAATTCAACAACCAATAGGACATAACTAGAATTTGGCATGTAAGTAAAATAATTCTAAAGAAAAAACTACAAATAGTCATCTCTTTGAAGGTGGTACTGGAAAGTGTCCAGCACAAGAATCCCTTAAAAGTGCAAATAAGATGCAATTTAGAAGTAAATTAGTAATAAACCTATTGAGAAACCAGACCCGAATACATACTCATCGAAGGAGATACAGCAGAAAGTACAAGGACTACTCCCAGTGTCCTCCACATGGAAGAACAACAGCCTGTCATGGTCTACTTGGATTCTTCCTTCCTCAACTTCTTTAGGGACGATCAGTTAAAGAAGAACAATGACCTACGCAAGCCGAGATGCAGATCATTGTGGGAGTCTTTTTCTGTCAAGAGCACTTGTGTCAGACTAGCCAGAGTTAGCACGAGGAGAGATCATTCAACTAATTTTATAAAGTAGCTAGAGACTACTGAATCACTTACCTAATGTGTGATATTCAATCAGCAGTATCAGCAGATTTACAAGGAAAGAAGAAAATGTCTAGAAGTGCGAAAATGTCAAATGGTTAACGTTCAGAAACCAAAAACTGAGTAGTTGCTGCTTCTATCTGCGATGTATAACCAACCTATTGACCTTAAAATCTGTAGTCCCGCTTACATGAAAATGAAACCGAAGCCATAATGATTGGGCAACTGAAGTTTACAACAGAAGTTGCTCCAAAAGCATTTGAAAAAAATTTGTTATTGCATATTAACCTACAAATTGGAGATTACACATCAGAATTTTCCAAGTGAAGCAATTTATTCTACCTTACTTACACGAACAATAGATTATCAGAAGATATTAATTCATTAAACAAAAATGTATCAGACTACTCAACAAGCACCAACTGCAGCTTATAAATTAAAAGTTACACTCTACAAGTATCCGTCTCTCCTGTCCTGTTCTTCTGCCTCCTTGTTTGCAACTTGCACTGACTTGTACCAAAGGAATGCCTGAATGTTAAATTTCTAGTTAGTCGAAAAGCAATTAATCATATAATCACTACTAAGTAAACTACATGCTTGCAACATTTAGCTCAATAATCGTCAAGTCCAGCTCCACAACCCCATGTCCAAAAGATGTAAGCTCGATAACTCTATAACAGTGACACCTCAAGCTTACAGCCCCGAAAACAGTTATTCAATTACTATAGAAGCCCTCCACACCAGCTTATAAAGTTAGCACTTGCGTTATAGTTGTCCAATGCGGTTAAAAAAATATAACATGAAGCATCTAATGAACTCAACGACAACCCAGTCTTTAATCATCTCCTCCCCCTTCAATTTTTTTCTTTCTTTTCCAAATTGTAACAAAATGGGAAGTTGTGGCTCCCCAACCATTACAAAATTCTATTGATATAGTCCCATTTTCGCGAGAAAGGATTTCCATGACTCAACCACACGAATTCCCTCTGATATGGCAGCACATGAAAAAGACATATATGGCAGAATCGTAACCATAGAATACGGCCCTAATTGGAAAATGCATACAACACTAGATTACTACATTAATATGTGTACAATAGACGATAAAACTTATGATTGAATTAAGAGCAATTTAAATCATGGAAAAGAAAGCAATAACTTACAGAAGTAGGGATCCCAGTGAAAGCAAAGAAGCCAAGCAATGGAGCATAAAAAACACTATCTGAACCCAAAACTCCAAAAACAGGCCTTTGATTCACATACTCAAAAACAGAACCAATCTGCAAACTCAAAAAATTACACAAACCCCACATGGAAAATCCCATCAAGATTCAATCTTTATCATCTCAACAACACAAAAATTAAAAAAAAAAAAACACACCAAAAAAAAAAAAATCAAGAACACCATACCGCTGCAATGGCAGTGATAGCTGAGGCAAGCAAGTAAACAAAGAAGGGAAACTGAAAGGTTGAAGAGTCTTTCTGGGCCTCGTTACGGGCCCAAGGTGGAGGCTCATCTGAATCGGGCCGGGCCCAAGAGGGTGCTGATGGGTCTTCATCATTATCACCATCATCTTCTGTAACAGCCAAGACTCTTAACCTTTTTAGCCTTGCATTGTTGACTGATTTTCCCCATTTTTGTTGAGTGTTTGTGGTGGTGAATAGTTTATTGGGTGAGAATTGGCATGGTTTGAGTTGGGTTAGTAGATAAGAGTTGCAGAGAGACACTGATGAAGCTAATGTGACCATCACTCTTTTGTTTGTGTATGAAAATAAGGTTGTGAGGCTTTGTCTTTGTAGGTGCTAATCTATTTTTAATAATAGAAAAAAAAAAAATGTTTGTGAAGTAGAAAAGAGGAGGTTTTCACATTTTCTTTGGACAAAAAATAAAATATAAAATGTTTAAGGGAGGCCTATGGTTGAGGTTCACCCACAAACTGGTCTTTTTTTTTTTGGCTCAAAAAAAGATTAATGGATAGATGTGACAATATTAAAATATATGCATAGTAAAAAAAATATTCCAAGTCAAAATAATTCATAAATTTATACTATATAATAAAGCAAAATAAATTATAATTTCGTACTGTCAAGCGGCGCTCTATATGACAAACTTTTCATAATTACTTATCAATTAACTAAATATGCCCATTCTTAGGCCATTTTTGTTTTTCATCATTTATTTAGTTTCATTAATATATTAAATATTTTAATTTAATTAATTCTTTATATATATATATATCATCATTATTTTATTAATTCCATAGAATATATTTATTTCAACAACTATTTAATAATATACAAAAACTCTATACTTTTAATATATCTAATGACATATGTCGTTCCCGTACATCGCACAAACATGACACTAATATTACTAATATACTAAAACAACAACTCCGAACCTCAATTTTATCAATTCCTCGCACGCCACTGCCACGTGTCATTTCCGAAGTAGGTGTTGCTTCTCATGCAAACTCAAAAAAAGAAAAGGAAAAGCTAAAACAACCTTACAAGCCTTGCTTGCACGCCTTTGCTTAAGAAAACTCTTTCTTTCCGATGGCTTCTGCCTATTCCATTGATATTTTGGATTTGCATTCTTAATTGCAAATACTTTTTTAATTTCTACAAAAATTGAACAATTTAATATTTTTAATTGGATAGATTAAATTTCATAGTTAAAATATTTAGTTCATGTAAATTGATGTAATGTTTTTAGTATGCAAAAATTTAGAAGGGAATGCAATCGTTTAATTTCATTAAAAAAAAATGCAATACTAAAATAAATATTATGTTTAATGAAATAGCAGTATAATATATTGTCAAGTTATTAATTGAATTTAAACTTTTACAAAATGAACTAATACAGTATTTAATTTATTCTAATTTTTATCTATATAATTTTAAATTAAAATTGTAAGTCATGTATAGCACGAGTGCACACCTAGTGCTCATCCGCCATGAGAACATCTATAAACTTTGGGGCCGCGATCCGCTGTGGGCTGAATTAATGGACCCAAATCCAGGCCACCAAGAACAAGATCCAGTCCATAACACAGCTGTCTGGGCCTCTGAAATTATACTGCTTTTTTTTTTCTTTTTCCTTTTTCCTCCATAATTACAATGGAAATTACATAAAAACATTTAGCGTAATGCATGTGATGGTGGTACTTATCTATTTTGTTAGAAATCAAAAAATTAAAGAAGAAAAAGAAAAAAAGAAAGTGGTATGAATGGAGGCGGGAGATTGAAAATAAGGATTAATCACACAAATTGTTTCATCGTTATCACTTTCTTAAATTGATCCTTATTATTTTAAAATATTCAAATCAGTTATTAATATTGCACTAAGATATTCAAATTAGTCTTAGATACTCATAAAGATAGTCAAATTAGTGTGTTATATATATATATATATATATATATATATATATGAATATTTTGAGGCAACAATGAGGACCTGCACTGAAATTAACTTGTAAAAATGTAAAAATAATGTATTTCACATACTTTCTCCATGGTTTTCAAACAGGACAAAATCATAGTATATTTTTCAATGAACAATATTTTTCTACACATTACCAATCACACTTTAACAATATTTATTTGTACATTATCAATCACACTTTTTCTTTTTGGGTATCCTACTCTCAATTCATTCCCACGACAGCAATTCAAATCCAAATTATACATATTATTTGACTCTTGATTGATTTAAAATATACAGTAAAACTATTGAATCCACAATATTAGCACAAATTTAATGCAACTTAAAGTGAATTTCTATCTCCTAAAGGATACAATATTATTTCACAACATTGTTCTTTTATTCTTTTTGTTTTTGCTTTTCTTTTTGGTCAGAATCTCACATAGTTGTTGGAAGCTAATCAAGGTTTATGCAATGGAAAAAGGAGAAGCTACTTCAGATGTCAAGCTCCATATGATTAACATCACATATCTGTTAAATCAATTACCATTTTGGAATTGGTAATTTCTGCTTCGTAATTAGCGTCAAAATGATGGTAATTATCATAATCATCCTCATATCAATAAAGCTTATGCTTACGCGTAGACGTATTCTACAGTGCTGTTGATGGGTTCTTTTCTCACCGAAGTGACTTTTCCTTTTCCGCCTTTTCCTTAACTTTTGCGCCCCTTATATGCGGAAAAATTTACTACTACTCCACTTCATCCCCAAATTGAACTAATCCAAATTAAAAACCCTAATCTTGTTCCAAAAATCCCAACCCAGCAAATCGTATGTGGACTTGAGTTGTATTTACTTAACTAACAATTCCCAATTGGCCTTTCTTTTATCATCACCTGCTGAATTGGTTGGTCCCAAGTGAAGCTTAAAAGCATCCAAAGCTATAGCATGTTCCGGGGAAGGAAAGAATTCACACTATTTCTTTTCCTATGAATTTTAGTATATATGTAAAACTAGAACTTTAAGAAAGTGTTTGAGATTTAGATTCCATGCATGAAGGAAAAATGCAAATTTTACCATACACCAGTCTTGCATTGCATACCCATTGGCATGCGTATTACACACCCCTATTAAAAAAAAAAAAAAAAGGAACAAATCACACGCTTTCTTTTTGTTATCATTTCTTTAGTATTCTCTCTCTCTCTCTCTCTCCGTTCCCTCTCTCCTCTTTGCTTTCAATTTTTTCTCTTCAATACTCTCTCAAAAGAAAACAAAAACTTGCTGTTGCCGCTGGCATCGCCTAGCTATCGCAGGTCATCGTCGTCTCGTTGCAGTCTTTTTTTTTATCAAGCGCTAAAAATTTGTTTTTGTGTGTGTATATGCATATAGACACACGCAAACATATCTATTTACATGTGTTATTTACAGATCTACTACATATCTGTGTTTTGTGTGTGTGTAAGAAAGATTCAGACAAAAAATTGATGAAGATGAAAGAAGAAGATGATGATGAGAAAAAATGATATAAATTTTGATATTTGTCATGTTGGAATTTGTGAAATTGGAATCTGTAGGTGTGAAGGTATAGTTTGCAAATTGAACATATCACTCACATATTATAAACATATAGTTTAGGTGCTGTGAACATATCTTAAAAAATAGAGTCGTAAACAAATATTTTATCATTGTTAATATATAATATAAAATTTTTGAGCATATAATATAAGAATAGTAAATAATTAAATTGTCAACAATTAAAAATTCTAGATATAAAATATTAAAATTGTAGATATATAACATGAGATCTATAAATAATTAAAAATTATGAATATATAATATAAAAATTGTGAATTTATAATATAAAAGTTGTAAACGCAATATTATTGTGACTTTTTTTAGCTGGGACGTGAATGCATGTACGCGTTTAGGGTGCTACGGTCCTATGTTGGTACACGATTATTAGGGTGCGTAGTATCCTAACCAGAAGAAAAACGATATTTCCACTTTTTTGGGGTGTCGACGTATCTTGCATAGTTTCATAAGATGCGCTTTATTGTTTGGTTTTAGAGTTTGTCTTGTTCTATAGTTTTGTTATTAATTGATTCTATCCATTTGCTTATCTTTTTTATTGGACTTTCATGAGGTGGCAATTGACTTGTGTCTGTCCAAGAGAATAGTAGAAAACAACAAACAAGATCACCATGTTGCTAAAGAGATATTGTATTTTTCTACCCAAAGCCATCTTTTTAAGTGAATTAATCGTTTTGAGAATTCATGCATGTGAACACTATATTCTTTTGAAAAAAGTTTTTACAATTTCTTTTTGTTCTTGATAACACTAAAAAAATAGCCAAATCGAGAAGTATTTACTTATCATAAAAATTTTAGGGGCAAAATGCATGTTACTTTCTTATGATTTATCTATTTAGTTAGTTACTCCATGTAATTTAAAATTTATCGCATTATTAGAAGATGGTACATAATCTCTTATGTTAACATTTTTTGTTCAAATTACTTTAATGTGCATCATGTACATGCACCTTTTTTTGTATTTCTGAGTGTTAAAACTCGTAATGTTTTATATATTTTCATAAAAATACCATTATGTTCAACTAACAGCACTTGGATAATAATGATGCTAGAGCCAATTACGCCACCTTCTAAAAAGCATAGGGGTGTAATGTGCTAAGCTTTAAAAACATGAAGGCGGCAAGGTTTACAAGGTTAATAAGCTAATTAGACAAACCATTGGGAACTAATGTACCATTTTCTAAAAATATCGGGAGAGGGTAATGTGGTAAGTTTTAGGACGAATGAGGTAATCAACTAACTACATAAACCACAGAGGATAATAAGCTAATTAATCAGACAAACCATATAGTGGTAACATGACACTTTTCTAAAAGCATTAGGGAGGGGGGGGAGGGGGGGACTGATGTGGTAAGTTTTAAACCATAGAAAGAAATAAACTAATTAGACAAATTACAAGGAAGTAACTTGCATTTTACCCCAAAAATTAATATATCATTTCCATTAATAGTAGCATCAGCTGATTACCTCTTTGTAATTCAAAACTTACCACATTAATTATCTTCTTATACTTTTTAAAAAGTCGCACATTTTTGTGATTTATTTAATTAACTGATTACTCCGTGTGGTTTTATTAGCTAATTACCCTCCTACGTTTTTAAAACTTATCACATTACCCCTTTTTACTTTATAAAAGGTGGCACAATTGCCTATTTTTCTATTATTATCTAACCATTGTTGGATGAGAATAAGAGTATTTTTATGGAAGTACAAAATACATTGCAAGTTTTGATATTCATAATGCAAGAGAGGTTATAATGTGCACAATAAGTTAATTTGAATGAAAAAGTCAACGTAGGAGACTGTATACCATATTTTGAAAAATACAAGAGATAATGTGGTAAATTCTAAAAACATAAATAATTAGCTAATTATACGAACCACAAAAAAATAATGTGCATTTTATCCTAAATATAATCATGACAAAAATAATTGAAAGAATCCTTTAAGGAGACCTGTTAATAATTTCTATAGCAATTTTTTTTTAAAAATATTTGCTCTTTATTGAATCAAATTTTCTTATAACATTATAAGATTATTATAAATTTCAGAAGAATAAATAGTTTTGTCATATAATCAAATTTATTTTAAATAATTCACAATTGTAAATTTTTTTGGATTATTAAATTTTAGAGGAACCAAAAGCTCTAACTTCTGACAAGGAAAGAAATTCCCTAAATCTGGGTAACCAGGGTCCCTATAAAGTCAACTGCCCAATAATAAAAACATTTTTTTGTGATATTCATGATGAATAACCCCATCTTCATTAAGTACAGGTGAGTTCTTGAACATAATTTCTCTGGTGTTATATGCTGTTGTTCAGGCATAGATCCAGTACGTGATTCTCCGACCTCTCTGAAAGTTATACCTCATGAAAATTTTATACAAAAAAAAAAAATCAAATTTTATCCTAATTCTTTACCTTAAATTAAAAATCTTAAATTTCCTAGTCGTTAAGGTTGTGAGATAAATCTATTTATCCAAAATTAACTATTAGCAAAAGCTAGATGGGTCCTCTTTGTCAACAAAAGGGGTCATTCTTAGTCAAGTATTTTCTAAAATTTAAGGAAAGCTCAAGATAATAATATAGTGACTCCACTTTGTAAGAATACTAAATTAGTCTCTTGAAATTTATTTTCTTCATCATAAATGATTTGCTCGTCTCAAAATGACCTAGGAACAATAAGGAAATTCCTATTCATTGGGCCCAATTAGTGAGATGGATCAAGGGATAGCTTACATCTACAATAAAGGATGCGGTTAATAAAGTATTTTCTATAACTTTTTTAATTAATTAACTCTATTTTCTTTGTACGACATAACAACTCATAAAAAATATGGATTACAGTTGAAGAAGAAAAAATTTATCTTAAAAGAAATAGTTATTAATAAATATAATAAATAAATATAATAAACCCATCTCTATAAATTTTGAAGTTTTAAGTAAGGTGATGATAATCCAATTACTGACATAGTAGACTAGACTAATAATTTAACACACCCATGTGCAGAAGTTCATTATCTCAATAATAAACTAGATAATTGAGCTCAATTTGGTTAAACAATTAACTGGGGAACAGAATGATTGCACATTCTTCAATGTCAGGAGCACCACTTTTAAGCATAACGTGAAAACATACCAAATCACTACTTTAATTACCCTTTCCCTATAAAAATCACTTTAATTAGCAGATGCTAATAAATATGACTACTTTTTGAGGCAAGAATCTTGGACAAAGTAATATGAAACACTGTTGTTAAAGTTTGGTGAAAAACATATGCAGCACAACGTGGAATCAAAAGGGATCTTTTTAACGGTCTGCTGATAAAATTGTTGCAAAGTGGTGGTGGAGCGCATTGGGGTTGATTCGGTTGAAAGCAAAGCCACCACTCACCATTACCCTTTGGAACCCGATAAGAATCACACGAGAAATCGATTGTCATTGCCGTTCTAACTACTTTTACACGACGTAAAGTCGGGGCATGTAGCGAATTAGTAGTTCCTTTTAATCCTTAAAAACGTCTGAAAAAAAATGCTATGAAACTACTGAAAAAGACTTTTAACATCTTTAAATTTCCACAATCTTTGGTTAGTTTTACAAAAATAGCAATTGTGTCATGTGATATGTTGATGATTGTGTGATGAACATATAGGATTTGGTTTCGCTAGATGGATTTATCGAGCTTTCATATAAGCGAATTCCACATGTATTAAAAGTTGAGACCAAACATAAATACTTTTTATGATTATGTGATGCTATATCGATGTAACATATTTCTGTTCATTTTGTTTATTAAAGTTAATTTTCGAATCAATGGTTGTTCTTTAAGTTTATTGATGAAACTATCTTTCTGACCAAAAACAAATAATAATAATAACATTATACTGTAACTCATTGAAATGTCAATCTACCATAGTTAAACATCTCTTTGTATCATAATTACCACCAGAACATGCATTCAACCCACAAAATCCTCTGCAATTTCTCCACTACTCTTTCATTTTTTTCACTTTTGACATTTCCAAGTGTCATCAATCACACCCCATCAAACAGTAAAGGGTTTGGTTGGTTTTTCCTAAAAATATTTTTTTATAATTTTTTAAAAAAGTTGAATTAATTTTTTTTTTAGAATTTGAATTTTTAAAGGTAAATCAAATACTTAATGTAAAAATATATATATTTTTAAAAAGAATTTTCATAGAAAAAGGCAAGTTAAACCTTGGCTAAGGGCTTGTTTAGTGGGCGATTTTTCACAAAAGAAAAAAGTATATATATTTTAGTAATAACTATTAGACTTGACATTGAAAAAAATTAAAACGTTAAAAAAAGCTCAAATATAATTTTTTTTAGAAATCAAAATTTTTAACTTTAAAAAAAATAAATTTTTTTTTTCAAATTATTAACAGAAATACTTTTACAAAAGCCAATTCAAACAATTCCTAAGAATAGTTAGTGACTATTTTCCCACCCCTTTTTAGCCTAGTGTTACAAAGTCTAGAACCAAAATATGCTATGACACACTATAAGCTTATATAACCATTACAGACTACTCATATTCCTGCCGGACAACATTAACTGTAAATCACAGCATACATGTGAACCGTCAACACTTACTCTTCCCTCTTTCTTCCCTTATTTAATCTCATCTTCTTTCTTAAATCCATCTTTCTTTATAGTTTATACAAAAATGGGTTCATTTAGTGCTGCCAAAAGTAGTGTTCTTTTTCTGTTTTTTTGTGTTTTTCTTGCAGCCATTAGCCCCTGCTTTACTTCCAAGGTAAATATGATTTGTAAAACATAGAAAACTGCATATATTTGCAGCATTCTTGGAATTCATCTTTTCTTTTTTCTTTTTTTTTTGGCAGGTGCATGTGGTCTATATGGGAAGCAATAATGGAGATGACCCAGATGAGATTTTGAGGCAGAATCTTTATATGCTTACTGCTATTCATGAAGGAAGGTGAAAAGCTACGATCTTTAACCCCAAATGTGCTTTTTCTTCTTGTGTGTGTTTTGATTTTGAATATTTTCAATATGTGCTGTTTTTGTTTTAGTACAGTTTTGAGCAAGCCAAGGTTTCACATGTGTATAGTTATAGACATGGTTTCAAAGGCTTTGCAGCCAAGTTGACAGAAGAACAAGCTTCTGAAGTAGCTAGTAAGTCTCTTTATTGATTGGAAAAATAATTATACTCTTTATTGATTGGAAAAATAATTATACTCTTAGACTTATAAGCAGTAGAGTAAAATGATCGGTGATATCATTTGTATTTTTGTGGTGGATAAATGCTTAACAGAAATGCCAGGGGTGGTATCAGTCTTTCCCAATACTAAAAGAAGCCTGCACACAACACATTCATGGGACTTCATGGGCCTTAATGGTCAAGAAACTATGGAAATTCCAGGCTATTCCACCAAGAACCAAGTTAATGTAATCATTGGATTTATCGATACAGGTAACTTATTGTTCCGTTTGGGCAATCTTTTCTGTTAGTAAACTTTCTGTTGGATGGTTTGTTTAGTTAGATGAACTGTTTTGATCATTAAATGATGTAATGGAACTTGTCACTGAGCTTGTTTCACTGAATGCATGTGGGTAGTACTAGGTGAGAAAATAAATGCTCCTTTCTAGTTCTGTTTACATTAGTTTCAGCTTTAATAATTCCTGGATAATGGAATCAAAATTTGTAGAAATTGATTGGCTGTCCTTTTTCATAGTAGTCGCAAAATTATATTTTCCTATAGTCTCCAATTCTCTTCTCCTCCCCACTCCTTGTGGTGTCGGGGGGGCGGGTCCGTCTGTGTCATTAGTGTGGGTCTTTCTCTGTGATCTTCTCACTGGGATTGGTAATGTCTGTAGTGCATAATCTGTTACCTCAACACACGGCACCATAATGCTTGAGAATCATATTGAACTGCAAAAGTATTCATTTCACGTTATCATTCGTATCACCAATATCTTTGATAACTACAATTAAGGATTAAGAAACACAATGTGATGGAAACAGGAATTTGGCCAGAGTCCCCAAGTTTTAGTGATGCTGACGTGCCTTCAGTGCCAGCTGGATGGAAGGGACAATGCCAATCAGGGGAGGCATTCAATGCTTCAACATGTAACAGGTTACTAGCATCAGTTTTTAACATCTCTTTTTCTGTCTATTGGATTGATAGTATTGCTCTAAATCCTTTCCTGCAACAGGAAAATTATAGGTGCAAGATATTATTTGAGTGGATATGAGGCTGAAGAAAATTCAGGAGGGACAATCTCATTTAGGTCCGCTAGAGACAGTTCTGGTCATGGCAGCCATACAGCTTCAATTGCTGCTGGTCGCTATGTGTCGAACATGAACTATAAGGGTTTGGCAGCTGGAGGAGCACGAGGTGGGGCACCAATGGCTAGAATTGCAGTGTACAAGACTTGTTGGAGCAATGGTTGCTATGATGTTGACTTGTTGGCAGCCTTTGATGATGCAATAAAAGACGGAGTCCATATCTTGTCCTTGTCTCTGGGTCCTGATGCTCCTCAGGGTGATTATTTCAATGATGCCATCTCTGTAGGCTCATTTCATGCAGTTGGCCATGGAATCATGGTGGTTTCTTCGGTTGGTAATGAAGGGAGCCCTGGTTCTGCAACAAATCTTGCTCCATGGATGATTACAGTTGCTGCTAGTTCCACTGACAGGGATTTTAAATCAGATATCATACTAGGAAATGGAGCACGCATCATGGTAATAGTAACCGTGCCTTAAAGTTTGTAAAGAAAAAATATAATTTCTTGGTCTTACTAAGTTCTGGTAATTTGACAGGGTGAAAGTCTGAGTGTATTGCAAACAAATTCCTCGACAAGAATCATTTCTGCTTCTGAAGCTTACGCGGGATACTTCACTTCTTATCAATCCAGGTGAAGCAAAAGGTACTTGGAAAATGTACAGTCTGATTATCTGTGCACCATGTAGAAATCTTAATTTATTTGGATTTATCTTGTTTTTCCTACTAGTTACTGCATTGAGAGTTCTCTGAATAGAACAAAGGCCAAAGGTAAGGTTCTGGTTTGCCGACACGCTGGGAGCTCAATGGAGTCAAAGCTGGCAAAAAGTATAGTTGTTAAAGATGCTGGTGGAGTTGGGATGGTCCTAATAGATGAAGCAGATAAGGATGTTGCAATCCCCTTTGTCATCCCGGCAGCAATTGTTGGAACACGTGTGGGACACAAGATTTTGTCTTACCTCAGAAGTACAAGGTTCGTCATTCATTATGTGGAAAATTATCTAAAAGTTGAGGCGATATCAGTTGCTTTAGTGAGTCTTCCTCTTTAAACAGGAAACCTATATCAAGAATTCTATCTGCCAAGACCATATTAGGAACGCAACCTGCTCCCCGAGTAGTGTCATTTTCCGCAAAAGGTCCCAACACTATGACTCCAGAAATTTTGAAGGTATGGGATGAATCATGGAGAGACTTCAATCAAATGAAAATATACTCAGTTCTCATGTGAATTCTCTTTCCCATTTCTTTGTACTTTAGTTTCACATTGCAGCTTGAGACTGAATGTCTTTCTGCCTTCCAATGTTTCCTCTTGATCATTATTTTAGATGGTGTTTCTGTCCAGAATTCTCCTTAACTTGTTAGTTTGCTTTGCTAGCCTGATGTTACAGCTCCTGGGCTGAATATTCTTGCGGCCTGGTCTCCAGCAACTACAAAAATGAATTTCAACGTACTATCTGGGACTTCAATGGCATGCCCTCATGTAACAGGAATTGCAGCCCTAATAAAAGCTGTACATCCATCATGGTCTCCTTCTGCCATAAAATCTGCCCTCATGACAACTGGTAAAGTTACTAAATGTTCCGCCATATTTTTCTAGTCACTAATCTGCATAAGTTGCAATCATTCTTAATGCGTCATTCTGAAATTAGAGTTGGAGTAAAATGTGCAAACGTAACATCTGTAGAAATAAAATCCTGGCTTCTTTTGGCCTGAAATTGGATTGTTGTGTAAAATTGACTTCCAATTTGTTACTCTTAAGATTCTGAGACTTAAAACATCGATGCAGCTAAACTATCAGATAAGCATCACAAGCCAATTTCAGCAGACCCTGATGGAAGAAGAGCAACTGCATTTGACTATGGCTCTGGCTTTGTAGACCCAACAAGAGTACTTGATCCCGGCCTCATTTATGATGCCCAGCCTGCAGATTACAAATCCTTTCTTTGTTCAATCGGTTATGATGCAAAATCTCTGCATTTGATAACCAAAGACAACAGCAGTTGTGATCAAACATTTGCATCAGCTAGTGGTCTAAATTATCCATCCATCACGGTGCCCAATCTTCAAGACAACTTTACAGTAACTCGAACTGTAACAAATGTGGGCAAGCCAAGGAGTATTTACAAAGTAGTAGTGTTTGCTCCAAGAGGAATAAATGTTACTGTTGTGCCTCGGCGATTGTCCTTCAATAGCTATGGTCAAAAGGTCAGCTTCAAAGTGAACTTCAACATAGCTGCTCCAGCAGAGGGCTATGTTTTTGGTTCACTGTCATGGAGGAACAGAAAAACATGGGTAACCGTTCCACTGGTTGTCCGAGTAACACGTTCCAGGTCAAGCTTGATTACGTGACTGTGAATACTTCAACGAGACAGAGCTTAGAGTTTTGAGATTAGCGCAAATACAGCAACACAAAGAGAGAACAAATTATGCAGTTGAAGGCAGAAGGATCCATTTCCACATTCAGGTCTTCTTTGGGGATTAACAAGCAACGGGTTCCACGCCCACCTATTTGTTATATTAACCCCGTTGTTACTTTGATTCATATGTAAAATCTTTCCTATTATAGCTTCTGTATTTGGATCTATTTCTGCGTCAGATGTAATGCAAAATCAGTTAATGGCATCACATAGTCTACAAATGTAATTTAGTTTCCTATTTACTTTTTGCTAATGGAGCTAGCATTCTATTAATTTCCAGAACTATAACAAATAGAAGTGTCTCAACAGTAGTGAAGTAAACCATCAAAACTCGGATGTCTCCATCAATGTCCCATGCTATACAGATGACCCTATCAAGTTTTCTCTTTCCCTTTGTATATCTTCTCCCTTTTTTTCCTTTTCGTATTAGCATCGGCATCAGTCAAAGCATGCACAAAAGAGATAACGTCCTACATTCATTTGTGGGAAAATATTTGAGTGGTTTATAAATGGGTATTGTTATATAACTAATAATTTGGCTTGAATATTTTGACCCAGTTGACAAAAGTTAAGTAATTATCATTATCCGTCAAACATCAATCTTGTTCGTAGATTTGGAGTTTTGGGGTTGGAGGCATGATTATATCATGTTGTTGAAGTCTGGACTTTTTACGTTTGTGTAGTTATATAATAGACTAGAAATGTTGTGTGACAATAGTATTATTAATATCATGTTGCGAAAGTGTTAAAACTTTTAATCCTTTGAGTAGTTACAGAATGGACTATGTCGTCTGATTTAAGAACATAATAGAGTGACTTTTCCGTTGGTCCAAAATTATAGACTTCTAGCTAAGGCAAGAAAAGAAAAAGGGAAATATTAGCTTGTATTAAATTAAATTAACTATCCGCTAGTCATCAGTTGCTGCTCCCAGAAACTCGTATGAGTTCACACCACTGCACTTTCTTGTAAAAGCAGCCACACATGCATCAAAAGTTGAGATTATTAAGGGCTCGTTTGGTAATGCTTTTGTCGATGGTTTTCTGTTTCTGTTGAGTGGTTTTCGAAAACCAGTTTGTTTTCGTTTTGGATTTTCATGAAAAAGAGAAACAAGCAATGGGTTTTGAAATAGAAAAAAATGGTTTTCTCGCGTTGAGAAAACAGGTTTTCAGAATGGAAACGCGCTCGCTGGCTTTGTTTTAGTGAGATACGTAGTTCAACTCTTCCTAGTGACATAATCTTTTTTTTCCTTTTGACCTTCAGACATTACCCAAGAGTCCTAACAATGAGAAACTCTCCAGTTTGCACCTTCTTCTTCTCTCCTCCAGCGATTCAGATCAGGTATGTATGTCTTCTTCTTTCCTCATCATTACCAGCAATGGTATCTCCTTTTTCCCCTCTTTTAAACCTTTAGATAGAATCTAAGAATCCTAACGGAAAAATTTTCTTCTCCCAATCGATTCATTGCTCATTGTGAGATCAAGTGTGTATTTCATCTTTTATTCTTTCCTCATCATTATCAGATATGGTATTTCTTTTTTATTGTAAAATATATGCTTTTAATTTTTAGGATTTGAGGTTGTACTTTCAACTTTTTTGGGTTTGATTCTTTTGGGCATTTTTTTTTTCCTACCTAATGATAAATCTTGTATGTTCACTTTTATTTTCTTCATGAGTAATTGATGGTTTTTCTATGTTCTATTAACTGCCTCCGCATGAGCAACCCACTCGTAGTTGGCTAAAACTTTATTGGTGCTATAAATGGGCTTTTTTTGTGCTCATGTAATTGAACAAAGAAAATGCAGATAAGCTTGATGTTGCCTCTAGCAAGAAAACAGTACCAACTGACCAGAAAGGAAGAGACTTGCTTCTCAAATAGTTGAGGAGTTCATTGGTTCACGAAGGATGCCAAAGCCAGCTGCTGCCCATTTGGATTTTTGGGTGTCCACTAATATTGTTGATTATGATTGCATTAAACA
Organism: Cordia subcordata; assembly: GCA_028554755.1. NCBI lineage: Eukaryota > Viridiplantae > Streptophyta > Magnoliopsida > Boraginales > Cordiaceae > Cordia > Cordia subcordata. The sequence continues at coordinate 9,383,689 of JAPTOF010000019.1, forward strand.
CTCTAGTAGTTGAGGGAACACACTTTTAATATTTTTGTTTGTAACTAATGTTTATATGGTGTATTTGACTAATGGTTATGACTTTTATATGGTGTATTTGATTAATGGTTATGTTACTATTCATTTTTTTTGTCTCATGAAATTGTAGTTGTTGTCGTTTAAATCAAATTCTATAATTAGTTAATGTTCATTCTATAATTATCATGCACTTTTTTCAGTAAAAAATATTAAAAGTGAAATCAAAAGTGAAAACAGTTTGTAATGGACAACCAAATAGGTTTTTTGTTTTTGTTTACAGATTTTGTAATTTAACTAAACATATTTTCAGTTTCTATTTTTAGTTATTGTTTACAGTTTTCTGTTTATAATTTTGGTTTCTGTTTATAAAATTTTTGACGTCAATACCAAACGAGCTCTAAACAATCACAGCTGAATGGTTTCCTAACAACCCATTTTTGTCCACGTCCTAATGGTCAGCGAGAGTAGAAGTACAATATCGTTTATGAATAGATTCTAGTCCTATTTTCAATTTCAAATTGGGAGTCTTGACTGAACCAATACATGTATTAATAATGTACTTACTGTAGATTCTCAGGAGGTTTCTACAATTAAAATTACGTCTAAAAAACGAAAAATACAATTCCTTTGTGAGTTGGATACCAGTGATCGCTAGTAATGGTGAGGGTGTGATAACGTATAGGCTGTATCCTTCCCACGTTGCTGGATTCTGCCTTTGCTTTCTCCTGATCCTTTGCTGATCCCTGATTCATAGCCGATTTGTCCCTCTTTCTTTGCTGGGCACGTTAACCATCCGTTGCCTTCAGGCTTTCGCCTTTCTGCGCTACTCAGCCTCATAACATAACCCTTTTGCGGCCTATACACTCATCTGGGCCCGAGCAACTTATCAGGCCGATTTTGCCCAATACATTTGTGATCGGATTTCGTCAATAGAATTTTCTTGTCATTAACAAACACAACCCGATTTTCACGGCTTTTTTAAAAATTATTATTGTAACTGACATGTGATTGCGTGAAAACATATTAGTCAAAATGGCTCTGCTTGCTGCTTTATTATCAACGTAAAGTCAACTCTCATGAGACGACCAGAGATGACCTTCTGTAACATTTATCTCCTGTCTCACGAGTGACTAATGTGAAGGCCTACTTTTTCTGAAGACATTTTCGATTCTTTTCCCTTACCTTTACCATTATAATTTGCCGTAGAGAGAGCTTAAATACTAAAAAAGTAAGACCTTTTTGACATTGCTTATAGCAATGATAGAGGATAAGATAAAATAATGGGCAAAAGGACTAATTAACGCGAATTAGTTATTGTGCTACAACTTCACCATGTCTTTCTGTACATTGACTAAAATAAAATTAATTAAATCAATATACGCTAAGTAATTATATCCATCTGTTTCACGCATCTTCTTTTTTTTAAGAGAATCAATAGTAGTTCTTCACTTGTTTTCTCATGACCATGCTAACTCGAGGCCAGAGGGTTTCAAGTGAAGGTACTGCCACTTAGGGCTTGTTCGGCAAAATTAGCGATTAGAGTAGCTGATAGTTGATTGAGTAGCAAATAGTGATTTGAGTAACTGATTGTTATTGTATTTTAACTGTTAGGGGATAGTTGTTTGGTTATCTGATTGAATAATATGTGTTCGACAAAATTAGTTGTTGGATTAACTGATGAGTGCAAAATAACATAAAAAGACATTGGTATTATGTTATTATATTATGATAAATATAATTATTCTTACTATTATTGAAATAAGATAATTTATTTTATAATTAGATATATATTTCTTATAATAATATTTTATTATTAAAATATAATAAAATTACTTTTGATAAATTAATTTTATTAATATTATAGAAATATTTATTATCATAGAAATATTTTCTAATTGATCAAAAATTTATTTTGTTAAGAAAAATAATAAATAGATGAATAAGACTTACATTTTTTTAGTAGATTTTGACATAAATAGAATCTAAAATTAATTTTTACATTATTTTAAATTTATATTTGTGGAAAAAATGTAAAAATTTAGAAACATATTACATAATAAATAGAATTGATAAAAAATATTGAAAAGAAGGTAAGATTACCAAAATAAAAAATAAGACATTAACCACTACCTAAAACGTTAAAAATATTAATGTTTCAGAAAAACGACTTCAAACACTGTTAACCAAAAACACTACTCTACCAAACAACAAAAATTAGAAGAGGTAAACTAGTTAGAATACTGGTGCCAAACAAGGCCTTAGTTACACCTTTGTTGTTTTATTCTTCATTTGTTACAAGAGTAAATAACAATATACCTCATGTTGTTTGTCATAAATGTACTTTATCTCGCTATAGTTTTAAAATAGGCATGAAACTATCTCGTGGCTCTTAAATATGTACAGCACACATGCCCCTTAAGATAGACATGGGATCTTGTGGTCCTCAAAGGCAAAGCACATATGCCTCTCAAAATGAGAGTGTCTCTATTTTGAAATTATAAGTAATAATATATACTTGTAGTAAACTACAAAAAATAGAGCCCTATATATCGGTTGTTATAATTAATATATAATATTAGCAGTGGGGTGGCAAAAGGGGGATTTTATCGTGGAAGAATTTCACGCCCTCTAGTTTGAAGACTCGGAGATATTTGTATTGTTGTAAGGTGTGGAACAAAGAAAATTATGAATTGGAAAATTATACTAAAGAAAAGTATGTGGAGAATCTCGTAGCAACAAGCCCATTTGTCACATGTCAACAACAACAATAAACTATTCATGAACTTTAGATACTTAATTACCCAGATAATTGTTTTGGGCAATAAGAAGATTTAATTAATAAATGAGAGAATGTTATTTATTCTCATGAGTTTTTACTTAAGTTTCAAAGTCCTCTATTAAATTTTAATTTTACTCATTTTTTTTATAACATCAAGTTTTGCCAAACAATTCTTTGTATTTAATGACATATATATACGCCATTTTTATCTTTTTGTTTGTTTGTTGAACTTTTAATTCTATTTTATTGTTATTATCATTTTATTTTATTTTTTAAATGTTAAGCTTGCTGTAGTAAAATTATCATATTATATTTCATTTTTGTATGTGTATTTGTATTTATATAAAAAAAGATTGATTTTAATCTAAATTTAATATCCATGTATAACACAAATTTTATATGATACACTACTTTTTAATTTTTATATCCATTAAAGTTAGTTCATTCCAAAATATATGCATTAATTTAAGTAGAAAAGATTAGATTCTATTTGAAATGTATATAAATATATTAAAAATAGACTTTAAATTGAATCTACTTTTTTCTTTTTGATCTTGTGGGTAAGAAATTTTTTTTTCTCAATAAACAATTTTTGTACATCTTTTGATGATCTATCTAATTGAAGGCTGTTGTTGAATGATTTTATTAAATTATTTTATTTATTTTTATTTTGATAAATAAATAGATAAGAAACAAAAAAGTAAAAAGTAGCTTACTATTAACAAAAAATTTAGGAATAAAATATATTTTTTAATTTTTTCTCATATTTTGAAAATAAGCTTTTGTAATTTGCAAATTGATTATAAATTTTTGTTAATGGTTTTATCAAATTATTTTATGATAATTATGATGAAATAAATATAAAACAGTTCACAATAATTAGATTACACTCATAATGTTGCATTTAATGTTACGAAGAAATTCTTACTTATTTAATTTCTTTTGATACCTTTAGATTTTAGTTCTACATCATCCACTATAATGATGTTGACTATTGTACATATCATACTTAATCAAAATCGTACGAAAATATAACAACCAAGTTTATTACTTCTTTCGAAAATCTAGGAAATTTGTCACTCCAATATATATAGCACTCCCAGATAGACATTAACAACTTTAGGATTAATTACATATGACATTTCTATCTTAGATAAAGTATATTAATCACCATCCCTTGTTTGCCATAAACATATAAATAAATGATCTTATATTATACTACCTAATTTGAAGATTTGGTGCTCTTTTTCATCGTACAACAATATATTATTGACATTTCTTTCGATATTACTCGTGAAATTTGTTCACAAATGTATTGTAGTTTAATGTCATTTTATTTTTTATCATCACATGCAAGTATTTTTTGTTCTTTTTGAATATTATTCTCATTTTCCACCATAATGTTTGTTATAGTATAAACTTGTGTTACATGGAAGATTTTAAATTCCAGACTACCTAGAAAATTTTAGACTACTCTTCATTGTACTATTTTTGTTTTTATTTTTTAACCCCTCAACCCCAGCCTAATCTTCCATCCTCTATAAAATTTGAATCTAGATTGAGAGGTATATAGTTTCAATCACTTAAATTAACTTTGACCCCTTTTATTGTACTTTTTAATTTTAGATAAAACTCATATCTGTTAAAAACTTAATTTTGATCCCTTTTATAGTACTTTTCAATTTTAGATAGAATCCTGTCTCTTTTAACAACTTAACTTAAGACTTCGCCAACCACTAGGCGATGGACTATCATCAACAATATATTAGAAAACTTAAAATAAGTAATTGTGTAACGTTTTGTTTGGGTTAACTGTGAGATTTTAATTGTTGAAATGAACTTTTAGCAATAGAGTTTTGAAATGAACTTTTAGCAATAGAGTTTTAGGCAAAAATGCTTTTAAATAAGAGTCGTTGATTGTTTGGCTTGGTATTTCAGTAGTAGAACTTTTAGTTATTTTGGGAGTAATATTAAATTTAAAAAAATATAAAGTAATGTTTTTGAGAAGAAAATAAAAGAAAATAATTTTTTACTGAATACTCTAATTTGAAACTTTCGGATTTTCAGCTTTCGATAGAGTATTCTTGATAGGTTTCGAGACGCCGTGGAAATCACCAAGTATTTTGACAAAAAAGGGTGACAGGCGGTGTGACTTTGACACGTACAGATGCATTATTTTCTTCTAGCGAGCAAATAAAACATAATTTTCCTACACCAAGAGAGGCTTGTCCTCATTCCATCAAGAATCACATTATAGCATGCTTATCTAATTAGATACACGGTGCATTTGGCATCCGATAATTGATGGACAAAAAACGTACGAGTCAAGTAGTATGTCTCTTACTTTTAGTATAAATGGTCTTCGAAATAATTTATACTAATATATGTAATCGACCTTTGACATTACTAATTTAATTTTCGGTACTATGCTGTTTTTGTTTAGAGACTAAATTTTTTGTCATTTAAAGTTCATTCAATTCAGTATTTTTTTTCTGTTGGAATTTAAGATTCCATTCTATTACAGTTCTGTTTGAAATTCAGTTTTTCCAATTTTCTTGCCTAAATACGAATATCTCTTACATTACGTTTTGAGGTACAAATTTCTCTCTCTCTCTCTCTCTCTTTCTATATATATATATATATATATATATTTATATAACAAATACTAAAATAATATAACTTTTACAGTGGGTCAACAAAAATAAAATAATATAACTTTTACAGTGGGTCAACAAAAGTTGATATATATATATATATATATATATATATATATATATATTTCAAATTAGAAAATTGAAAATTTCGATCAGGGGGACTTTATATATGATAAATCAGTTTTCCAATTCCATAAACTAATTAATATTTCAAAAACGCAGTCCACTCTGTATTCCATGTTTCAGAATTTGATACATTCCAACTTGAATTTTTTAAAAATTTTTAAAATTATTTATTATTTTGGTAAGCTGATGTGGAAACTTTTGTTAGGAGCAAATCAAGCTAGTATACCCCTACGTATGCGGAATACTGTCTTAGAAAAGCTTCTTCACTAATTTAAATTCAAGAATAAGTCTTTTACGTATATTTTAAAATTTAATTTTCTTTTTTCTTCACTTTTTCTCTTGTAGCCAGATGGCTTAGATCTAGCAACAGCATCAATTATTTTTTCTTTTTCTTTAATGAATGATTCTCTTCTGCTGTGTGCTTTTGAATTGTGCACCGGAAGATCATAAATTCAAAAGCCGTAGTTGATATACACCACCAAGAAAAACAAAAATACATCTGAACACTTGTTGGATCAAGAAAGAAGCCTGTAACTTCTAAAAAAATTGATTTTCAGGAAAGCATAAAGTTTCAATCATTCCACATAGAAAAGTAATTAAAATCCTTTGTCGACAAATTAAATTGTTGTAATATTGTTTAGGGCGCCCCCTAATTATTAAATATAATAAATAAATATAATCAAATCTTCTATATAAGTTTAAGTTTTTAGAATATGTAATAACTCCAATATGGTATAGATTCGAGTCTCACAGCCACCCATTATCTAAATATATTAATTTGTCCATGTGCAACTCTTAAAGCTTTAAACAGTATATGAGGATGAGGTGGTAACTCTCATACTAATAGCACTGAGTTTTATAACCCAAAAAAGATAAAAAAAAATGTTAAGACTTGGTGTTTAAAGTCCTTAGGCGTGCATGTACTTTCAAATAATTATGAATAAATCCTAAGTAAACTCAAATTTTCATTTGATGATTATGAACAGATTATCCTAACTATACTAAAATCTTGTTGACTATTTCCCTTTCGATGTCTCTTTCATACAGTTTAATCATTTTCAGTTTTCTTCTTACACACCTTCGCGTGGAACAATTAAATCCATAAAGAAAATTTAGCAATTGTTAACAGAAAATATAGTTATTGTTATCTGTTAAAGTAAGCTTTAGAGTTTCTTTGTTTTCCAATATTTTATTCCTAAATATCCTAATAATTGACGTGTTTTTTTATTAGGTTTTCTTTTTACTTTTTCCTTTTTGTAACTCCTCTTTTATGACGTACCATGACTAATTTAATTGGTGTTGAATTCTTTTAATGTTATATCTGAGCATTATAAAAGATAATAAAATACCCCTATATATATAAGTCTCGATTTAGTTGTGAGTATATATCACTTTTCCATTACTATATTTTGTATATCCTAAGTTTAATTACACAACTTAATTAGTCGAATTCAAAGTCTATCTTTTTTTTATGAGATAAGGCATAGTTGAGAGCTAAGTGGAAATTTTATATCATCCACATTTCAAAAAACTAATCTTGAAATCAACAATAGTAGCACATAATAAATTGGAGAAATGATGGGATCTTTGAATGGACAACTATTTCCACGGCAGTTTGAGATGAACTACTTTTTAAGCTACCAAGAAGTTGGGTATGTTGTAGCTCTATAGTATTGCTTTCACTAATTTGTGACAAAAAATTTCTATCTCTAAATAAAAAAGAAGATCTTTTTTTTTTTCATCTCAAAATATTTCAATACAAATTTTATCTCAAATTTTAAAAATTTTTTAAATTTGGGACAGAATTTAGAAGGTAATTTGTTTGGAGTAAAAACCAAATACCCACAGTGATATTTATACTTTTAGAGTAAGTCCAATTTGGGTCCACTTAAAATATTAAAAATATATGAAAAATAACTCTAAAACCAAAATAATAGAACTAGGTAAAGGTCAAAGATACCCTTATAAAATTCTCGATTTCAATTTCATAATCTCCTTTTTTTTACGGTACTATTCAAAAATTTTATTGCAACCCAAAAAAAAAAAAAAATTCAGACAACAAAGCATAGCGTGGAGTCTGACATCTCTAGACTACACAAAAACGTGATTAAAAGTCTTGGTCATGGAATATGATCAATTCAACCAATTAACTAGAATACTTACAAATACTAAAATAATCAAAGTTTTTACACAAGGGAGGTTTCCAAGCAAAGGATTAGGAAAGAGTGGGCGAGCAAACCTAAAACCCGTTCAAACTTTGAACCCTCTCATCATCTCCTCTCTACCCTCTCTATATCTTGATCAACGTAACCATAATTTATGGGAAAATACACATTAAGCAGAAAAAAACCAAACGCCTTGCTCTTTTAAAGACTCACAAAATATTGCCTCCTTCGTCTTTTTCTCTGTCTCCATCTGACAATATATTCCGTACCTTGTTAAAAAGATCAATCCTTATTTACCGACCACACATTGTGTGCCGAAACTCATAGCAGTCCGGCACACAGAAATGGAGTCGCTGAGAGAAAAACTCATCACCATCCTTGTCCTTGTATTCCACCTGCAATCTTTTGCTGAATCTCAAAAACTCGAAAACTATGATAGGAAATTTCCCACTTTTACACCAGAAGACCGCGAGTGGTTGCAATTTGAAGGGAATGCCAGTGTCAACAATGGTGCTCTTCAGTTGACTCCTGATTCGGCTTCAGAGGACTTCGAGTTCCAAGATAAATCAGGAAGGGTACTCCTCAAACAGCGTTTTAGGCTTTGGGATGGTGACGTGACCACAATCAACAACAACAGTAAGGTGGCAACCTTCAACTCCTCATTTCTGATCAATATTTATCAGCATAAAAACGACACGCCGCCGGGCGAAGGGCTTGCGTTTATTATCGCACCCGACCTGGACATGCCTCCCAATAGCCATGGAGAGTATCTCGGCCTCACCAATGCTACAACCGATGGAAACTCGATGAACAAGCTCATAGCTGTCGAGCTTGACACCAACAAGCAAGACTTTGACCCTGATGACAACCATCTAGGCATTGATATCTATGGCGTCCGATCTGCTAACAGCACCTCTCTGACACCTTATGGCATCCAAGTTGCTCACGAAGATGCGAAATTCTTCAACTTGTGGGTAAACTACGATGGAGTTAAAAAGTTAATGGAGATTTACATCGCAGAGCAAGCTGGAAAGCAAGGCCTTACTCCAGAAAGGCCTGGTTCACCAATACTCACATACAATCTTGACCTGAGAAACTATGTAAACGAGTATTCATACTTTGGATTCTCAGGATCAACGGGGAATTTCACCCAACTCAACTGTGTGTTGCGGTGGAACATTACAGTCCAGCACTTGGCAGATGACGAGAAACCATGGGCCAGGATTATTCTTGCGGCCGGGGTGCCAACGGTTGTGGTACTGCTAGCGGTGGCAGCGTTGTTGGGATACTATCTGAACAAGAGACGATTAGCGCGGTCTCATTCCGACATACTGGGGAATCTCAGGAGCTTGCCTGGAGCTCCCAGGGAGTTTAAGTTCAGGGATTTGAACAAAGCAACTAACAAATTTGATGAGAAAAACAAGCTTGGACAAGGCGGCTTTGGAGTTGTCTACAGAGGAAGGTTAGCTGCTGATAATTCTGAGATTGCTGTCAAGTGGTTCTCCAGGGAAAGCATCAAGGGCCGCCATGATTTCTTGGCCGAGCTTACCATAATCAATCGTCTCAGGCACAAACACCTCGTCCGATTACTCGGTAAGCTTTCCATCTCTCAAATATATATTGTTTTATTCGAGTTGGATAGTAACTCTAATATGATATCAGATTTATGCACGTAAGCAGTATTTTGAGTTCAATAAATAAAAATAACCAAATTCAGAAAATCAAATCCTCTCTAAAAATTCAAAATTTTAAATGAAGTGATAATTCAATAATTGTCAAATTTATTGATGCATTCAAGATTAGAACGATGACGGACTATGTAGATAATTTCAGTACGGAATATTAATGCATTGATGCATTTAAGAATAGAATGTTTTGGTTGGATACAGAAGCGCCCACAAAACTTGAAAATTGCAAACTGTTGGACTTGGACAGTTGACTTCCTTGATGTTATGTGAAATAATTGGTCGGAATTTAATCGTCTGCACTCAAATGAGATAGAATTAAATCCGTACGGCTGATGATCATGCACTGAAATAATCATTTTTAACTTCTAAATAAACTACTTTTTTCCCGTAGAATGCCCAGTAAGGCAATGCTTAAAATAATATGTAATTCTTTTACCAAATCAAACTATTATTTGTTTAATTATTATTGTTTCAGAAAATAATGTTTGTATTAATTTTTAATTTTCTAAGTAGTTTTTGTCAAATTCTAATACTAATTATTTATAAGTTTGAAGCAGCTCTTAGTATTTTGCTTTTTCTTTTATCTATCTTACCCTTATGTCTTAACTAATTCTTTTATCTATTATATCTTTATATCTTGATTATACTTACTTCTAACCTTTTTTGCCGTATCATATCCTTATATTTTTCTTTTTTCTTTCTATATCATATTTCTCTACTCAAGGGAAAGTACTTTTTTTTTATACTAGTGATCAACTTAGTTTATTAAAAAGTTTATTTACTTTGCTTCAGTAATAAGGACTTATTATTACAATAAGCATATTTTTAATTATAGATATTATTTTATTTCAATAATTAATATATTGTAATAATAGTTATAACAATAGTAGCAACAACAAAGCGATATTTATGTATTTTTACTTCCTTTTACATTTATGAGTTACATTAATCCATCAACCAATTTTGCTGAACATATTTTCTTCATTTATCAACCTAAACAACTTCAAACAAATAGCTACTATATATCCATTATGAGTTATCTTAGCCAACAACTATTAGCTACTTAAATAATTAACCTTTTCGGCCTCATGTTTCATTTTGCTTGGAAACTAAAATATATGTACCCAAGGGCAAGTTCATTATTGTCTTAGTCAGATTATAATCCTCACTCATATACGTACATATATATATATATATGTGTGTGTGTGTGTATTTATTACAAAATTCTTATACGATTAATGTACTTCTACATATAATACAAAGAAAATTAAATCTAATTTTTATTAAAATAATATCGTTATAATTTTACTAATGTAAAATTCTAAATCTGTGTGGGCCAAAATTTTGGTTGACAAATGAAAGCGTAACAAGCAGCCATCGTCACAGCAATTGATGTGCAACTTGCACCTCGTGGAAATTGGGGAGATATTTACTTCCTGCTCGAGATTGTTCCTATCCCAAATGCAGTGTCAACTGATGTGTTGGGGAAAGAGGTCTTTGATAAATTTTGAACATTAAATAATATAATGAGGCATGAGCTCACTAAAATTGTCGTTTAACTTTGTTTTCAAGATTTAATTTGTTAAATGCATTTACTTTGACTTGTCCAAATATTGACATTACGACTAGTAACTTAGGAACAAAGCTGAGAAGGCACACGAGGCAATATTAATCTTGTTATGCCACTCTCTTTCATACCCCATTCTCCTACCTAACCACCTAAATTCGACCAAACATCCGAAGTTAAGGTTGCTAGTTTGGGTGGTTTTTGACATGGAGTTTAAATTCATTTTGGCCTAACATTGGGTTGGGTCTCGCTTATCGAATGGGTTAGATCTCGATATCATTGTATTTCGTGTTTCGAATAGATGATGAATGAGAAATCAGCAGTCAAAATTAGCCTGGCAGCGGGTTTGGCTGTTGATTTTCTTATGAGAAAGCTCCCACATAGGAAAGCTAGGAAGTTTTTATACACTTTATATATGGGAGGCTTTATAAGCAGTGCCAAGAAATAACTTGGAGGGAAGATTTTACATGGTGGACTTGGTATAAAAACCACTACACGTGCTTGCTCCGTTGTAGGAGTTTGGGTATGCAACTACGGTGGGAGTTTGGCTTGGCTTTTCGCTTTGGTGTAATATGTTTGGGCAAAATCCTTACTCCAACCGGCAAAAACGATCATCTCGTAACTGAAGAATGTTGAGATGTTTTTGCATTGAAGGGTCAACCAGCGACGTTTCTGGCAATTAAGCAGCAAGCACATTGGGATGTTGCTCCAGTTTAATTTTTCTGGGCAAAATCCTCACCTCAACGGGCAGAAACGATTAGCTTCGTAACTGAAGCACATTGGGATATGTTTGCACTGAAGGCTTGACCAGTTTGCGACGTTTTCGGCAATTAAGCAGGGAGCACGTTGGGGCGTTTCTGCATTGAAGGTTCGACCACGTCGGGACGTTTCTGGTAATTAAGTAGCAAGCACGTTAGGCTGTCGCTTCGCTTTAATATTCTTGGGCAAAATTCTCACTCCAACGGGCATAAATGATCAGTTTCGTGACTGAAGCAGTTTGGAGCGTTTCTACATTGAAGGTTCGACCACGTTGGGACTTTTTTGGCAATTAAGTAGCAAGCATATAGGCAGTCGCTCCAATTTAATCATTTTGGGAAAAATCCTCACTCCAATAGGCAGAAACGATTATTTTCGTAACTAAAGCACGTTGGAACGTTTCTGCGTTGAAGCCTCGGCCACGTTGGGACGTTTCTGCATTGAAGGCTTGACCACAATGGGACGTTTCTGGTAATTGTGCAACTAGCATGTTGGGCTGTCGCTTTTTGGTTTAATCATTTTGTTCAAAATCCTCACTCCAACGGGCAACAACCATCAATTTCGTAATTGAAGTACGTTAGGACGTTTCTGCATTGAAGGCTCGACCCTGTTGGGACGTTTCTGGCAATTAAGCAGCAAGCACGTTGGGCAGTTACACGTTGCAGACTCCAGCGACTGAATGCAGCAATTAAGCAGACCACTCTCCACCGTATTTAAACAAGTTTTCCAACAGAAATTTTCCTGAGCTTTCTTTGCATACTAGCATAGCGTAGCAATTTTGTAGTTCTATTCACGCATTCCATTGAGTGTTCTTCACTGCCAGTTCGTAGGCGCTTTCCTAGGAGTACAACTAATGTTGTAAGAAGTATAGATATTGTATTCTGGGAAGGATACGGCTAAGCCCTTTAGTATCAGTGTAGGGGCATAAATCCTTAAGGATATCGTTAAACGAGCTTCGGTTAAATTGCTTATTATTGTATTTTACATTCCACTGTACTTTATATATATACACACACACACAAAAACACACTATACATTTATAGTTTCCATCTGAAACTCTAGTTTCGTATATTACTATACTATTTCCACCATAGGTTATATTAGATTTTGAGTCCATTAACAAACTAGTAATACCTTCAATATATTGACATAAGATAATTAATCTGAAATTGTTACATGAACTATAATGCTAATGTATAAACCTCTCTATGGTATGTACTCCACCGATTAACATACCTAACGGAAGCTACTTTGACAATGAATATATTCTGTAACAGGTTGGTGCCACAGGAACATGAAGCTACTCTTGGTGTATGAATACATGCCTAATGGAAGCCTAGATAAACACCTGTTTGCCGAACCAGGTCAGGAGCCACTTAACTGGAGTCTCCGGACAAAGATCATATCTGGAGTGGCCTCAGCTTTACATTATCTCCATAATGAGTATGACCAGAAGGTGGTACACCGTGATCTGAAAGCTAGTAACATCATGCTCGACGCAGACTTCAATGCTCGTCTCGGAGACTTTGGCCTGGCAAGAGCCCTGGAGAACGAAAAGACCTCGTATGCTGAGGCAGAAGGGGTGCTAGGCACAATTGGATATATCGCACCAGAGTGTTTCCACACTGGGAAAGCCACACAGAAATCAGATGTCTACGCATTCGGGGCCGTTATTCTGGAAACAATATGTGGCCTGCGACCTGGAACCCAGATTGGTGACTTCCAATTTTTGTTAGATTGGGTTTGGTTCATGTATCGCGAAGGCCGTCTGCTGGAAGCTGTGGATGAGAGGCTAGGGGATGATTATGATGCTGAAGATGCTAAAAGACTTTTACTACTTGGGTTGGCTTGTTCACACCCTATAGCGAGTGAGAGGCCAATAGCACATAGCATATCGCAGATTATATCAGGAACATTTCCAGCCCCTGATGTTCCACTATTCAAACCAGCGTTCGTTTGGCCTGCTATGCCCTCATTCGACTTGGAGTCGCAAACATTCAGCACAACATCGAAGACAAACACATCCATCACAACTTCCCAGTTCAATTCAGGATAGACTAAGCAGTGCCTCGATCAGTAGGGAAAGCTATACTAAGGATACACAGACTGCTCCATGGTGTAGTTTCTTTTAGAAATGACTATAACCACTGAATGGTGTATGTGTTTCGTTTGCCTCATCTACTGTGTATTATATCATTTTCTTATCTTTTCTGGATTGGAAATCCCTATATTTTCCTTCATTTTTCTATTTTTTTTGTTTTGATATTTTGTCTTTTACTTGTTCAACAGAAGAACAAAGTAGATAGTTAATCAAGGCAATGGAAATATTCTTATGTTGTTTACTTGTATTTATGGTCTTTTAAGATGCTGTGTAATTTGACAGTTTCATCAGACCTGCATCGCAGAGTCATTAATTTATCATCATTGATGATTTCCAGCTGATATACCACGCGTAGTTTAAGTGAAATCACTTCACTAATCACAAATTCATGAATATGTCTGGACCTGTTTCGAGCATTAAGAGTTTAAATGGGATTTGAAATTAATTAAATAGCTACTATAACTTAAGAAAGACCACGGTGATGGTAAAGTTTCGAAGCACAAAGACTTATGATTAGTGGGAAGAAGAAAAATCAGATTTAAAATTCATCCTAATATCACACATAGAACTTGTAACGTGAGAAATCTTGGGAGTGTTTCAAACAATTTTTCAAATATCTTTTAACGTTTTAAATAGGTCTTTTTAAATGTTAAAATGTTTCAAATTACTTTCTCTTTTTTGTCAATCCTACCATCTCTCCAATGGGTTTCTTTTTTTTTTTTTTAATAATCATATTCTAAGTTTTATTAGTCCATTTTCATTTCTATTGAAGATTTTTTTATGATATTAATACAAATAATTTATCAAATTTTAGTTTAACAATGCTTTAGTAATAAAATATTATTATAAGAAACATATATTTAATTATAAAATAAATTATCTTATTTTCATAATAGTAATAATAGTTATAATTATTATAACAATAATAAGATGGTACCAATGTCTTTTTTGTCATTTTGCATTTATTAGCTAATCCAACAACTATATATTTTATTCAACACATTTTTTTCCAAATAGTTATCTAAATAATTATTGATTAACTCCTAAAATACAACATATATTAGTTATGCTTGTGTAATACAACTAGCTGTTTAAATAGTTGATAACTGTTTGATTAGATGATTGTTTTTTGGGTAACTAATAGCTGTTGCCTTTTAGCTATTAGCAGATAATTGTTTGATTAATATTTTTAGGAAAAATTTTTTTTTTTAACGTAATGTAAAAACAGTCTTCGTTAGGTTTCGGGACGCGGTGAAGACCTCCAAGTACTTCGACAAAAGAGAGTGACAAGGCGGTGTGACTTTCATCTGTTTAGCTGCATTACTTTCTTCCAGCAGAACATGCATAAAACATAATTTCCCAACACCAACACAGGCTTCACCTCATCCACCAAGAGTCGCATCATAGCATGCCTATCCACTTAGATACACGGCTCTTTTATACACGTTGCATTTTGCATCCCATAAGTGCGGCCACGAATTTATCACTAATTGATTGATTATATATATAGTGGGCAAGTTGTATATCTCTTACTTTTAGCGTCTCGAAATAATTTCACGTTATTTACATGTAATCGATTTTTGATTTACTTTGAATTAAAAATATATATATATATCTCTAGCTTAATTTTCGTTACTATACCATTTTGTTCAGAGAATTTTTCTCTCATTAAAAGTTCATTCTTTTTTTTTAAAAAAAAAATGAAAAAGGAGACGGCACTCCCTAAAAATTTTATTATCATTAAAAGTTCATGCAATTCAGCAGTTCTTTATTTATTTATTTATTTTTTCTATTTACAATTCCATTCTATTACAGTTCTGTTTGAAATTCAGTTTTTCCAATTTTCTAGCCTAAGTACAAATATCTCTTACATTATGTTTCAGTTTTCTTCTCACATAGCACCTTTGCGTTGAATAATTAGCCATAAATAATTTAATTTGTTAACAGAAAATTTTAGTTGTTACCTTTGTTAAAGTAAGCTTTAAAGTTTCTTTGTTTTATAATATTTTATTTCATAAACATCGTAGTAATAATTGACGTTGTGTTCTTAATTAGGTTTTCTCTTTCCTTTTTTTTTTTAATTCCTCTTTATGACGTACCATGACTAATTAGTTTAGAATTCTTTGAAGGTAATATTTGAGCATTATAAAAGATTGTAAAATCACTATAAAAAAAGGTAGGTAATAGATGGCAGTAAACTTCTGAGAAGGGCGTTGCCTTTTCAAGTTGTTGCCTATATATAATAATTGAAGAAAAAAAAAAAAACCACACCATGTTTTATACATGGTTCCAACCTTGAACCTTTTATTATTGTATTTTTTGTGGAGAACGTTTTATATTGTAGCAATCTATAATAATTACACTATCCACTAATCAAGATAATAGTACATTAATTAACTATATCGTATAAATAAATAAATATATATATGTATATATCATTTTTACATTTTTATATTCTGTGTATCTTAAGTTTAATTACATTTGATTAGTCGAATTCAAAGTCTTCCTTTTCTGAACAAGGCATAGTTGAGAGCTAGGTGGAATTTTTATATTAAATTGTGTTTAGGCGATGCTTACAAACCTGCGCATGCAGATGTAGCGCCATTTCAGGACAATGACTTTTTGCTCTTTGTGTATTAAAAACTAAAGAGTGACCATGTCAAAATTACTATTTATGAAAGTGTTTCAAGGGATAAAATGGTAATTTTATATATACTTTCTCTTTAATTTATTTCGCGGTGTCTATCTCATAAACACTAACTAAAGCTGGAGGCATTGTTTGCAACGGTAAATTAAAATTTTACATGTATCCTATTAATTAATTGAAATTAACAGTCATAACGATAAATATCTAGCCGTACCTGGTGAATGTATAAAATCGTAGAGAATATCCACACATTTCATCGACCATTTATTAAAGCCATAAACTTCATGTGATATGGCAAAAAGAACTAGTCAGATAAGCCCTTTTGACTACAAACTTTTCGTTTAAGAAAATAGTTTTCTTTTTTTAGGATCTTTTTGTTAATGGACCCTCGTGCAATATTAAAATTACGTTGGTTGTTCCTGTATTGTCAAAACTCTTTATTTATTCTCTTGAATTTTTCTAACTTTTGCACACGAACCCCATCTGTTTTAATAGGGTGTGTGCCACATGCAAAAGTAGGCTTTTGTTTTCTGCCATTAATCGCCCACACATATGCCTCTGTTTATTTCTCTTTTAATTTTTCTTCAACTTTCAAAAAATTAAAAATTAAAAAACAAAATTACCACCCTCACGTCAGCCACCATCCCCACCCCCACTCTCACCCCCACCTTCATTTGAGGAAAGCTATGATCCAAGTGCACCATCAGAACAAGCATGATGAGTGAAAGAAGATGGTAGTGTCGACGAAAGCTGTCGTGATTGAAATCATTGCCCATGAGGTGGAGAAAGGTGGTAGCTATGGTGTGGCAATGGATGGTGGCAGATGATAAAAAGGTTGATCAAAGCTGATTGGAGTGGTCGGCGCATAATGGAAAATGCGAAGATGCCTTCTGTTGATAAATAATAAGACGCTGAAGAAGTTCTTTCTTTTTTTTTTTTTTCCCTTGAAAAAGATAGAGTAGGTCTAGTAAGGGAGGGGTGGTGATGGCAGGTGGTGGGGTTGGGGGAGGGGATGGCGATGGGGTGGTGTGGGGCTGGTGGGGGAAGGGTGACGACAAGGTTGGGATGGGGTTGGGTGGTGGGAGAGAGAGAGTAGCAAGAGGGGTGGGGGTGGGACTGCCAGGGGAGGGATGGCAACAAGGGTGAGGGTTGGGGTGGAGCTGGTAGAAGGGGTGGTAGCAGAGGTGCAGTTGGTTGGGGTAGCAGAGGTGGTGGGGTTGGTGGAAGTGGGTGGGGGTAGCAAGGGTGAGGTGGGGGAGCTTGACTAAGAAGACGATCCTTCTTTTTTTTAATTTTTAATTTTTAAATAAAATAAGGGCAAAATTTTGTTAAAACATTAGGACAAACTATACATTTCATAAAATATGTTAATAAATTAACAAAAAATATTATTTAGGGTGCATTTGTAAAAGTCGAAAATAATTCAAGAGGGTAAGTACAGAGTTTTGAGAATATATAAATAACGACGTAATTTTATTATAATACAAAAAATACGTTAACAAAAAGACCTTCTTTTTTTCTTATAGAGTGTGTTTGAGCTCGCAATGCATGCCTGACATGATCATGTTATATTAAATATATTACAAGCATGTTCATTGTTTATATACTTTACCCATGTATAATTATAGACGATTGAGTAAAGTAATCATACCCTAATGCGCACACAAAAATTAGCACGTTGTAAATGTGTAATACTAACTGCTATAAGCTGCACGCATGATGCGAAATTCAAAGGGGGAAAAAAAATACTTGAAATTAAATAAATAACACCAGGGATTCGCTTGACTTTTTTTAAAAGCACATTTTCTCAAAACTTTTGAACAAAAGTACTTTTCTTAAAAAGCTTAAATTTTTAACTTCTTGAAAAAGATATAATTATACTTTTTTCTTTAAAGTTTCATCTTTTCTGAAATACAATCTAAATACTAATTGTAAAAAGATATGTTTTCTCACGGCCAAAAAATCGTATTTCATGAGAAGAAAAAAAATCTGAACAGACCCTTGATATCGTCTCGACCAAGGAATAAAGAATATAAATAGAGAAACTCTTAAATATATCCCTCTTGGAATAAATTAGGGTGGAATATATAAATACGAGAATATATACACTCGTGCCGGCCAATTTTATTAATAGTGTGTTTGGAATGATCTTATTTTAAGATACTTATCCTATTGAAATTTGGAGATATCTTATAAGATTTAAGATATCTTATCATATACACCATACATTTTATAGTTGTAAAAAATAAGATAGGAATGATTGCTTATTTCTTATAAGATAAAAAGTATGATTTTGTTTTAAATTTTCATAAGATGCATGATAAGATTTCTTAAATCTTATAAGATTTATCCTCATTTCAATAGGATAAGTATCTTAAAATAAGACTGTAACAAACAGAGTATAAATGAATCTGATATGGTGCACTACATGCACATGAAATATATGCCCTAAAAATCCTCATGAAATACTCAAAAATTCCGCAATTATACCATGCACCCAAAGAATGGTATATCCATATGTGCATGGTGCACCGCCTAATAAATATCACAATCCAATTGTTGGATCAACATAAAATTTAATGAGTTTATTCTCCTCACACTAACTAACACAACACAACAATCCGATCATCAATCGAACACTAGTAACACCTCTGACTGTGAGCTCCAAAATCGTTCACAGAATGTGAACATATTATTCACAAGTTGTGAACATATTGTTTACATATTGTGAATATATCTTAAAAGTCATAAATATGTAATTTATCTTTGTAAACATATGATATAAAGCTTTTGAACATATAATGTAAGAGTAAAGGATATGTAAATTTTGAACAAGTTAAAAGTTTTGAACATAAAGTGTTAAAATTTTAAGCATATAACATGTGATTTATAAATAATTAAAATTTGCGAAACGTATAGTATAAAAATTGTGAAATTATAATAACAAACTTGTGAATATACTATTGTGCGGTGCACAATATTAGATGGATACACTATATTTAGGGTACATAGTATCTAGTGTTTAGGTTGTCTCTTGTATGTAGCAAGTCATAAAAAGTATGTATTAAAGTGAGTGTTGAAAATAATCTCCTGAAAATTTCTAAAAGAGTGAGTGTTGAAAATACTCTTATTAAAACTTTTAATAACAACTTAGACAATGTGTTAAGCTCACATTAATTGTTATAAGTCAAAGTCTATCATAAGACAGAATTCCATCAATATACTACAGTAAGTGAGCAGACATCCTTTTGTTAGGGATTTATCTTTTGGCTTCTTTAAAACTAATAATGGGATTAATTTTCTGGCTTTAATAACTTTAATTTAGAAGATGAGAAATATTTAGCAGGCACCCTTTAGTTTTTGTTTAATTTAAAACAGGAACTATAAAAAATGCTCATAAGAAAAGTATATAATTATCCACATTTCAAAAAACTAACGATCAAATCAACAATAGTAGCATATAATAAATTGGAGAAATGATGGGATCTTTGAAGAGATAACTATTTCCATGGCAGTTTGAGATCAACTATTTTTAACCTACCAAGAAGTCGGGTATGTTGTAGCTGTAAAGTATTGCATTCGCTGAATTTGTCCGAAAATTTCTATATCTAAATAAAAAAGAAGATCGTTTTTTTTCATCTCAAAATATTCTGTTAGAAATTCTATCTCGAAAATTTTCAATTTTAAATTTTGGGACAAAATTTAGAAGGTGATTATTTGTTTGGAGCAAAGACCAAATACCCATAATGGTGTTTATAATTTTACAGTGAATTCAACTCAAGTCCACTTAAAATATTATAATTATATAAAAATAACTTTAGCCCTGATCATAAAATTCTCGATTTCAATTTCGGAAGTTTTTTTTTTCCCCTCTTTTAAAGAAAGAGAAGTGACACTCTCAAAAAATTTTGTTAAAAAAAAAAAAAAAATTATAGACACAAAAGTAGACTCCACGCTCTTCACTTACAGAAATCCTACTTGCAGGGATGGCTCCATATTGTGTATTGTGTGACACCACTTCATTTTTCTAAAAAGAACTTATATACATATTACATTTTTTTTTTAAATTACATACATATTATGTTAAAAAGATTAATTTTGATCCCACTAAAATATCGTATGACCTCATAACTTACCTTTCATCTTTTTTATTAAAGTGATGCACTTCATAGCATTAAATATGAAGTGATAATTGCAATATTTTCGAAATATGAAATCCCCTATTAAGATCAATTATAACATTTATATTTCAAAAAAGTATCCAAACTTTTTCTATATAAATTATTTTTATATTGACACTAATAAAAATATTTTCTACCTCGGTCCCTGCCTGCCTGCACAAAAAAGGGAGGTGAAGAGAACCTTCCCTAAATCCAAAATGGAAGGGTGGGGGACCGATTAAAAGTCCCTAATAAAAGTCATCGTAATGGAATATGATTAGTGCAACTTGCAACTAGAATCCTTGGAAATAATCAAATCAAAGTTTACACAAGGGAGGTTTCCAAGCAATGATAGGAAAGAGTGTGCGACCAACCTAAAACCCGTTCAAACTTCAACCCTACATTCATCTCTCTCCATTTCCTATATCTTGATTAACAATATATTTGTGGGAAAGACACATTAAACAAAAAGCAAAAAAGCATTGGCCTGCCATAAGGACTCGCAAAACATTCCTATATCTTCCTTATCTTTCTCCATCTCTATTGTTCTTGCCCCCCATATCCATAGCAGTCCAACACACGAAATGGAATCTCTCACAGCAAAACTCATCACCATCCTTGTGCTTCTCTTCTACCTCCAGGCTTTTGCCGAAGCTCAGAAACTCAAAACCTATGATACTAAAATTGACAACTTTACTCGAAATGACGATGAGTGGTTGGAGTATGTAGGGGATGCAAGTGTCAACAATGATGCTCTTCAGTTGACTCCTGATACGGCTTCCGATGGCTTCGAAACTCGAAATAAATCGGGAAGGGTACTCCTGAAACAGCCGTTTAGGCTTTGGGATGGTGATGAATCAGGCAACAATAACAGTATGGTGGCATCCTTCAACTCATCATTTCTGATCAATATGCATCCGCTTCTGACCGACACGCCAGGCGAAGGGCTCGCGTTCGTTATCGTGCCCGACCTGCTGGACGTGCCTCCCAATAGCTTTGGAGGGTACCTTGGCCTGACCAATGCTACATCTGATGGCAACTCGTCAAACAAATTTATCGCGGTCGAGCTTGATACCCACAAGCAAGATTTCGACCCTGACGCCAACCATATAGGCCTGGATATCAATGGCGTCCGATCTGTTATCAATGTCTCCTTGACACCTTATAACCTCAATATCACTCCCAGCCCCGATGGTTCGGCCAAATTCTTCAACCTGTGGGTACAATACGATGGTTTTAGAAAGGTCATGGAGGTCTACATCGCACAGCAAGCTGAACAGGAGGGCCCTACTCCACCAAGGCCTAGTTCACCAATACTCACATACAATAATCTTGATCTGAGAAATCATGTCAACGAGTATTCGTACTTCGGATTCTCCGGATCGACAGGGTATAATGTTAGCCAGCTGAACTGTGTGTTGAGGTGGAACCTGACAATAGATTATTTGGCAGAAGACAAGAAACCATGGGCCAAGATTATTCTAGCCGCGGGCGTGCCAACGCTCGTGGTGTTGTTATCAGTGGCAGCATGGCTGGGATACAAGGTGCACAAAAGTCGAGCAGCGCGGTCTCATTCAGACATACTTGGAAGGCTCAGGAGCCTGCCTGGAACTCCCCGAGAGTTTAAGTTCGGGGAGTTGAAGAAAGCAACCAACAACTTCGATGAGAAAAACAAGCTCGGACAAGGCGGGTTCGGGGTGGTCTACAGAGGAAAGTTAGCTGCTGAGAATTCAGAGATTGCCGTCAAATGGTTCTCCAGGGAAAGCATCAAGGGCCGCGATGATTTCCTGGCGGAGCTTACCATAATCAATCGTCTCAGGCACAAACACCTCGTCCGATTACTCGGTAAGCTTTCCATGATCTCGCAATATATACTATTTTTGTTGATCTTGATTATCGCTTTTTGCTATCTTATGGCCATCTTTGTGTTATTGGTTAATATATCATTATCAAATGCATTTAAAAGAAGAACCATGGATTATGCAGGTAATTGATTGTGAATTAGGATCCTTAAAACCAATTCAAAATACAGGCCATATCTTACAACACTTAATGGGTTGTTTCAGTAAGGAATATTAATCCATTGATGCATTTAAGAATAGAATGTTTTGTTGTACTGTTATGAAAGGATGATCAGGGTTGGATACAGAAGCGCCTACCAAACCTGAAAAAGTGAAAATTGAAAACTGTTGGAGAGGGACTTCATTGATGTTATGTGAAAATAATTGAAAACTGTCGGAGGGGAGCTTTATTGATGTCATTCCTAAGCACCTTTTACTAGTTTTTAGCTTTTTTAAAAGAGTGTTTTTTAAATGTTAGTAATATTAAGTTTTAAGTAGCTTTTGGTATTTTATTTTTTCTTTTATCTATCTTATTCTTATGAATTGACCTCTTTATCTACTATATGATCATTATGTCTTGGTTTTTTAATCTATTATACGCTTACTTCTAAATTTTTTCCCCTATCCTATCCTATCCATATATATTTCTTTTTTCTTTCTATATCGTATTTCTCTACTCAAGCAAAAATAAATTTTCATACTAGTGATCACCTTAGTTTATTAAAAAAGTTTATTTACTATGCTCCATAATAAGTTATTATGTTATCATAATAAGCATATATATTTAATTACAGAGATTATCTTATTTCAATAATTAATAGTAATAATAATTATAATAATCATAACAATAATAACAATAACAAAGTGATATTTATGTCCTTTGGCATTTATGAGCTACTCCATCAAGTTTTACCGAGCATATATTTTTTTCATTTAGCAATCTAAAAAACTTTACACTAACAGCTAAAATATAATAACTATTAGCTACCTTAGCTAATAGCTATCGAGTACGTACTTAAACAATTGTCAATTATTTAAATAAATATTTGTCGCCAGAGAAATAATAATCTTGTGTTCATCACATCTGCACTAGTTTGTTTTTTTTTTGGCAGTAGCTGGTACGTCGACAATTCTTTACTTTTACTAACCGGAGTTGTCAATTCTTTACTGAAAATTTGACGTTAAAGTTGTTAAAGACCATAGTTTTCTCTTGAGATGCTGAGAATTTTGAATCAAGGCATCATTAGATGTCTTGAATTCTGAATTTCTAACAGATCTAAGATTTCTTTATAACTAAGTCATAACGTGTAATTAACGCTCATATATATATATATATATATATATATATATAATTTTTGTTGTAGAGATGCTGAAAAACTAAAATATGTTTGGACCCAGGGCAATTTAGTTATCGTGTTAGTTGGATTATGATCTTCAACTCATCCTAATTATTTTTAGATATATGTCAATTTATCACAAATTTCTTTTATGATTTGTGTACTTTTTTATACTAAAAAGTTATATTTAATTCTTATTAAGATAATATCGTTTTATTTTTATTAATATAAAATTCTAATTCCGCGTGGACTAAAATTTTGGCTGACAAAATGAAAGCGTAATCAGGCATCGTCACAGCAATTGATGTGCACATCATGGAAATTTGGAAGATGCTTCTTCAAACTCAAGACTGTTCCTATTCCAAATGCAATGTCAACATTTTTGGAGAAAGAAGGTTTTTAATAATTTTGAAGATTAAATAATAATATGAGGCATGAGCTCACTAAAATTGACATTTAATTACTTTGTCTTCAACAAATATGTCATACGCATTTACTTTGACTTGTCCCACTACTGATCATTACAACTTGCAGCTTAGTGACAAGGCTGACGAGGCACACGAGTTAATAATAGTCTTCTCATGCCACTTTCATTCATGCACCATCCTCCTACTCAGCCATCTAAATTCAACCAAAAATATTAAGTTCGGGTTATATTAGATTTTGAGGCCACAAATGAGACTAGTATTAACTCAAATTTATTAACATAAGATAATTAACTGAAATTGTTACCGGAATTTATATCGCTAATATATAACCTATCCATAGTATGTGCTCCACACCGATTAACATAGCTACTTTGGCAATGAATATTCTGTAACAGGATGGTGCCACAGGAACATGAAGCTACTTTTGGTGTACGAATACATGCCTAATGGGAGCCTAGACAAACACTTGTTTGCAGAATCAGGTGAGGAGCCACTCAATTGGAACCTCCGAACAAAGATCATATCTGGAGTGGCCTCAGCTCTGCACTATCTCCACAATGAGTATGACCAGAAGGTGGTGCACCGTGACTTGAAAGCCAGTAACATCATGCTCGACGCGGACTTCAATGCTCGTCTTGGTGACTTTGGCCTGGCAAGAGCCCTGGAGAATGAAAAGACCTCGTATGCTGAGGTCGAAGGGGTATTAGGCACAGTTGGATATATTGCACCAGAGTGTTTCCACACTGGGAAGGCCACACAAAAGTCTGATGTCTATGCATTCGGGGCTGTTATTCTGGAAACAATATGTGGTTTGCGACCTGGAACCAGGATTGATAACTATCAATGTTTAGTAGACTGGGTTTGGTTCATGTATCGTGAAGGCCGTCTGCTGGAAGCTGTGGATGAGAGGTTAGGGGATGATTATGATGCTGAAGATGCTGAGAGATTTCTACTACTTGGGTTGGCTTGTTCACACCCTATAGCGAGTGAGAGGCCGATCGCACAGGACATAACACAGATTATGTCAGGAAAATTTCCAGCCCCTGATGTTCCATTAGTCAAACCAGCATTCATATGGCCTGCTGTGCCATCATTCGACCTGGAATCCGGAACAATTAGCACAGCATCGAAGACAAACACATCCATCACAACTTCTCACTTCAACTCAGGATGGTCTGACCAGTGTCTCAGTAGGGAAAGCTACACGGGGTACACAGACCGCTCTATGGCTTAGTTTCTTTTAGAAATGACTATAACCACTGTGGTGTGTCCCTTTTGTAACATTATCTGATGTGTATTGTATCATTTGGTTATATTTTCTGGACTAGAAATCAATATTTCCATCCATAACGAAATAGAGAGTTAGATAAGGCAATGTAAATATTCTTATGTTGTTTACTTGTATTTATTATGGTCTTTTTGAGATGCTGTAATTGACAAGACTTGCACTACGAAGTTAATAACTCATTGTCATTGATGATCTCTGGCTGATGTATATACCATTCGTAGTTTAAGTGAGGTTACTTCACTAAACACAAATTCAAGAATAGATCTATAATTTTCATTTAAGCACTGAGAGTTCCTTATAGTTCCTTTTTCAAGAATACCAACTACTGTTTTATAGTTCCTCCATCTTTCAACTGTCCCATGTTCCCCAATTGACATACTGTCGTCACGGATATCTTTTTCAGCTCTTTTATTGTCTTGATCCAATTAATATTTATAATAACAATTAATTATAGTGCCAAGAATAACAATTTAGAAAGTGTCCAAATTATACCCCATAAAATCTCAATTTCAATTCATGAGACGACTTATTTAGGGTAAAGACTAAGCCCCACCTTGTAACAAAATTTATAAGGATTTGATGTAGAGTGTGCAACCAAACGCACAAATGGTTAACATTTGAAATTACTCTGTCAAGAAATAGTGGTGTGCTCGTAAAAAAATTTAAAATTTAAAAAAAAAAGTCATGGTAACAGTAAAGTTTATCAGAGGATAATCTAGTAGAGGATCCAGAAGGGATATTTCACTATTAAAGAATTGCTCCATACCTAATGATCAAATTAGTTTTTTAAAAAAGTTTATTTAGTATGCTCCATAATAAGTTATTATGTCATCATAATAAGCATATATTTAATTATAGAGATTATCTTATTTCAATAATTAATAGTAATAATAATTATAATAATCATAACAATAATAACAAAGTGATATTTATGTCCTTTGGCATTTATGAGCTAACCCATCAAGTTTTACCGAACATATATTTTTTTTCATTTAGGAATCTAAAATACTTTACACTAACAGCTAAGATATAATAATTTTTAGCTATCTTAGCTAACAACTATCGAGTTCGTACTTAAACAATTGTCAATTATTTAAATAACTAATTGTACCCGAACAAGGCAAAAGAAATAACAATCTTGTGTTCATCACATCTGCACTAGTTTTTTACTTTGGCAGTAGCTGCTACGTCGACAATTCTTTACTTTTACTAACCCGAGTTGTCAATTCTTTATTGAAAAATTGACCTTAAAGTTGTTAAAGACCCTAGTTTTCTCTTGACATGCTGAGAATTTTGAATCAAGGCAACATTAGATGTCTTAAATTCTGAATTTCTGACTAATAGATTTAAGATTTTTTTTGCAACTAAGTCATAACGTGTAATTAACGCTCATATAGATATAAATAATTTCTGAAGTAGAGATACTGAAAAACTAAAATATGTTTGGACCCAGGGCAATTTAATTATCGTGTTAGTCGGATTATGATCTTCAACTCATCCTAATTATTTTTAGATATATGTCAATTTATCACAAATTTCTTATGGGATTTATGTACTTTTTATACTAAAAAAGCTATATTTAATTCTTGTTAAAAATAATATCGTTTTGTTTTTATTAATATAAAATTCTAATCCCGTGTGGACTAAAATTTTGGCTGACAAAATGAAAGCGTGAGCGGCCATCGTCACAGCAATTGATGTGCGCATCATGGAAATTTGGAAGCTGCTTCTTCATACTGAAGAATGTTCCTATTCCAAATGCAATTTCAACATTTTTGAAGAAAGAAGGTTTTTGATAATTTTGAAGATTAAATAATATAATGAGGCATGGGCCCACTAAAATTGACATTAAATTACTTTATGTTCAAGATTTAATATGTCATATGCATTTACCTTTTCTTTTCCCAATACTGATCATTACAACTTGTAGCTTAGGGACAAGGCTGACGAGGCACACGAGTTAAAAATAGTCGTCTTATGCCACTTTCATTCATGCACCATCCTCCTACTTAGCCTTCTAAATTCAACCAAAAATCTCAAGTTCGGGTTATATTAGATTTCGAGTCCATAAACGAGACTAATATTAACTCAAATTTATTAACATAACATAATTAACTAAAATTGTTTTGTGAACTTATAACGCTAATGTATAACCTATCCATAGTATGTGCTCTACCGATTAACATAGCTACTTTGGCAATGAATATTCTGTAGCAGGATGGTGCCACAGGAACATGAAGCTACTTTTGGTGTACGAGTACATGCCTAATGGGAGCCTAGACAAAACACCTGACTGCGGAATCAGGTGAGAAGCCACTCAACCGAATCCTCCGAACAAAGATCATGTCTGGAGTGGCCTCAGCTCTGCACTATCTCCACAATGAGTATGACTAGAAGGTGGTGCACCGTGACTTGACATTGTGCTCGACGCGGACTTCAATGGTCGACTTGGTGACTTTGGCTTGGCAAGAGCCCTGGAGAATGAAAAGACCACGTATGCTCAGAAGTGGCAAACGGGTACCCGCGGGTCAACCCGACCCGTTTACGACGGGTTCGACGGGTTGGCGGGTTGGGTCGGATTGACCCGTTTAATCAACGGGTCAGGGTTTTAAACCCTAACCCGACCCTAATGGGTTGGTGGTTAGATGGGTTATTATAGTGGGTTAGGCGGGTCATTTTGACGGGTTCACGGGTCACCCGCGGGTTGACCCAACCCGACCCGTCAATTTGGCGGGTTGGGTCGGGTTGACCCGTTTATTTGGTGGGTCACTAAATCATCAACCCTAACCCTATTTTTTTACGAGTTAGGCGGGTCGACCCGCGAGTCTCAACCCGTTTTGCCACCTCTACGTATGCTGAAGCTGAAGGGGTACTAGGCACAATTGGATATGTTGCACCAAAGGCAGTGGTGGAGCTATGTTGGCTTGAGACAGGGTTCAGGCACCCCCTGAATTTTTGGGAGGAAAAAAATTATTATTTTGTTTTTATTTTTTATCTTGTAATAAGAGGCCAAATAATATGAAGTGCACCCCCTCATAACTAAAGTGCACCCTCCCATGATCGTAATGAGAGAATTATTATTATTTTTTTTAGTTTTTTGCCAACGAAAATATAAAAAAAAGGACAAAAGAAAATATTTGCATTTGTTGTCTTCCAAAAATCAAGAAAGTAAAAAACAAGCAAGAATAAAAAGAAAAATAAAAAAGAGAAAGAAGAGAAGAATAAAAGAAAATAGTACAACAAGAGATTGAGTGGTTACTTATATAAAAAGATATTTTTGGTAATTAACTTCAACTGCAAATTGAATATTTAATAATTTTAAAATATAAGAAAGAATAATCACTACTCAATTCAAAGGCAAAACCCCTTACTACTTTTGCGAAGATTTCCTTTCTTTCCTTCTTTTATTCGAAATAGGCCGGGCTGAGTATAATCCGATTCTAAAGAAAGAAACCACCAGAGGGAGGGATTGTCCTCCTCACAAACCCCAAAGAAGGTGGCTCTGTCACTAAGCAGGCCGATAGAGAAGGCACTAAATGCCTAAACAAGATAAGAGCCTACTATATGCTTAATACAAACTTTAAGTAATTAGATGTCCTTTTGGGACCTATATGATATGACCAATCAATAGAAATAAAAATACTCCAACACTCCACCTTTTTCATATATTCCATACATCACACTAAATAGATATCATATTCATGAAATACGATTTACTTTTAAGATGCCTTAGTGGTAAAATGCCCGCCCAGAACCCAACAGATAAAGTACATTACATAGTGTCCGTTTTAGGGATTGGCGGCTTACTTTATATTTTGAGTTGTTTTGCCGGATCAGTCGCTCAAGATCTTTGGTCTCTATCCTAATCCGATAAAAAAAGGGATCACTTATTATGAACTTATTGAGAATGATTTTGATATAGCTCATGGCCCATGTCAAAGGACTATTATAAAGTGAAGTTCTATTTACAATTATTATAATTATTTACTTTTTTTTTGTGTATTAAAATATTATTACTATATTAATTATTATATATTTTTATAATTAATTTTTTAAATTTTCGTAAAAATTATGTGCTCCCCTAACCTTGGGGTCTTGACTCCGCCATTAACCAGAATGTTTCCGCACTGGGAAGGCCACACAGAAGTCTGATGTCTATGCATTCAGGGTTGTTATTCTGGAAACAATATGTGGCCTGCGACCTGGAGCCAGGATTGATAACTTCCAATATTTATGCTCTGTTTGTTATAGTCTTATTTTAAGATACTTATCCTATTGAAATGAGGGTAAATCTTATAAGATTTAAGAAATGTTATCATGCATCCTATGTAAATTCAAACCAAAACCATACTTTTTATCTTATAAAAAATAAGCAATCCATCCTATTTTATTTTTTACACCTATAGAATGAATGATACATGTGATAAAATATCTTAAATCTCATAAGATATCTCTAAATTTCAATAAAATAAGCATCTTACAATAAGATCATTCCAAACACACTATTAGTAGACTGGGATTGGTTCATGTATCGCGAAGGCCGTCTACTGGAAGCTGTGGATGAGAGACTAGGGAATGATTATGATGCTGAAGATGCTGAGAGACTTCTACTACTTGGGTTGGCCTGTTCACACCCTGCAGCGAGTGAGAGGCCAATCGTACAGGACATAACACAGACTATATCAGGAAAATTTCCAGGCCCTGATGTTCCATTAGTCAAACCAGCATTCATATGGCCTGCTGTGCCATCATTCGACCTGGAGCCAGGAACAGTTAGCACAGCATCGAAGACAAACACATCCATCACAACTTCTCACTTCAATTCAGGATGGTCTGAGCAATGTCTTAGCAGGGAAAGCTACACGGGGTACACAGACCGATCTATGGTTTAGTTTCTTTTGGAAATGACTGCATAACCCCCGTGGTGTGTTCCTTTTGTAACATTATCTGATGTGTATTATATCATTTAGTTATGTTTTCTGGACCAGAAATCAATATTTCCATCCCTTTTTTTCCATATTCGTTCTGATATTTGATTTTTGACTTGTTCAACAGAAGAACAAAGTCGAGAGATAAGTCAATGTAAATATTCTTATGTTGTTTACTTGTATTTATGGTCTTTTTGAGATGCTTTAATTGACAAGACTTGCACTGCGAAGTTATTAACTCATTGTCATTGGTGATCTCTGGCTGATGTATCTACCATTCTTAGTTTAGGTGAGGTTACTTCACTAAACACAAATTCAAGAATAGATCTATAAGTCTCATTTGAGCACTGAGAGCTCCTTATAGTCCCTTTTTCAAGTATCCCACTTACTTTTGTTATTGTTCCTTCATCTTTCAACTGTCCCATGTTCTCCAATTAACATACTGTCATCACGGAGATCTTTGTTAGCTCTTTTATTTTCTTGATCCAATTAACAGTTGTAATTACTCATTTAATTATAGTGCCAAGAATAACAATTTAGAAAGTGTCCAAATTATGCCCTGCGAAATCTCAATTTCAATTTACGAGACGACTTGTTTGGAATGAAGACTAAGCCCCACCCTGTAACAAAATTTATAAGGATTGTCAAGCCTGTTTGGGAGTGCTTACTGCTTTTTACTATAGCTGATACGCCGTAAAATAAGCATTCCCAAACACCCTGGTAGTCCCACTTAAAGTGAGGTTATCGTTTTAAAATAAATAAATAAATAAAAGAATAATTATAAAAAGAAAAAGAATAGAAGCAAAGAATAATTATAAAGAGTGTGTAACCAAACTCACAAATGGTTAACATTTGAGATTACTCTGTCAAGAAGTTGTAGTGTGCTGGTAAAAAAATTTAAAATTAAAAAAGAAAAAATCATGGTAACAGTAAAGTTTATCAGAGGATAATCTAGTAGATGATCCAGAAGGGATATTTCACAAATAATCCAGAAGATTAACAGTTGGGAAGATGTGTGCACCTGGTTTTGTTTGTAACTTGAATGTTTATTCTCTTCAAGCTCAAGTTCCAAAAATCTTTTCTTGAAATAGTTTTATATCACATAGAGAGAGAAAAAAAAAAAAAACCGCAGACCTAGGAGCATGACTGCCATATGCGAGGAGTAACTGTTTGTGAATATTTCTTTTGACGTGAAACACTTGATTACAAGTAGAAAATACCCTAACTCTAGGTTGAATAGGTTTATTTGTAAAGCTTGGGACATTGATGCTAACTCCAAGCTCTGATTTCTCAGTTGCCTTCTGGTTGAAAAACTCGTTGTGTTGCTTTTGGTTCTAAATCCTTTTCCTTAATGAAAATCACTAGCTTATTTAGCAAAAAAACAGTAAAGTTTCAAAGCAGAAACTATTATGATTACCGAGAAGAAGAAAATTAGATCTAAATTCACCCAAATATCACTTGGAGAGAATTTTAGCATGAGATAAACCTCGCAAGTATCCAATATGATTCATGACGAAGATAGATTAGGCCATGATTTTATTGACTCCTACGAATACATCCAACTATATCTGCTGCATTATTATTGCATTTTTTATCCCAAACTTCAGCAGCAGAACGGATAAACAAGATGAAAGCGTAATTAAATCATGTAACCTTGGGAGTCAGAGCGTAAAAGAGCAAGTGTTTCACCAGCAAACGATTTTGTTGGGAATCTGAGCTTTCTATGATCTTCATATGTCATAGGAATATATAGTCGGGGATGTGCAGAGTCTACTAGTTCTGGAGGTGGTTCGACCACTGCCTCCTTCGGTCCCAAGAAGAACGATGCAATCGACACCCTTATTGCTGCTTCTTTGCTTAGTACTCTGTGCTTAACATTGCAGAATCTACCATTGCCCCATACCTAGACATACATGAAGGAAAATTGTGCAAGAGAGTTAGGACAAGGTGAACACAAAAGTCCAGTTAGCAACAATATGTTAAGGACTTAAAAGACTTACTGCAGCAATGTCTCCAAGAGTGAGAAGCAGGCTGCCTGGCCGGGGATCAACCACCACGAATCTTCCAGAGCTGTCCATAACTTCAAGTCCGCCAACATTTTCATCGTCCTGCACTATCGTGAGGAAACCAGTATCTGTGTGTATATCTAGACCAGGGGAACCTATAGAGTCTCTGGTGAAGTTGTACTTGCTAATTCTAAACTGGCAAGGCCAACCGTTGAAAGTAACACTTGCCAAGCCCAAACCTTCTCCCAACTGATCACCGATAGTCATCATCACGCGATGCACTGCTTGAGCATATTTAAGAATTGTCTCTCTGTTTCATGTTGAAATTACAAAGCATTAGTTGAGGCTACTGAAAGCAACTTGAAGAACAAAACTAGCACGAATTAGACAGATATCAATCTTGAACTTATACGGAAAAATTTCTACAATGCTGCCTCAAATGGTTAACAATCGGATAGTTTGCAAAACCATACGCGCAACTATAAGTTTTGGTCATCACTTCCCTTTGCATTACCTTGTTAATGAAAAATTTCGAAAATTAAAAAGGCCTTAGGCTAAACAAGCCTGACAGTTCAAATTGTCATTTGGAAAAGGTTGATGGCACATGGTTCATTAGTCCTTCTCCCTTCTTGAGCAATAAATTTTTGAACATAGCAGCAAACATTTTTTTAGGTAAATCAGAAGCTACTTCAAAATTCTATAGTACTTTTATCTTCTCATCAATTTCATTGCTGAAACTTCTTTAACTATAGCAACAAGGTCCAGAATTGATCTCATTTTCGAAACCTTTGTTATTGGTGTCAGATACTTAGTGCATCAAAGTTACATGATAATTTATGATCATGGCAAATAAGCACATTGCAAAACATCGAAATAACATTGCAGCTATTTAACTGATGCACAAACTATAATCGCAAACCACAAAACTCAATCAAAAGTGAAACAAAAATTGAACAAAAAAAGATACATAAATGATTCAGACCTTTGCTGAGGAGAGGCATCTAACTGAGTGCAGAAGGCAATAACAGCTTCAGCAGAGGCCATGTCATAGAGCCCCAAGGCCTCATGGAATGGAGTAGCTTGACCAGGTGCCAAATATCCACTCCCAAGAATGACATCAGTGTTTCTTTTCTTGATTTCCATAGGCAGGTCAAATAGTGAACTTACCACTGCTTTCATCTCCTGCATGAGTGACACAGGCAGAATATTGTCATGGTTAACAATCCTGAAGCATCCCCATTCTTCACATGCCTTTATCAACTTTGATGTCTGGTTTGGAAGATCTTCTAAATCAATCACTGGGATTGCACCACTGTTGGTGTCCATGTTGCTACTTTGTTGGGTTTTGGGAGTCGTAATTACTTCAAGAATTTCTAGCCTTCTGATGCTTTTAAAGTCTTTTCAGAATATATATAAGTACAGAGCTGCTTTTCGGCCAGGCACCACTCAAACCGTCCCTTTCACGCGCAAAGTTAAAATTCATGTGAGTCCCGCTTTTCTATTGTAGGGGCGGTGGTTGGGCACACCCAATTGGAAGAATTAAGTCCAAACCAAGTATGCTACATTATTGTTGTTAACGTGTTCCAACAGCTTCTCTATTCACTATCCAAAATTTTAAAGGTTCTTTCAATTAAAACTCAAAACACTATATGTAGAGGTTTTCTTTCATTTTTGAAACCATCCCCATAAACTCTAATTTAAATTTAGAAATAAAACTTAAATACAAATGCTAATAATTAATGATCTAGTATTGTTATATATAATAAGAATACAAATAATAAATCTGTCAAAATAATGTGTTTAATTAAAATAATGACAAATTTTAGAGCAAATTAAATATATGAGACCCCTAAAGTAGGGAAACTATTAAAGTGACATTGAAGTAGGGATTGTCTAAAAGAGTTTAGTGAAAAATAAGCAACGCGTTCGGATATAACTAAAAATAAGAGATTTAAATTGTAAGAAAATAACTCAAATTACTTAAATATAGGAAAAAAATAAGGGAGCTGTTGGAAACCACCTAAGACACGAAGATTTGTCACACTTTGGTGGAGGGCAAGATGTCATTGTCTTTGACCATTCAAGACCTGTTGCATGCATCTTTTTGTAATTAAAAAAAAAAATTTAAAAATTGTCACTAGCCTTGTGGTCTAACTATATTTACTTATCTACAAAAAATCTCGAAATATTCTTGTTGTATACATTATTTGACTATAAATGTATTTATTAAATTAAAAAAAAGGTAGGAAAATAGCACAAGAGTGTAGAAACATCTGGAAACATGTTCAAATTGACATATTGTGAATCATACGTCTTAGGGATGGCAACAGAACGAATACCCTACTTATAAAAGAATCTTAAACCTGCTATCCGGGCAGTATCCTGATATCCATTCCCATCCCAAACCTAGATAAACACTAAAGGAGAATCTCATTCCCAATATATCTCAAACCCTTGGGTTACCGAAACTTTTCAAACCTGGGGAAAAATTTTAAAATTTAAACAAAAATTTTAACCTAAAACGTCTCTAACCCGCAAAACCTAGAATGTCCTTGCCCCAAGTTCGAGATATGTTCTCAACCCTCCTCTCCATGAATTTGAAATCTAGGACTCAAGCCCCAAACTAAATCACCAAACTTTAAAGAACCAACCATTTAAATAAATTCCCTATTTTTGCCCCGAAAAGCATTAAATAATATCCCTACCACGCATTAAAATGATTAGTTTAATCGACAAAGAACAAATTAACATACTTTACTACAAAAAATAGAAACTAAATTTTAAAACATATATAATCCATAGCTCAAAGCACCCAACTATAGTTGAAAATAATTAAACAAATCTAAATTAATATAAAATTAAAATAAAACTATTTACATAACAAAGCAACTAAAATTTTCGCATAACAAAGCCATTTGCATTTGCAAGTAATCCACAAATTCAACAAACATTTAGATTCTGGGTTTGGGAATGCGGATACCCGATGGTCAATCCTAGTCTAATCCCGAACCCTAATGAGTATTTTTAATTGTTCTTGATACGTTTTGAGTTCTTAATGGAACGGGTTTTTATCAGATTTTAATCGAATCGGTTGATGTCAGATACTCTAAGTCACTTATCCTATTGTCATCCCAAATACTTCCCATCTTTTTGCGATAAAAAGTGATACTGACAGGTGTTGAAGGGCACTGAGATCACCTAGTTTCTTTGTTGTATTTATCAAATTTTGGATTATAATTATCATAATCGATACAAAAAAGAACAAAAGAAATCAAGGAAGATCTCACAAGTATGATAAATAAATATTTAAATTTATTCATAATATTATAATATTATAAGTAAGTATTTTTTTTCTAAAATAACTAAATAAAAGTGACTCAGACTTTTCATTACAGTATTTTATGTATTTCAAAGAGATTTGGGCATTTGACCTCTAGTGTTCACAAAAGATCCCATAATAATGAATTGTGTATATGATTTCGTCGTTGTAATTGTACTATCTGCTCATCAATATTAAAATTTTCTTATAAAACATTATTAACATATTATGAGTGGATGCAAACTCATTCATGTGAGACTGTAATACGCGGCTATTGGTCTAATTGTGGTGCTGCTTGAAATACACACACAGGACAACACACACATACATATATATACATACATACATAATATATATATATATATATGTGTGTGTGTGTACAATTTGACTATAAATAAGTTAACCAAGTCTTTTCCTTTAAGCCAAAAAAAAAGTTAAAATATAATATTTGTTATGAAATTATTAAATTATTGTGGAAATTCATCTTTGGGCTAATTTATCATTATTCAAACTATAGATATAATTCATGATAATTTGAACTGTCAAGTGATGAAATCGGATCAACTTATATATATTATTACATTGTATATATATGAATTTTGGTGTTTGTATAATGTAGTTTGGAAAAAGCAACATGATTTATGCTTTTCAAAACTCCGATTTGGGCCTATGGAAACTCATTTTTGTCCATAATTAACTAAACTCTGTATGCAGTTGCTTTTTTCTTATTATAAAACTGGTTTTTTTTTTTTCCTTGCTGAACCTCGATCCCAAACAGGCTGATTTGAAGAGAGTATTTTTGAGAAAATAAGAAAATTCCATACCGCAATTTTCAATAAAGTAAAATTATGATTCTTGATAAAGTTTTCTTTTAGCCTTTTAATTTTATTTTGAATTATATATCTTACATGATGTCAAATATCACGAACCAAAAAGTTCATTATTTTAATATATTGCGCAATTTGCTTAAAAAGCTCACGTATATCCATATGGTCACCAACTGGAAGTCTGTTGCTTTATTAAATCAGGTAATGAATATGAGATCCTTTTAAATTTAAAATTCATGTAAATGTTATGAATTTTGGAGAATAATTTCAATAGTGCACAATGTTAAGCAAAATACGTTAACTAAGACCATGATATATAGTCCATTCATTCCTTTCTATATATGTATATGAGATTGTTTCACTAAATTAAAAAAGAATGAATGGACTATCATGCTTTGCTCGACATTGTCCATATGCTTTCTTGTTGCGGCTTTGGCGTTACATATATATGTTTCGCTTTCTTCTTGCCCTTTGAAGTCCAAACATTATCATTTAAGCATCTCCTTCTTCAGTTCGTTGCTTGAGCGTGCACGATATTACTTCTCGTGAGTTGCCTTGTCCTCACATCATCACAAATTTTCTGAAAATTTTTACAAGATCTTTTCTTTTTTCTTTTTTAAATGATTAGAAAGGCCTATACTAATATTATTAGAGTAACCATGCAATCGACATTTCAGAAATATTCTTTTTTCGGGCTAGTTTACCTTGTAATTTGAAAATATCATTTTCTAAAAAGACTTTTGGAGA
The DNA here is from genome assembly GCA_028554755.1 of Cordia subcordata. NCBI lineage: Eukaryota > Viridiplantae > Streptophyta > Magnoliopsida > Boraginales > Cordiaceae > Cordia > Cordia subcordata. Next base: position 9,421,071 of record JAPTOF010000019.1, read on the forward strand.
AATGAACTTTTGGTTAAAAGAATTGTTAGTGAAAAAAAAAAATGTTTGCCGTTTTTAATTTACACAAAATGGACTTTAGCTAATGGTTTTATGTTTGAAAATAATTAGTTGTGTAAAGAGCATTTGAAACTTATAATAATAGTTTATTGTTTGTTTTCAATGACATACTTTTTTGTTTTAGTGGTATTTTAAATTGTTTGAACAATTTCTAAAGACATTTATGATTTAAAGTTAAAATTTCTTAAATTATATTAAAATTAATAAAGTACTATTAGGTTAATTAAAATTCAACAATTATGATTAAACTTTTAAACATTTAAATTATTACTTTTCAGTTCAGTTATTAGTTTTATGTTATTCTTTGTTCATCTTTAGTTAATTAAGTTAAGTGTTGAGTAATTATTAAATAAAATTTATTTTTTAGTTTTATTTATTATTCAATTAATTAAGTGATTTATTATTATATTTTCTTATTATCAATTATTTTATTTTTATTAAATTTCAAATTTCAAATTTATTTATGTTTTTTAAATATCACATATTATTCATTTTTAACAATAATTATATTAATAATAAAATAATAAAGATATTTGTATCTAAAGAATTTTTAGAATTCCTTTTTGTGAACAACGAAGAGAGAAGTATGACATTTTCGTTTGAGCCCAAAGCTCCATTGATTCTGGGCATAAACAAGTTTCAAGAAAAAAAAATCAAATACCCTTCTTTTTCAAGATGCACGTTTAAATGGTAAAAGTCAATTTGGTTCTCTAAAATGAAAAACTAAACTTGGCCTTAATTACTCGTTCCGGTGGATAATTATTCTTTTTACTAGCGGAAATTAGAAGGAAAAAACGGTATATATTTTTGTAAAAGACTTTATAGTAGTTCCTAATATTTACAAAAGATGTTAAATTCATTCCAACATTTTAAAGCTAACTTCCAATTTTTAGTAGACTGAGTTTGGTTCTTATACCGTGAAGGCCGTCTACTAGAAGCTGTAGATGAAAGGTCAGAGGATGATTATGATGCTGAAGATGCTGAGAGATTTTAACGGACGCTAAACCTCAAAAGTATCCAATATGATTCATCAAGAAGATAGATTAGGCCATGAATTATCAACTTTTTCGAATACATCGAACTATATCTGCTGCCACATTATTACATCTTTGATCAGGAATTATTCCATCTCTGATCTGGAACTTCAGCAACAGAATGCATAAACAAGATGAAAGAGTAGCTAAGAGGGTGTTTGGCTTTGCTTATTCTGGGTGCTTATAAGCACCTAGAAAAAAGCACCCTCTCACGTGCTTTTAACTATTTAGGTGCTTAAAAGCACCAAATAAGCAAAGCCAAACGCCCTCTAAATCGTGTAATGTTAGGAATCAGAGCGCAGAAGAGCAAGTGCTTCACCAGCGTGTGATTTTGTTGAGAATCTGAGGTTCCTATGATCTTCATAAGTGATCGGAATATATAGTCGGGGATTTGCAGAGTCTACTAGTTCGGGTGGTGGTTCAACCACTGCCTCTTTCGGTCCCAAGAGGAACGAAGCAATCGACACCCTTATTGCTGCTTCTTTGCATAATACTCTGTGTTTGACATTGCAGAATCTACCATTGCTCCACACCTAGACAAATGTAGTAAAATTGTGTATGAGAGTTAGGACAAGTTGAAAATAACAAGTCCAGTTAGCAAAAATATGTTAAGACTTCAAAGACTTACTGCAGCCATGTCTCCAAGATTGAGAAGGAGGGTGCATGGCAAGGGATCAACAGCCACAAATCTTCCAGAGCTGTCCATAACTTCAAGACCGCCAACGTTTTCATCATCCTGCAGTATCGTGAGGAAACCAGAATCTGTGTGTATTTGTACACCAGAGGAACCTATAGTCTCTTTCGTGAAGTTGTACTTGTTAATCCTAAACTGGCAAGGCCATTCATTGAAAGGAACACTTGCCAAGCCCAAACCTTCTCCCAACTGGTCACCAATAGTCATCATCACGCGATGCACTGCTTGAGCATATTTCACAATTGTCTCTCTGGTTCATGTTGAAATTGAAAAGCATCAGTTTTTAGAACTTGTACTTGGCTAAACTTTGAATTTTCAAAACTCAGGTTCTTATTTCCCCCTTGCATTCTCTTGATAATGAAAATTTTAAAAATTATGTAGTCCTTAAGCTAAAGAAGGCAGATAGTTCAAATTGTCATTTGGAAAGGATTGATGGTACATGGTTTGTCAATCCTTCTCGCTTCTTGAACAATAAATTTTAACATGGTAGCAACATTTTTTCGCTAAATCAGAAGCTTTCAGAATCCTATAGTGTGTATCTTCTCATCAATTTCATTGCTGAAGCGTTGTAACTATAACTATAACAAACAAGGTCTAGAATTGATCTCACTTTCAAAACCTTTGTTATTGGTGTCACATAGTCATTGCATTAAAGTTACATGATGTTAATCTATGATCATGGCAAATAAGCACATTGCAGAAAATACATATAAATCCAATTAGCAGAAGACCAAAGCCAAAGTAAAACGTCCAAATAACATTGCAGACAAAGATTGAAAAATGATACATTAATGATTCAGACCTTTGCTGAGGAGAGGCATCTAACTGAGTGCAGAAGGCATTAACAGCTGCAGCAGAGGCCATGTCATAGAGCCCCAAGGCCTCATAAAGCGGATTAACTTGACTTGGCGCCATATACCCGCTCCCTGTAATGACATCAGTGTTCCTTTTCTTGATTTCCATGGGCAGGTCCAGCAGTGATCTCACCACTGCTTTCATTTCCTGCATGAGTGTCACAGGCAGAATGTTGTCATGGTTAACAATCCTGAAACATCCCCATTCTTCACATGCCTTTATCAGCTTTGTTGTCTGCTTTGGAAGATCTTCTAAATCAATCACTGGGATTGCACCACTGCTGGTGTCCATGTTGCTATTTTGTTGATTTTGGAGTTTCAATTATTTCCAGAATTTCTAGTCTTTCAATGCTTTTAAAGTCTTTTCAGGACACATCTGAACGCAAGGTCAAATACAACCATGCTACTTTATTGAATAGAGGAAGATAGTGAAGGCAAATAGGTACAGGATTTAGGGAAGGGAGAAATTAAAATCATTATAGACTAAACATATATTCTTTATGAATCAAAATTAATGTAGGGACGGAATGTCGTAAATACGACAAAGGAAAACACGTGCTGCAGGTATTAGTAAATCCAGGCCCTGGATTGTATTATCAAAGATTGTCTAGCCAGCATAGCTCTATCCGGAACAAAGCTCCGTAAGATACGAAAAGTTTGTCACACTTTGTAGGGTGCAATATGTTACACTGTCTTTGACCAAGGGCTCGTTTATATTGGCTTTTTGCAAAAGCGTTTTTTTTTTACAACTTTTGAAAAACAGTTTTTTTTTATAAGTTGAAAATTCTGGCTTCTAAAAAAAGTTGTATTTGAGCTTTTTTTCAAAATTTCAGCTTTTTTGAAGTCAAATCAAATAGTTATTGTAAATTTAATATAACTTTTTCAAGAAAAAAAAGATGCTAAAAAACCAATCCCAACAAGCCCCAAATCAAGTTCCGCTGCACACATCATTTTGTAATTAAAAAACGGGTAAGAAATTGTCGCTAGACCACACAAGGTCTACCGGGACGTTATTTGTCTGCAAGAAGTCACAATATATGTTCTTGTTATATACATTATTCAGCTATAAAACTTTTGTTGAATTAAGAAGAAAAAGAAAGTAGGAAATTAGCACGCGTGCTGAAACATTTGGAAACATATTGAAGTGATGGCTGTGGTTATAATTAGACAAATTAAGGAAAATTTCCTCTCCTTTGGTCCTGCTTATCCAGTGCCGTGCGAAAGTTATTGAGATTGTGAATCATGCATGCGTCCTATCTTTTTCCGATGAACAAGTGACACTGACAGGTTTCGTCTGCTTTCTTTGTATTCATCAAGTTTTGGATTGTAATTTATTATAATCACAAAAAAAAAAAAAAAAGAAATCAACGAAGATCTCTCAAATGTCATAAATAAATGTTCAATTTTGCTCATAACATTATAATATACAAGTAGACCCCTTCCCAGAAAAGAACAAAATGAAGCTGACTCAATATTCATGACTATATTCTATGTATTCCAAACAGATTAGGACTGTAGTGTTCCAAAAGAAATCCAATAATAATGAAATGTAAATATAATTTTATCATTGCAATTATATTGTTAGCTCCTCAACATTAAATTTTTCTTATGCAACATTATTAACATATTAAGAGAGAATTCAAATCGGTTTGTGTGAGAAAGTAGTTATAGTTAGAAGTCTAACAGGGGTGCTGTATATGTGTGTATGCATGTATCTATATCTATCTATATATATGTATATGCGTGTGTGAGTGTGTGTGGTGTGTCTTCGCGTGTGTGTGTGTGTGCGTAAAGAAGTCTTCGCCTCTAGGCAAAGAAAATCTGTATATTGATGACATCCATGAGACCATGACCTTTCAGGTTCTTCAGCCATCATCAGGTCTTGTACAGTATACTTTCTCTAAACAAGCAGTTTGTCACCACAATTTAACAACACACCAGTGTGTAAAAAACTTGCATACAACTCAAAATTTAAAACACGCAGTTAGAATAATTAACCTTATGATTGCAAAATCGCATGCTTCAACTATGAAAAATGGGAAAGAATCAAAAAGTTCGTAAATATTTGATTCTTTGATAATTTGATTAATTTTAGTATACACATCATTACTATACAACAGGATTGTTGAAGCCTTCTATTCTAACTATAGCTCTCCAGCCTTGACAAAACTGTTGGAAGAGGCATCCACCTACAACTGGTGGCAATACATACCAAGTATTTCAATTGTTAGCAATCAAATATTGCCAATGCAGTTAGTACATAGTGGCATTCTCCATTTTCTAGATCTCTGCCATGCACCAAGCAAGATTTTTAACTTTGGATAGGGGTCTTCTATTTACTTACTAAATTTGCTTCACATGGAATGACGACCATCGGTCCTATCTCTCGTGTACCGTTCATCTTGGATCTCTTCCAGATCCTCTTCGTCTCCCCTTCTACCAGCCTGCCCCTTCCAATATGCGACCAGCCTCTTCAAACGAGCCACTTCCTTTGATGAAACATTCTTACTGGGGTCATTTACAATAGATCGGACTCTTGAGGCATACCTGGTTCCATGACAAGCAAACCAATACCATCAAGTTGAATGGTTTTAAGACCAGACAGGAACTTAAACATTTAATATAAACTATATTGTTAGAAGCTCAATTCATCGACATTTCTTTGAGCACATCAGCAAAATTCATCGTCTGTCCCATATGTATCATCCACTTTCAATCTACTTGACCATAGTAATAATTGCACTTTCTCATCTAGTAGAAAAACAGAACGTTTATTTCAGGTTAAATTGCAAAAAAGTGTTTTCTGAATAATCAAATGAACCAGTTTTTACTGTAAGAATATTCCAATGTCAAATGCAATCTTAAAACTGTGAGCAAAGTCAGTTTGGAGAATCTGTATGAAATTGAGGGAGTCATGAATTTAATTAAATGCATATGCCTGTATGCATATTCTGTGAGTATAAAGGAAAACATACATTAGAGAATTGTATGTCTCATCCAAGTTTGATTCCGCCGGAGATACGTTCACAAACATCAGTGTTTTAGCATTACCACCAAGAGAATCACTCATTAACATTGTCAGCTTGTGATTCCTGTAAGGTATATGTTGCCCACCAGATGACAAAGCACTGATGACATCCCCAAGCGCTGAGAGCGATTTATTTATACTCTGAGCTTCTTTCAGTTGACTACCAGCAGAGCCTGACTTTTTTACTCTTTCAGAGCCAGCAAGGTCCACAAAACTTAGCTGCAAAATATGTTATAAGAAATCAAGTAAGCAAAGCCAACAAATGTGAACCACAAAATAAAAAGTTGATGTAAGACAAAGCATGGGTTTATTTTTGTTAAATGTGCAATGACAGGCACCTTCACTCAAAAGTTTCTAGCACAACTAAAGCTGAAAAAAGAGTACCTATCCAAATCTATCCAAGTATAATCATTTCACATGAGAAAAGAACCCAAGAGAAGTTATATCATGATATGCTCTAAATCACCAATGACAAAGTAGCATTCCTAGAAAATGTAGTGGGGTTCCAATCTCTATGAGTAAGGTTAATTTGCCCATGGATATCATGAAGTTAATCCAAGTAAAGACCAAGAATAGTAGAATGGAAACTAAAAACTTACAACTTAAGTAGGAAGAACTGAGAATTTCATATGCAAAACACTATTGAAAGATACCATTACCAATAACATATGAACTTTTTACTTTTAGTTTCTATTAGTAAACAGAATTCACGCATCTCAAATAAATATAAGTCATCAGAAATCGTACTAAACAATACCTTTCCTCTGGCTACAGTCTGAGTTTGCAGGTTGGTACTTTCAATCACAACAGAAAGAATCAGATGCGATCTTGAGCTCTGTTCATTCATCAGAGTCCCCGTCGTATGCCGTTGATCTGACCCACGTTGGATTATGCTTTTTAGTTCCTCATAAGTTGAAATACGTACTACTGTCACATTTTCAACAGAAACCATGCCCTGCATATTAAAATATTATCAAGCAAGTTTCGAAACCCAACTAAATGGGAAACATTTATCAAAAGCAGATAAGTATGGGCAGACTGAAGGTGGAACATACTAGAGAACAAGTAACAGAAATTAGAAATATTATTCAAAATAAAAAATTATAAGTGAAGGCCAACAAATTTTCCGATATCACCTTAGAATCTTTTTTAATGTCTAGCTTCAGGCGTTTTGCATTCTTCGGCAGTAAGAGATCTATCAGAGTATCTTGGTATAACTCCACCATGTAAGCCTGCACAGATTCATTGGTTATGAATTATTACTTATTAGTACTAGTAGATTAACACAAAAGCACATTATTCAAGTCACATTTGCTCAAATAAAAGGGAAAAGGAAAGACAATTTTATTCCTGATTACAAAGAATCCAAAACATATTTGGCAAGTACAACGACAAACAAGGAAGTCTACTTGTAGGAATAATTTTATACAAGCGAATAACTAAATCTAACTAATAAAAGTAAGTACCTTCAAGGAGTATGAGAACTTTTTACTATCTCGCTTCATAATTGTAAATAGTTCAGCAATAGCCCGTGGGGTCAGTCCAGGATTCTTGTCTGATCCATAGATTGTAAATGTCTTCCCAGAACCAGTTTGACCATAGGCAAATATGCACACATTATAACCATCAACAGCAGATTGGACCAAATACTGCATCAATATGAAACATTACTCAAAATAATGAGACAATATAATGAATTCAATGACTCCAATGACGAATACACAACCAAGTTATGAGAGAATGGTTAATTTCCATACTTGGTAATTAGGTAGAAGTTAAGAACACATACTTTTGTATCCTCAAACACATCCTCCTGAGTTGTGTTGTTGTCAAAAACACAATCATACATATGTTGCTTTATTTCATTTTTCCATAGATGTTCAACTGTGAACTCATCTGTACTTGTAATGGCATTTCTTTCCTTGTCAGAGATTTCTTTTTCACTAAGCGGCCTTAATCTGCAGTAGACTCTAATCTTTCCTTTCATATCTGCAAGGTCATAATGTGCAAAAGGAAGTCTCTTTCATTGATAGGCAGGATGAACTAAAATTTTCAAACTAAGTTAACCCAGTCAGTCAAAGGCAAGAAAGAACATATCTACCTTCTATCATGTTGAAATATCGTTTACGCAGTATCTGTTCTTCTTTATAAAGTGCTTCCATCTCAGCCAATTGAGCCCCTTGCATCTTCAATATTGCAGCGGTTTGTTCATTCTTTCTATCAATATCCTAAATGAAGAAGTCGCAAATTATAATCTGATAATGAAAAATCAAAACATAATCTCCAAGGATACAGCAAGATTATGACTTCTTTTCCCGAAATTATCAAGGATAAGTAAAATGTCATCACTTCTTTCATTTCCCTCAGTTCCTCCAATTCCCTTAGACTATTTTGCAACGTGGACAACTCCATGTCCTTAGAGCAAAGAGCTGATTGTGTGACGGCCAAATTTTGTGAGACCTCTTCTAACTTCTTTTCAAGATCAAGAATTTTAAGCTTCAATGCCTTGCTTTCTTGTTCGAAGTTTTGTGCAAGAACTTCTGTCTGCAAGTTTTTGCAATCACAACAAAAAGTACTTCAGTAGAAAAGAAAAGCACATACTCTTCAACTCTAATTAAAAGATCAGCATGAAAACCTCATCAATTTTCTTCTTTTCCAGCCTCGAAATTTTTTCTTCCAATAATGCCTTTTCGTGGACAAGTTTTCTGTTAGTTTCTTCAGTCGCACGCAACTCTGCACTGCGTGCTTTCAATTCATCTTGGATCTTATGTATAATCTGCAAATGACCTTCATTAGTGCTACAATTTGTCATATTATCACACACCTTTAGTTATCAAACTGTAAAAGATAAAGATGGAATCACCAATATATCAAATATGGTGCAAAATCCGAAACAGACATGTCAGTACAGAGAGAACCTAACACATGAATGTCCATGGGCAAACTTAATATTAATATAGGTTCCATCTCATACCTGGTTATTTGCTTCTACCAATTCCTTTCTGATATTACTTTCTAATCCTTGAGTACTTAGTTTTGCAAGCTTCACTTCCATGCTTCGTTTCTCCAACACTGCAACCTGTAAGCAACACACAACAGAATAAGGAATTGAAAATACAATTTTGAGTATTGATAATAACAACTATAATACACGAGCACATTATACTGCATTAGTAGAATTAATACCTGAAGAGCAGAATCTTTTTCATTGCATAAAGATTTCAATTTATCACAATCAGACATAAGTTCAGCCATATTTTGCCTTTCAGTTCTCAAGATATCTTTCAAGCCCTCAAGTTCCTCTTGCATTTTTGCTTCTTGTCTTAGCTTATCTTCCAAATCATCTTGCAACTGCAAAGCATAAACCCAAATGGTGAACAACATATCATTTATAAAAGGAAGCATATACAGAAAATTTATTTCTGTACACATTTGACTCCTAAATGTTTACAGGAAAAGGCAAAAAACTTGTTTTCCTACTTCTATTCCATCTTTTAGGAACCATTCAACTTGTTCATTTTCACATTCCTTTCTTCCTTATGCTTTCTTTTGAGAAAGGGAAGGGAACTGCTAAAGACAACTCAATTGATTTTTTTTTTTTTTTTGGGGGGGGGGGGGAGGGGGGGTGGGGAAGTATAGACAGAAGTGCAAGAAACTCTGTCAAAGCTCTGCCGGTAAGTTACTTATGATCAACCCTGCATGATCATGTCAATAAGGATCAAAGACAACTGCTTCTTTTCCAATCACTGAGCTGCCATTAGGTCTTAAATGATAGGATTTCTCTTCCATCCTTCAACACTACTGACCTGATTAGCTCTCTTCTGTGATTCTTCAAGAGCACTCGATAAATCCTGAACACGCTTCTCAACACCATCAAGACTGGGCGGTTTAGGATAATTGAGGATATCTCCATTAACTGAACCATTAGCAGCAGATCTTGCTTTAGAGTAGCGACGTAACATGACATCATTTATATGTGTTTGAAGGGCAACACAAATTTCCTCCCCCTGCATACAACAGAGAAGTCAATGCCAATTTTGAAGATACAGTGGCAAAGGCAATGAATAGTTTGAGAGGCAAGATAGAGGCATATTGAGACAACAGAGATATCTACACCTGCTTGGTTTCAAACTGAAATATATGTAAGACCCCTGCAACTCTCATCTTAAAGAATACAGCAGTATTACTACTCCCAAACTGCATAATGTCTCTTAATTCAGCAGAATGCAGATATTCCTTTGGAACCGGACGGAAAAAATGAACCTGTGATGTATTCATATTCTCAGTCAGGTCAATGAAGTTCTTAGCTGGCAAAAGATCTTGTAAGAAATTAAAAATTGACAACAGACCCCGCGTTTATTAATGCCCAGTACTATTTTTCCAGGAAGAAGTCCAATGGGGTCATCTATCTTCCGAACGCTGAAGAAGACTGAACTCCCATATGGAAGCGTTCTCAGGATCCGCAGAAATTGTTGCCTTGCGTCATCTTTTGTCAAATTTTCCTACAGAAACAAATATCCTATTAGGGAAGTTTATGAATATATCATATATCTAATCCAAAGCTCAGGATTGATTTCGTCGATAGTTGTTAAATTATATAGATGTCCCACATGGAAAATTCTTAACACTGACCACTCCTCATATTTTCCAATCAATTTTTATGATGGATCCTCAAGAATTCTTAACAATAGCAATGAAAAGTGAGAGCATGTTGAAACTTTGAAGGGACAAGGAAACAATAATTATGTCATCTACTTTTTTCATATTAATTGACAGCAGAAAATACATTTCTATAGGTATAAATTTTTGCCATAGGATAAATACATTAAGTTGGAAATCTGCATGGTGATAATTATTCAACAACATATGTACAAGAGAAGAGGTGATAATGATATAGGAGAAGACAAAAATCTTTGTGATGCAACAAGAAAAAAGCTATGAAATATGAAAGATATAATTTTGCACATTTTCTAGATTTGAAATAATTTTTCATACCATTGAACGATATCGAGAAAGGATCTCCAACTCCCAGTCCCTCTTCGCTCGAGTAATAGCGATTTGCCGAGGTAGAAATCGCTCTAGAAGTGATGTCCAGTCACTAGAAGAAGAAATATGAATAACAAATTTCCTTCACCCATCATAGAGATCAATAATGTGAAAACTTTACATCAGACTGCTCTGAATGCTTCGTGATGCTGAACGTAATAGTGGAATATCCAGAGTGGAGATGCAATAACAATATGAAGAAGCTCAAGCACAAGTTAAGTGACATAAATAATGAAGGCAGCAAGAACCAAAAGGAAAATCGAAAAAACAAAAAAAAAAAAAAAACAACAGACTGAATCTAAAAGGTTGTAAGTCACTAACGTGCATGATTCAGGGCCAACAACATATCCGATTTCAACCAAGATTTGCAATGCAGACAGTTGTGCTGCATCATCCCTTCCAACTGGATAATTGCCCAATATGTAATCATGTTGCAACTGTATATATGTGAGAAAGTATCATCAAGACCAATATAAGCAAAAAACTTAAACGAGATTAGTAAATATCATCCATCTCACAGCAAAATGAAGGAAACCATGTTGCATACTTGGACATAGCATAACTGAACAAACATTGGGTCTGCAACAGCTTCGTCTGATTCTCGAAATAACTTCTTTTTGAATATCAGTTTGCAGTGTAAAATCTCTCCTTTACTCCGATCCTTTGATGCCTTAAATTCTGCCAATAGATCTCCAATATACTTGTTGTCATCTAAGCCGATGTACTCCTCTGAAATAACATGTCATGCATTATCCATTTGGCCACACTAGAGATTCCAACTTGAAAGTCTGACAGTAAAGATAGAAAACACTACCACTCGCCAGATCTGGTGATTTAGAACCAGTGACAACCTTTCGACACTCAAACAGGCTGAAGCTAGAATATGTAGACAATTTGATTATTCGAGCAAGCTCCTGAAATGTAAGTGCCGCCATTTAAGGAAATTATGGGTGAAATTGCAATAGGAATTAAAGAGGGAAAATTGGTTATTTTTCAATGCGAGAAGTTAATTTCAACTTATCCAGAAAAACAGATCCCGTTGTCACAACTGGTAGAGTCAATGGAGTCAAACATGCTCTTGGAGGCCCAAAGTTAGGGTGTTAAAAGTTAGACTAGAATTGTTCCATGTTTCAAGTAAATTTTGGTTTTTAACCCCATTTAAAATAAATATTTCCTTTTCAATAGTAAAAGGAGATTTTTTTGACGAAGCAGTTGTGGCAGCTTAAGGTTAAAAGACCTGGATATCATGTATTTGCTAGTTTGAAGCTTTCGAGAAGAAATAAGGATCAGGATATTTCTTCTTTTTCCTTCTAGATAGTTGCAATTACCATCAGCAATAATTATTTAGATTTCGTAGAACATTCACAGATATTTGAACATGAGGCTCCAATTGATTGGCTTTTTTATACAATTTACCTCGGTTAACCAAACTATTCAGTCTGCAATACCTAGATATCTGATAATGAGGTTCAAATTGATTCGTGTATCTCTAACAATATATATCAGTTAAGCAAAATTCTGCAAGTATCACATAAGTAAACCTGTATATTTCTTTTTGTAGTTTGTCCACGTCTGAAACAAAGACTGGACTTCAATCTTGCACACACATCTTCATTTGCAGTAAAGCATGCATACAACAAAAGTTTGTACTTAAAATCAAGGGTAAAAATGCATCAGTACCTCTACAGCATCCACCACAGTTGTTGCTATGTCATATGTAATTTCTTCAAATGTTTCATCCAGGAAGAACACTACAGTTGTAAGCTTTTTAAAAGTCAAGAGAGCTTCGATTTCTTCACGACCAGGTATTGTATGCCTAGGTCCAGCCTTAACAGAACGCTTCAAAGCATTTAATGTGTTTAATGCAAGCTCTTGAACCTCAGAGTCAAAATTCTCTCCATATGCAACATTGTGGACATACTCAGATAAGTAGCCACCAATTTCCTTGCTAGGAGGCATGCAGGATGCACATAAATACATTAGCTCCCATGCTTTAAGCAAAGACTGCCTGTAAATAATTGAAGCAAACAGGTGAAAAGTATGCCAAATGTGGCAAATATGTATATATACAGACACATATTTACATACATATATATATAAATAAACACAGATGGAGCAAAAAGAAAGACTTTTCAACTTCAAAACGACCAAAAAGGCATACTTATCAGCATTGTTTCGTGTTTGCTTTGAAATTTGAGCAAATAGTTCGTCTCGAAGCTCAGAACGTTTCAAAGCATGCTTATACAATTTCCCAACAAGCTCAACACGTTCATCAAAGCTTATAGGAGTTATCCGTTCGGAGGAATCTACTCCCATGTACTTCAAAATGGTCTGGAACAGCTTGATTGCCCTACTTATGAGGTCACTATTTATTTTCAGTATTGAAGTTGGTATTGGCTCCTGTCAGAAGTTGCATTCTTTATTTAAGGATCAAAAAGTCAGAAAAGTAAATAATGTGCTGTCATAGAATCTAATTACCTTCTGGAAGCAGAGCATATCCTCAAAAGTGAATCTTTCTCGAACTTGCAAGCCAACTGACTTTTTAGAGAAGAAACCACGCTTTCCAGAGGAATGAATCTGCTTTTGCATAGCTCTAAGAAACCCCTCCACCTAGAAAGAACACAAATACAACAAGCTAAATTGAGCAGTTCCTTTTCAAATTAGCCATTAAAAATTTGCTAGAAGAAAAATTGAGCCAAGATGCAGCTTTGCGTCAATTTCCTATTCATAAATAGGTTAAAAGGAAGCCAAGAGAGAGATCCTACCTGGAATTTATCAATCAAGGGTATAGCAGCAGCTAGTTCAGGTGGAAGAGCTGATGATAGCGTTCTTGGCGTACTATAGAATAACAAAGAACAGATATATTTTTAGCTATATGCTTAAACATTAAGAAAACATTAACCAAGGACAGCTTGGTTTTTTTCCTTTTTTTCATTAAAAACCCCCTCCCCCATGGGATTTGAACCCAGGACCACAGTTATGGGGGATAATTATTTTCGCATTGGTTATAATCTCAAAACTCCAACCATAATTAATGGACAAAGCTAGAAAACATACGGTGGCGCGAAACTGAAACCATCACTGTCATAATCATCCCCATTAGCAGCAGAATAGGAGTTATTGGAAGGAGTATCGTATCCATTGCTAGTGCTGTAAGATGACCAGCTTGATCTCAAATTTTGCGACATAACTGGTGGCATATCAGAACTCAAATCTTCCAAATGAGACTCCAACAAGCAACCTAATTGCTATTCACATGCAACTTTGGATCCAAAGCACAATGCTCCTCCCCCTTGTCTCCCCCCGATTTTCTTTCAGCTTTCCAAGCTACTCACTAAATGCAGTATCTGACCCTAGTCAACAAGAGAACAGAAAATATCAACACCGGAACGCAGAACCTCATTAGCTTCTTCCAAGACCAAATACCATTTTAAGGTTCCTTCCTTTTCCTAAATCAGCAACCAATTACATAAGAACACAAAACCTAATTTGAAGTACAAAAATCAGCACCACAATCCAATCCACTTTGACTCGACCCACAGGGTTCATCAGCGAGCGGGCAAGGAAAGCTATTAATTCAAAACATTGAACATCAAGCTAATAAATATTACCATTTTCAAAGAGATATCAAAATGGTCCTCAAAAAGTTCAAGATTCAAATAAAAGAGTAAAGTCCCTACAGAAGCAAGAAATGTAATCAAGCCGGAGCAACCCATTTACTATATAAACAAAAGGGCAATAAAATCAAGTGCCATAGATCTATAAAACATACTATAAATCAACATTAAACATGACCAGATTAATAAACCAACAATGCAAGTGATGAAACAAACAGACACCCAAAAGAGTTACTTCCTTTTGAACAAACAAACAAAAAAAGATTACATAAGCATTTACATTCACACCCACCAACACAAACACACACACACCCATATACACATATATAATCTTTGTACTTTTCTGGGTATGCAAAGAAGCAAACACAGAACAAGAATGAAAATGAGAACAAAGAAAATAATACCATAAATGGGAAATGATGAAGCTAATGATGAAGTGCTAATTGATGGCTTTAGACAAAAGCATGAAAAAGATCTCTCTCTCTCTGGTGCTAAGCAAGAGTGTAGGGAAGGGAAGAGATGGTGGTGAGGGTCACGAGAGTAGTCATTTTTTTTCAAATATAGAATTTGGAAGCTGGTTTTTTGGGCAGAGAGTAAAGAGCTTAAAAACAACAATACAAAAAAAATGATTGTGTTTTGAGTTAGATTAATGTTATTTTCTGTACTAATGTATTTGTTTATAATTCTTTTTTATCGTACCATTTCTATATTTGTTGTTGGGAAATATCCACATTGTCTCTTTCTTACACGCCAGTACGAAAAAGTGAAGCAGTAAGAGGGAAGAGTTAGAGACAGACACATATCATAACTTGATTCGAATTTCGTTATTTGTCTTAAGTTAGGGTATTTTCAACATAATTGGTGTACAATATTTGAGACGTGTCAGTTGGTGGTCTGACCCTGTTGAATGTACACGTAGTTGAGTACTGCCATACGTAATCAAGTATTACAAGCTGAATTTCTCTTGTCGAATAAAAAAAAGAAAGTATGAAAAAGTGATTTTGCCTCAATGGGGGTTGCTTAGCGGTAAGATTGTGACAAAAGGGCATTTCAGTGCAAAGAGTATGGGAAAGAATGATTATTATTTTTGAAATTTATTATCTATGATCTTATCTCTTACTTTGTGAGTAATTATTTTATAACGTAAAATTTTTTACCGTTTTATCAAAATTCTTCTTCTAGTAAGAATTTATTTATCTTTTTGTCTTTTGTGAATAAGCTTAGTATTTGGTTCAAATAATATAATCACCAACTTTTTATGGCATTTTTTCCAGTTTTATCCTTTTTAATGCGAGTTCTCTGTATATAAATACAAAATAGTAAGACGTCTTGTTTTTCTTTTGGACTTTTTTTGTTGGTTTTTTTGTTTTTTTTTCCCTCAATAAATTCAATTTTAAACTTTTGAATTCTTTTCTCTGTTGCTTTTTATCTTTTTGTTTCTCTTTTGTAGTTTTTATAAATCTTTAGTTGTCGTTACTTGTAACATAGGCGTGCAGGGTGGCTCTTTGTGGTGTGTGTTTAGCCCATTCAGTTTCTCTAAATTCCATTTGGAAACTCCTCTCTCCTGTATAGAATTTTCTGTACTCATGTCTGCCGGTGTTTTGCAACCTGACAAATGATTCATAGCGCCAATCACATAACAGATTGGGTCACTCATTCAATTAAGATAAATTATTTTTCTCTTGCTACACTTTTACTATTTTCTTGGGTCATGTTCATTCAATTAGAATAGATCGTCTTTTTTCTCCCTGATTGTTTATTTTTTAACTTTATATTTGTGTTGATATTGATATAAATTTGTAGTTTGTTCTTGACAAAACAAAAGAAACAAAAAGAAAAATGGTCAGAGGTGATCCTACATATTACTTGATTGAAAATTAAAAACAAAAATTAATAAGAACGCATTGAACCGTTAATCTTATTTATTAAAAATCCGGTAATTTAGAATTATTGCAATTAAGATTTAGAATTAAAGAAAAAAGAAATGTATTTGTAGTTTAGATTATCTCATTTCCTTATTAATGACGCCAAACATGGTGAATCATGATGAGAGGTTAACTGTTTCTTTTGCATGTGTGGTATAACGATGTGGTAAAAGAAAATTTAGAACAGAATATCTTATTATTGTCTTAAGTTATATACGATGAATATATATCATGAAAGTGCGCATGCAGAGTGACTTTCGTAAGTGATTCACATATCATAATTCAAAACATTATTAATAATCAGATCGTAAATTCATGGAAGAGAGAAAAAATACCATAACGAAAAAACACAAAAATTAAGAATGAAAGTTCGACAATTTGATACATGAAATTTCACTCTATATGTGAATCGAGTTATTTGATATATTCTTGGGAATTATCCTTTATCACACAACTATATATAAATTAAAACTTGGTGAATGGGATTAGAAAGCATGGGACTTGGGAGATGGTAAAGAGAAGATTTTCTTGAGCGATACTACAAGCATCATATGCCTATTGATTGAGACTTTTCACCTCTAGGCTTTATATGGTTATTTTAGTTGGGCACCTTACCACTATTTCGTTATGTGGCGATGCCCTATGCTAAAGAGTAAAGAGTGCAAGAAGATATTAAAATATTTGGGATTTTGTCCGTTTTATATTTATGAAAAAATTGAAAAGTGTGTCATTATTTCAAAATTTTTGGATTAACCTCTCATTAAGAACGCATATTTCAGAAGATCCACCAAAAGAAATTAAGAACATGATGGGGAATGACGTAAGGAAGCTTTGTCTCTTACAATAATTGCACATTGACTTCGGAAGTAACTTTCCGTTTATCCCAAAAAGAAGAAATACAACCAAATCAAAAGAGAAAAATATTAATATGTGAAAAATAAAAGCCCTCGTTACAATGTTATAAAATGATTCAAGTTTCTGAAAATAATGCTGGATAAAGAAGAATCATAATTTGGATGTGAAAAAAAAAATGTTTTGGGATTGAATTTCGAAGAAATCAAAGGGGTTGAATTCTTTGAACACGAGAGTGTCAACCTCAAACAACGAAACGTGCCCAACAAATAAAACAAACGACGTAGATGCTAATGCTGCATCAGCTTTCTTTTTCAACTTTTTGTGCATAAATTTCATAGTGGAAGAGTTTGATGACATCGAGTCATTTATTGCTTTCACATGTTTTCCTCTTGTGAGCATTAAGAAATCTAGATTTCTTTTTCTTTTTTTTTTTTCCTTTTCACTCCCTTTCCTTTGTCATTGGAACCCTCTCATTCTCATTATATCTTATTATGGACGAGATCAGTTCAATGTTATTGAATTTCGATCAAAACATAACAAGGTTATGCACGGATTCATTTCCGAATACGTGCATTGGATGCCGAGTTAGTAAATGGCCATGCACTATATATAGAATATCGTTGTGGTGTACTGAAAATTATATCTTGCACTTGTAGGTACACCTTGCAAGGTGTATCTGTCTAGTTGTTTAGTGCTCACAACTATTTGTTCAATGACCGTTTGTTCAGTACCACACAACTGTTTGTCTAGTACCCTACAAATGTTTATTCAGCGGTGTACCTTACACTATGTATATGCAGGTATATGATATAAGTTCTATGCAGTTTACTGTTTACGATAATAAACATAAATTCCTTTTAAAAATGAATTAATATCAAGTGAATCGAAAATTTTATAATTTATCGACGTAAGAGAATTGTGTTACCCTACGGATACGTGGGTTGCCACTACATCTTAGAAGCCGGCATGGCCGGCCTGGACCATGCAGAAAACTCTCCAAATGGAGGGAGATTTTGGGAAATTTGTGGATGAGCAATGCTTATTATAAAGTTAATTAATTAATTCACGAGAACTTCACCTTGACCACTTCTCTCATTCTACATTGCCATGACCAACATATATAATATCTGTGTGCAAAGTTGCGAGAGCCAGTAGCAGAGATTCCACGACAACCAAGAACTAAAAGTTGCAACCAAGTCTAGCTTTCTTTTGGATTTTTTTACTTGTAGACCCTCTGAATTTAGACTTAATTCACGAAATAGCAAATTTTGGAAAAATACAGAGAGTCTCTGTTACTATTTCGTAAATTTGGGGACTAGTGGTGTAATTAAGCCTAAATAAAAGGGGTCTATAAGCAAAAAAATCCCTTTCTTTTTTCCTCCCTTAAAAGAGTATATTTGCGTCAAACTTTTATATGAAATGATAACTCTAATATATATCGAAACCTAAAAATCAAAAGGTTTTGAGATTCAAAACTTACCATCACCTATTTTAAAAATAAATTAATAAATAAATAAAACTTTCTACATGCAAGACTTAAAGAACAAACCACGCCTACACATGAGGAAGTGTGTTAATACAATAAATAAAAATGATAGTATTCTTTTTGTAAATTTAAACTTTCATATGAGATTATCACTCATCAGTATATGGCTTAGTTAAAAATTAAAAAAAAATAAAAAAATCAATTTTAGTTTTTTAAAGAAGTCACAAGGTGTCATTTTTCAAAGTACATATTTCTAAAGTTATTAAAATATATATATATATATATATATATTTAAAAAGATCAATCTAAATGAACCCTTAATATTTTATGTATTTCTAAAAGATGGATATGGTAGCTAATCAATTAATAAATGGATTAATTATATGTTTATTTGTAGGCCAGACAAATCTTAACTTCTGTGCAACAATTCTGTGACAAATCTTACTCTTGCGTTTAAGAAGCCGGCATTGCATAGGCTTAATTAACAAACTAATATTTCTTGATTTGCCAGAGGCAAAATAGTACTAAAAGTTGGCAAATAAAATATTATACCAAACGCGTAAAATTCAGATGCACCAATGATTATGATGCTGACAGTAAAGGGTTTTTGCCGATCTCTCTCTTTTTCTTTCCTATTTTTGCTTTTTCTTGTTATTATCTCTCTCGTAATCTAATATGTGCACGGCTGATCTCAACATGTTTAATGGTCCGGGCTCAAGGTTAATTCCCAACCGGCCCAGCCCAACATGAAAAGCGTGCTGTAATGCGGGCCAGTTACAAAAGGCCGGGCTACCTATTTACTCCGATTACTCAATTACATATGTAATTCTTTACCGATATATCTCTCTCGTAACATCGTAAGGATAAAAGATATCGCCTCCCTGTGTCCACATGCTATTTCATCTATGTTGGTTCTCAAGTGAAAACGCTGAACTAACATGGGGGGGGGGGGGGGGGCTGGTAGGTCTTCTCTAGTGCGCTCCACAAATGCAAATTCCTTTTAAATCATGTTGGTAATGTAAAACTTGGCAAGTTCAATGGGGTCAGTGTCATTGATATGGTTTCCACAGAGGAAGCCTTGAATTTAGCATTTGGTACCCTTCCATGTGTGCTTTCCAAAAGTCTTTAGTTAGCAATCAAATCATCTTTATTGCTTTTCTTGCACACTTTCATCTTTGTTCATTCGAATTAACTTTTTTTAACTGCGTTTATTTTAGAACTTTTGAAAAGTGTGTTTTTTAGAAAGTTACAATTTTTAATTTTTGGAGAAAATTGAAATTATTTTTTGAGTTTTAACTTTTTTTAAAATTTAATTCAAATATTTATTACAAAAAAAAGACGCATTCTTTTAAGAAAAAAGTGTTTTCTCATATAAAAAAAAAGGGCAATCTAAACAGGCCCCGGATCAACCGAAGGTGACCCCCACATTTCACTGAGGTAAAACCTCACATCATTCAACAAGCGACAAAGAACAAAGCAAAATTCCCGAGGATCCCTCGCGATTTTATCACATTATACGCGAGGGCAACGTTTCATAACTACATTATCAGTTCACACCATTCAATCTCGCTCATAAAACCTTATGAGCAGATTATTAGTATGCCAAAGAGTACTTGAGTTATGGTGCTAAAGTTCACTCTGTACTGTTACTGAAGTTTTAGCATCCTGCAACTTTAGAAAACAAGCACCATCACTGCTTACCATCATCACCATCATCATCATCATCATCATCATCATCATGATGTTGGGAAAACTATAATGTCCCTGAAACAACATGAGATGATTTCTCCCCCAAGGAAAGCAAAGAAACATTCCTCATAAAACTCAATTAAGCTTGCTTCTCTGTTCAACGGCATGAAAGAGAGAATAAAAGGCTGTTTGGATTGGTTTTCATCAAGAAAAAAAACACTTTTTCTCGAAAAAAAATATATATATATATGTATATATTTTTGGCAATAAGTATTAAACGCTGGTCTTTAGAAAAGTTGAAACTCTAAAAGTCTGTTTGGATTAGCTTTTTTTTCTTTTTTTTTTAAGAAAAAAGTACTTTTTTTTCTTGAAAAAGTTATATTAAATTTATAATAACTATTTGATTTGACCTCCAAAAAAAACTGAAACTCTAAAACAAGCTTTTCAGCTTCTCAAAAAAGCTGTTTTTTAAAAGCTATTAAAAAAAGTACTTTTGAAAAAAACCAATTCAAACAGGCCTTAAGAAAAGCTCAAATTCAAAAGCTAGAGATTTCAACTTCAAAAAAATACTTGTCTCAAAAGTTATAGAAAAAAACGCTTTTGAAAAAAACTAATCTAAACAAGCCTTAGGCAATGTCATATGCCGCAATCATTTTATTGGAAAGGTAAGAAAGAGTGGTATGACGTTGGGTTCGTTTGAATTGGCTTTTTTCAAAAGCACTTTTTTTAACAGCTTTCGAAAAATAATTTTTTTTGAAAAGTTGAAAATTCTGGCTTCTAAAAAAAACTGTGATTAAACTTTTTTCAAAATTTCATCTTTTTTAAAAGCCAAATCAAATAGTTATTGTAAATTTAATGTAACTTTTTTTAAAAAAAAGTCAATCCAAATAAGCCCATTTTCTAACGAATACCTCTAACACACCAGGCAAGATTGTACAGGGGTTTAATGAGCTGCAGTAACTTTATGAGAATTGTGAGACAAATGAACCCTCCAACATGTATCCAAGGGCGAGTCAAGGCCCTTAGGATGGTAAGTTCACATGCATAGAGGGAGATTGTTAAACTACTCCAATGTCAACAAGGAGAGGAGGAATTGTCTCGCATTAGATAATACGAGAAATAACAAAGAAAAAGTTAATGTACAAATGCAGGCTAAAAACCAAATAACTTAGGTTGTGTTTAGTTTGCCTGTTTTTTGTTTTCATTTTCTAGTTTTCATTTTTCACTTTTATTTTCTGAAAATAATTTTTATTTTTTATTTTCTAAAATTTAGAGAATGTGTTTGGTTAAAAAAATATTTTTCTTTTTTTTGTTTATTTACAAAATTATCACCTTATTTTCTAAATCTTTTGAAGATATTTACAAAATCGCCACATCGTTTTCTAAATTTTTTGATATATTTGCTAAATTGCCACCTTAGTTTCTAAATTTTTGGAGATATTTACAAAACTGTTAACTTGTTTTCTAAATTTTTTAGAGTTATTTACAAAATTGCCACCATATTTTTTAAATCTTTAGAATTATTTACAAAATTGCCACATTATTTTCTAAATCTTTTAAAGTTATTTACAAATTGCCACCTTATTTTCAAATAAAACACTTTTTTGATATTTTTTGTTTTCCTGAAAAACTATTGTCTGTTTTTTGAAAATGAAAACAAAAATGATTAACCAAATGACTTTTCTATCCTAATTTTCATTTTTCATGAAAATGAAAATAGCAAACTGGCAAACCAAACGCACACTTAAATTTTTTAATCAAAATTGGTTTCTACGCGTATCTCATGCCTACGTATTCTTGCAATTCCTTAAGACTTGCCTAAACAGTAAACAGCTTGCGGTATAGTACCCTGTTTTCACGTTTCTCCTTAATTAAACTTTAAACTCCTACGACTCCAAGCAAAAGGGAAAACACACACAGAAGAGGGAGAGAAGGGGGGGGGGGGTGGCTACTTTAAACTCCTAGTGTTGTAATTGTGGTTTTGGTGTCATTAAATGTATTGTACAAGTGTTCCTAACAACCTGCCTCTATGTTTCTTGCAAACCATTCAAACTAAAACATTGGAACTGATATTGACTTAATGGTGCACATTTGAGTAAGAAATAGAGAAAAATTGAAACCCAATCAGGAGTGAAATTTGATAAATCTTATTATGCCTTCTAAACTTCTTAGTAAAATGTTTTCCTTTAACGCAACGGCAAACTAAATTCCAAATGGTTAAGTGATACATAAATAGTGAGTTTTGATTAGACATGTTTTTTTTGTTGTTTTAGGACTAAAAAGAAGTTTTATTGAAAAAAAATCAATAGATGAGTTAGGGCTCGTTTGAATTGACTTTTTTCAAAAACACTTTTTTTACCAACTTTTGAAAAATAATTTTTTTTTAAAAAACTGAAAATTCTAACTCCTAAAAATGACTGTATTTAAATTTTTTTCAAAATTTTAATTTTTTTGAAAGTTAAATCAAATAGTTATTACAAATTTAATGTAACTTTTTCAAGGAAAAAAAAAATACTTTTCCCTTAAAAAAAAAAAAAAACCAATGCATACAAACCCTTACTATCCTAAAAAGCCTCATCAGCGCCTAATAAAACCTTTTTATTATTCAAAAAAAATTATGGAATTTCGTTCTTTTCAATCTAGAACCAACATATGTCAATATGTTAGGTGAAGTAACCCAGAATATTATATGATAGCTTGGGAATCTATGATTTGTCAATGTAAGAGAATTATTCTTTTAACTTTCCCCAACCTTCACATGCAACCCAGATCGAAGAGAACAACTTTTTTGAGTACTAGAGAAGAGAATAGAAGAACATAGACAATGAGAACAAACTTTTTTGAGTACCAGAGAAGAAAATAGAAGAACATAGACAATGAGAAGACATGGATCACATGTAAAGCAAGTTACATGTGGATGGAGAAAACTGGACCAAAAACCCAAATTCCAATACCATGTTTAAGCATCAAGAAATTACATTGTAAAATCAATTGGTGCTAGGCAAAGTCACCCAAGATTGTATACAATGGTCTTCAAATTTATTATCATGGATTTATTTTTGACCCTTACAACAGAGATTTTCAATTAAGTCGCTTCTTAGCTATCTACCATAAGAAGGTTCAGAAAGTTGAAGAGGATTTAGTTCCTTGTGCTCCTCCCTAATGTTAAAAGCAGGAAGCATGCTGAGAGCCAAGAAATATATGCTAAACCTTGGCCGCAGATTACTTACATATTCATGGAAATCAAATGCTATTAACGAGTACTAATTGGTAATATCCATGTAATATTGCAAATATATAAATATTCTCAACATAGCCACATCTCATGTGCATGTTCACAGAGTAGACTAGATTGACTACTACAGTTTGCCAGTTCTAAGAAGTAATACTCCCAGTTTTCGAACTCTTGGTCTAGATTACATATGTTTGAATCATGGGATTCATACTCTCCAAAAGCAAAGGAAATCCTACAACTGCAGGACACCATAGAGCAAATGCACTGTCTGGGTCGAGAACCCCAAAGGATTATAGAACAAGATAGCACAGATTAGAATTGAGATCTGAAGATCCCTTTCCCAATAAACAGTTTCTACTGCTCAAAAAGAAAAGTATTGGAACCTGAATATGTTGGGAAGATCATAAATGCCAGTCAGTATTCAAGGGATCCTAGAGATGGAAGTCTTGAGACAAGGTCTCGACCATCAGCGCCACCATTGTTAATCCTCTCTACAGGATTTTGACTGAAGGATTCAGCCTCTTGTTTCCGTAGCTTTAGCACATCCTCAGGTGATAGGATCTTGATATACCAGACATTATTCACAAAAGCCCTGCAAACACGATATTATCAGTGCCTGAAATTCACAAAATGTCTTCCTAAAGCAACAGATTATGAAAATAGTCTGGAGACTTTTAATGCTTTTTTGTTTTATTCCCATTCCTTTATGGTGGTATACAAAAATCTCTCTGAAGCGCATGGCAAGAGGGGAGGAGAGTGGTCGGAAGTTTGTCTAGGTTGAAGTACTTACTCCCATGGATCGTCTCCAAGGAGAAGATGATCATTCTCCCTGTCGACAAATACAAGCTGCCAGCCTGATCTTTGAGGGCCTTCAAGCAACCCTTCAATCCCGAACATCTGACCCAGTTCTTGCCGCAGCTCATGATAGCTGCTGAAGCGGGAGATGTCCAGAGACCTCCCCACAGACCCTGATTTATATACCTGGACAGTCAAGCAGTATTCAGTCACCTAAATAGCATCAAAATTACTCTCCAATTAAAATGCAGAACAACTGAAACTGACAACAAAAGTACAGACTCTAATATGTATGACAAGCACCTTCACGAATGTTCGGTTTTGTGTTGGGGAGTCAATCTGTCCTGAACCATGGACCAACTCAGAGGACTCTTGCGCATAACCATACAGCGAACTTTGAAACCCAGAATTCCCAAGAGGCACAGAGGACATATCACCATCAATTGAAGAAGTACCAACATTGGACACAGTGGTGGGAAGTAAGAGTCCAGAGGAATCAGTATTAGCAGCAAATAGAGCCTGACTCTGAGGACCCAACCTACAAGGTTCCTGCTCGGCGGGAGCATCTTTCCCTGTATATGGTGGGAGTGACACTGAATTGGAACTAGTATTGACTTGAGGATGACCAAATTTTTGCACCCATGATTGTTGGGATGGGTGCTCATTGAGCAAGGACTGAGCACTTTTTGAGAAATTCAGAAGATTGCCACTACCCTCAGAACACAATGAACCGAGCATATTTTGCATGCTGGGAGATGCCACAGATGCTGAAAACTTGGTATTTGTATCCACAAAGTCTGTTTTAGAATATGAAGGGGAGGGAATATTTGACGGCTGCCTCTGCTGGAGTTGGTTATGCTGGACGAGATATGCTTCTTGATAGGTCTGTTGATGCTGTTGTTCCTCTGTCTGACTGGTCATCTGTTGCATTGATGGCCTATTCAGATTATCTGATAGCATATGGGTTTGTGCAGGTAGCATTTGTGTAGATACAGGATGCTGGATTACTTGCTGCTGCTGCTGCTGCAGCAGTTGATTGTGGGTACCTACATGCTGAAGATATTGCATAGGTTGCATCTGCATTAACTGCTGTTTCAGCAAATCTCCGCTTCCAAAATTTTGCAAACCTGCTGCCAGCATGGCTTGATACTGTTGATGAAGATCATTCCGGAGGACCATAGGATCAACTCTCTGCTGCATCAAGGGATGCATACCAATTGACTGAAAATTCAAGGAATTTAGTCCTTGCTCACCAGTTTCCCCTCTCAACCATGCCATACTATTAACTGCTTCATTACTGCCATCTGCAGCAAAAGAGTAGTGGTTAGAACAAATTTTGCAAGAAAGTACAGTGTAAGAGATGTATACATCAATATGTTAACCAAGGACTTCAATAAGACCATGATACATTATTTGCTTCTTCCCAAGTCTTTCACTTCATCATGAGGAGCATAACAGGAAAATTAATCTGAAGTGACTCATGTGACAATGCTGCTATAAAGTAATTAGCAGCAATATTGACCAAAGAAAATAATTTTCACTCCTCCAGGATTCAAATTCTTGAATTTCAATAAATATTCTACTAAACTTTACGAGGAAGACAATAATCTTCCAATTCACTCACAATAAATTTTCTTCTTTTAATTTCTTTGAGAACCCATCTCTACAAGCTTTAAAGCTTCAAAAAGGGGTAACAACTTATATGATATCAGAGCCTAAGAACCAAAAGTCTCAAGTTCAAGTCTGGCTGGCACCTATTTAGAAACATTAAAAATGTGTATGCACAAGGCTCAAACCAGATGCTGCACATACATGAGGGAACGTGTTCAAACGATCAATAAATACAACAAACCCCTCCCTACAAGCTTAAGCTTTTAGACGAGGCAGTAACTCAATAACCTACCTACCGAGGATGGATAGGATAGGGGCACTGGAGGTATAAACCAAAAAGCTATCACAAGCTTTTCCCACCACTACATATAGCAGGAACCATACCTTGAAATGATGAGGCTCCTGGATACCAAGGTCGTTTCAGCCTGAGAGGAAACAAAGATGGATACATTGGAAAAGTTGTCAAAGGTTCAATCTCCCATAAAGACACCCGTGGCTGTCTCTCGCCTGCTGTTGACTCATCCCAACCAACCTACAAGTTTGAGAAAAGGAGAATGACCATTGCAGGAAGATAATTAGTGTTCACAAAAATTTAATAAAATCATAGCATGTGAAGGATACTGTTGAGCAAATTCTTGTAGTTAAGGCAAGGCCAACAATGAGTATCGACCTAATTTAATGCAAGAAAGCCTTGTCCCAACATTTTGGGGCAGGCTGCATCAATACAGCATTTCCACTTCCATGGATCCTAGGCAAAGTCTTTTATTACACCACAAGCTACAGAATTTTTCAATCACAAGAATATCTACTTAGTTAGACATCCCCTAGTCCACACCTTCTCTGTTTAGAAGAGGAATTAGTTAAATTTCAGAGGATCTAATACCAGCATGTCCTTAATGCTAAAGCGTAATTCTACAAAACTCTTCTTTTCTCCAGATCCGTAAGTTTTATTAAAGTAGACCATAAAATATAAATGCTCAGTATTCTACTGAAACCTAACATTGATTAATAAAAGTGAATCTGAGTTCTCTTCCCTGGAATTAAAGCAAGAAAGCAATTTAAGCAACTTCAGTAGATAATTCTTTACATGGAACTCCAAGGACACCATAAATCTTTATCCCTAATCTATCCAGCAATATTCAGAAAAGTTTCCAATAGTACAAGGGGGTGTCTATAAATCATTTCAAAAGCAGTTAAACACGAAGCGGAAGGGCTTCCCTTTAGATTGGTTATGCATATAGTTTCTTTCTAATAATATAGAAGTGGAACAGACTTCTAAGAAGTATCTTCTCTTTCTAATAATATAGAAGAGAATAGGGGTTCCATGTGAGCCCTGGAATAAATATCATATTTGAAAATGTTGGGAACTTCCTATATACATCTCAGTAATATAAATGACCAACTACGGCTGTTACTCATATTAGTTCATGAAAAGGTGAACTTGGGCCCATACGATAAATTAGCCAGCAAGCGATGTACAAATTAGGAACTTTATCAGGTTAACGTTCTTAATAAACTTGAGAATGATAGTCCACAGACTGAATTACCTCTTCCCAGGTTAAAGTACACAAGATAACCAACAACAGTAACTTGCCCCAGGGTATAAACAATGCTTTGTACAAGAGTGAGATTCTAAGGATTGTGCTGGAATCCACAATCCAGAGTTTTACATGGCCAAGTAATTTGAAAAGAACGTGTTCTCTCCCAACATCCACAACATATCGGACAGTGAATTCAATAAAGATTGTAGGACAAATGACTTTCTTGTTAAACCTAAATAAATATCAAATATATGATAATTGAAAACAGCTATTATATTGAAGGCAATAATAAATATAATAGCCCCTCTCCAATAGCTTAAGGTTTAAGATGAAATGGTTCAATTAAAATGGTCTCAAAGCACACTAAAGAAAAGGCTATGAAATGGTTCAGTTAAAATGGTGTAAAAGCACACTAAAGAAAAGGCCCTGGCTTCAAGTCTTGGCACCACCCATATAAAAGGAAGATGACATGCAATGCTTAATCCAGCCAGCATGTGAGAGCCATGTTTAAGGAAATAAATAAATATAATAAACCTCCTACCTATCAGCTCAAGCATTTAGATGAAATGGTCAATTAAGAACATAGAGCGTGAATCACATCTTGCATCACTTAGATTGTTAATTTGTAAGAATTTCTCCCACTCCAACCTTATTCAGTACACAATTACTTTATTACTCCTCATAGATTGAGAAGAACAATGCAGAGTGTGTGAATAACATATTAAGATCAAAAGCAACAGAGCCTATATCTAACATGAAAGAGTAGTGGCAAAATGAATTTGTTTACCTTGACAGAACGCCAGTGAGAATTTGGCCAGCGAACTGGATCCAAGTCGCCAATGCCAGTAATCGTACCCATATATCTGGAGATGCAACACTTTCACAATTTAACGATAAGTAAAATGTGAGCTAGCCGCAACAGGCTTGCCCATGGACATAAACAATAGAGGATACTTGACAGGATATCAGCATTATATTCCTATTGCCATCATTTTCTTCATTTAGAAACAATAAAGAGCCTCAACAACCTAGCAATAGTGTTCTGCTTATTATTTATGTTGAATGTCTGTCTATGATGCTCTACTTGAGAAACCAGTAGAAAAAGAGAACCCTTTTGTGAACAAAAGAGATGGTAGTTAACAAGTGCAATGGATAAAGCCTTGTAACAATGATTGCCGTACATTGGATGTAACGAATAACCACCAAATGAAGCATGAAATGCAAGGTCAAGCAGGGATAGCTCCATTCCATTGACAAAGGATGATGTTTATGACATTAAGCAAGGGATATCTCCATTCCATGGGCAAAGGGTGACGTTTATGCAAATGCCACCTGGATCACTAGATTCATATTAGCTTCAACCATGGCGTCTATATTTTCCTCGGTATGGGCAATTTAGGTCATATATCAAGGAAATCAGTTCACTAGTGCTGGTAGTAATGTCATCGTGATCACAACTGATCAAAACAGAGGACAAAAGTCATCAGCATACAAATTATTTGGCCATGTTCAAAACTAATTCTATTACTTGAAGCATTAGGAAGAGAGGGCATGATACTAATGAAGCAAGATTCCCAAAAAAACAAACAAGTATAATACCTCCGAACACTTGATTCCTCTGTTTCAAATAACATCCGAAAGCGCATCCCAACAGAAACACGAGTGTGATATACTGCTTTAACATACTTTGAAAGGGGTATTACAAACTCAGATGGACTCGCCCTGATGAAATAAGCGCATGATTAGAAGCAGACACACCCACGCACACAAAAGAAAAAAGAAAAAATTTGATAAGCATTATATCTACGTTTTGCCACCTTGGGTTGTAGAACACCGTGAAACAGCTATTAGTGGCAGCAGCATGAGCAGCAGCAGCAAGCAACCCAATGTGCATGCTATCACTTGATAGAACAGATGATGGCATTACAGTTTGTGGACGTGTAGCTCGACGAATTCCCAAAAGAAGCTGATTTTTCTCATTCCTATTACAAATTTTAGAGTATCAGACTATACAAAAATTCAGCCCTGTGCATTACACATGCTATGTAAGGAATAAAATTAACAAATAATAGTGTCCGAGATAGCTGCTACCAGATAAAAAGAACAGAGTCTCCAGCTACAAGTCTCTTGGCACTGACAAATACACTCCAGCCAGTCGTAAGAAGATGCCGCTTAGGCTGTCCTGCACGAGAGAACAAGAATAGTACTCTCATTGATATGCAGATAGAATGAGAATCAGCAACATATATGAGCTATCATTCTTCTACGCAAACTACTTTTTTCCATAAGTATATTTTACTTGATGGCTTATGACTATATCTGAAAATCACAAATTATCAAGGTAACTTGAGAGTTTACAGATCTCAAGCAATTGATGGGGAACTAATCATTAGTCAATAACTATTTGCAAATAGCTGCTTCTATCTAGATCATATTGATGCAACAAAGAGAATTGGTCAAGCATGTTCAGTTCGACATTCCCTTAACAGCATGAATTCATACGATATTTGAGATCAATTCAGGAAAAATTCTCTTCCACGCGCCCAGCCCCCAGCCCCCAGCCCCTCTGCCCCCAAAACCCACAGAAAAAAGAAAAAAGGAAAAAAAAATCCCTCCACCACAAAAGATGTAGAGAAATCATTCTACTATTATGAGAAACATATCGTAGCGATGGAAAGTTATGCACCTTAGTTGATATTTCAGTTTTAGATAGGGTTCTTGCCAATTTCGTGTCAACTGCACTTTAGTTTAGTGTATATGTCAAGGGAATTTTAAATGTGAGATGCAACCCAGACTCCAAGAGGACAACTCAGTACCAATGCATTTTCCCTCCTTGTTTTACAGGTTTGAAGGGAGAATTCATAAAGAAAAGTGAAGAATACAATTCCTTGTTTGCACATAAAGAGGTCTGGACATGAAGTACCATCATACCACGTGAAGACATTGCTATCTGGATTCTGGAAAATTAAATAAGTCAACTTAGGTTCTAACACTTTTTCCTGGGTCACAGGGAAACAGGTCCATTTCCATGTTTTATGTACTAAACATTCTAGAAATTTCAGATGGAAACTTGAACAAAACAAAATATTTCATGGAATTATAAATACCTTCGCATTATTCACTTACTTCTGAGCTATGCATCTCCTCTTCCTGGCAGAAATAATACTGCAACCTTCCCAATGCAATTTTCACTTTTTATTTTTGGGGTCAAAGTAGACACTTTTGCAATTAAATCGATCTATTAATTTCGTTATGAAAGTGACATCACAATTGGCTGAAGATGCTACAATATTGTTAGTAGTTAATAGTATTTGTTAGTAGTGTTATGGTAAGTCTCCCATAATGCTAATGTTAATAGTGTTATGGTAATTCTCCGTTATGATAATTCTCTCACATCGGAAGATTAAGAAACTCTGTGTTATAGATTAGGAAACTTTGCGTTATTACCCAATGCTATAAATAAGGCTAAGTACATAATTATAGTAAGCCATTCTCCTCAATTTTAATGTCTTATTTCCTTTAACATGATATCTAGAGTTAGGTCAAGACATTAGGGTTTCTTCCAAAACACCCACCCACCCTAACACCCACAAAATCCACCAAAACACCCCACCAAAAAAAAAAAAAGAGAGAGAGAGTTACTGTTCACGCAAAGTTATTGTCCATGCAGATGAATTTTTTGTTTAATTTGTCAATGGTTTTTGTTGTCTGCCTCTCTTAACCGCGGGGGGAAGGGGGAAGAGAGAGAGAGGGATAGAAAAGTAACACCCCAATAGGGAAGTTGTCATGACAAATTATCAGTGTGGTTGTTTCCTTCTCTATGCTTTATTAATTGGTCTTCTTGCCTTGCCCCTTTGCATTGATTGAGTGTTGATGACTTCTCTCGTATTACTTGGTTATACTTAATGAAATACCGTTCTAAGTTAGTTCCCATGTTTTCCCTCTTTTGTGCTGAAATGAAAAATCAATTTAATGCGTCTATTCGCATTTTGCGAAATGATAATGCCAAAGAATATTTTTCTGCATCTTTTTTCTTCTTTTCTTCAAAATAACGGCATTATACATCAATCTTCTTGCGCTTACCCCCTCAACAAAATGGAGTTGTTGAGCGCAAGAATAGGCATCTCATTGAGACTGCTCATACCCTTCTTATTCATATGAATGTTCCTTTTCGTTTTTGGGACGATGCTGTTCTCACTGCGTGTTACCTCATCAATCGCATGCCTTCCATCCTTCATCTATTCTTCAAAATCAAATACCGTTGTTTGTTCCTTTCTCCTATCAATCTATTTATTCGTTACCATCTAAGGTGTTTGGCTGTGTTTGCTTTGTTCATATCTTGACTCCTGGGGCTGATAAGTTAGGTCCATGTGCCATTAAGTGTGTTTTCCGTGGATATGCTCGTCATCAAAAAGGCTATCGTTGCTACTCTCCTAAGTTGAACAAGTTTTTTTCCTGTGCTGATGTTACTTTTTTTTAGTCTCAACCCTTCTTTTCTTCTACATCCTATTCCTCTACATCGGTGGTTGATGATCTTCCTTTTCCTATGCCCCCTCTATAGTCCTCCGTTAGTTGTCCCGCCTTCACTTGCGCCACCATCTCCTAATCCTGCCCTGTCACACTTAGATCGTCTATACCTCAAAACCTATGACCAACGTGCTCATCCACCTGCTGCTGCTTTTGTGCCACTGGCTTCGCCCTCTCTGATTCCTTTGCCTCTTCCACCTTCCGACTTGGATGTTCCTATTGCACTCCGTAAAGGTACTCGTTCTTGTACTATTAAACATCCTATATCTAATTTTGTTTCTTATCACTCTCTGTCACCCTCGTATCAGTCGTTTGTTGCATCTCTCGTCAGTGTCTGTCCCGTCTAATTCAACACAAACACTTGGTCATCCAGGCTGACATTTTGCAATGGTGGAAGAGATGTCTCCTTTACAAGCTAATTATACATGGGATTTGGTTGATCTCTATGGAAAATATATAAAACATAAAATATAAAGAGAGAATATGAAAGTGCTCAAGATGGTTGGAGCCACCACCAACCGTGGCTCTAGAAGCGAAATACTCATAAAGGCTACATTGTGTATCGTTGATATTTTATGAATACAATAGAAGAGACTATTTATAGGCATGATAACTTGCAAGACTAGAAGCTAAACTAATAAGATAACTAGAATTCAAAGGAAACTAGAATAATAAGGAAACCAATTTGACTAATTACCTAATCTAGACTATTGCCTAATTCAATATTATAAGATAAGGAAATACATTAATAACTAAAATATTCTTCAACACCCCTTCTCAAACTCAAGGTAGGATTTGAGATATGACTTTGAGTTTGAAAGGCCTTCAAAAGAAAACTTGATCTTGATGGAAGGGACGGTCACCATGGCTCGTCTAACTCGAAATTCACCAGTGTCACCATGACTTGTTTGACCATGCTTACAGCTTGGAGGAATGGAATTTGGATTAATTTAGAGGTTGTGTGCACCACTTTGGTGTGATGAATCCTCACAACCATTAGACGAAACTTAGATTGAGATAGTAACTAGAAACTGAATTAGACTTAGATTTGGACTGGACTTGGATAATAATTAGAAACTGGACTTGGATTTGGATTTGACTTGGATTTGGATCCGGATGTGGATCTAGATTTGGATAGTCATGTGACCTGTAGGCTAACATGACCGCTTGGATTGACGTGAGACCTGTAGGCTGACATGACTGCTTGGGGCTTTTTTTTTTAAAGGAAACAGGCCACCAGGAGGGTGGCTCTGATACCATGTGGAAAATATATAAAACATAAAATATAAAGAGAAAATATGAAAGTGCTCAAGATGGTTGAAGCCACCACCAACCGTGGCTCTAGAAGCGAAATACTCATAAAGACTACATTGTGTATTGTTGATATTTTATGAATACAATAGAAAAGCCTATTTATAGGCATGATAACTTGGTGAGCAAGACTAGAAGCTAAACTAATAAGGTAACTAGAATTCTAAGGAAACTAGAATAATAAGGAAACCAATTTGACTAATTACCTAATCTAGACTATTGCCTAATTCAATACCATAAGATAAGGAAATACATTAATAACTAAAATATTCTTCAGCAATCTCCCTACTAGGAAGACTACTGTTGGTTGTCGTTAGGTCTATAAAGGAAAGTGTTCTCCCGATGGCACTATGGATCGCTTGAAGGCTCATCTGGTTGCAAAAGGATATACATAGGTTTATGGTATTGATTATAATGATACCTTTTCCCCTATTGCTAAGATGCCTTCAATCCGTATTGTTCTTGCTTTTGCAACTATGTTTGATTGGTCACTTTATCAACTTGATATAAAAAATGCTTTCCTTAATGGTATACTTGAAAAAGAGGCATATATAGAGCAACCACTAGGTTTTGTTGCTCAGGGGGAGTCTGGTAAGGTATGTCTGTTAAAAAAATCTTTGTATGGCCTTCAACAGTCACCTCGAGCATGGTTTGGTCGATTCAGTGAGGTTGTCATCAAGTTTGGATTGACGAGATATGGGGTTGATCACTCGACCTTTTATCGACACACTTCCGTTAGGAAACGCTTATTACTAATTGTTTATGTTGATGATATACCATAACTGGAGATGATCTTACAGGAATATGTGACTTAAAGGCTTCTTTACATCAGCAATTTCAAATGAAGGACTTGGGACAATTGCACTATTTTCTTTGCATCGAGGTTGTTCGTTCTAATCAAGGTATTTTTATTTCTCACCATAAATATGCACTTGATAGGTTGACAGAAGTAGAAATGCTTGGGTGCAAACCTTGTGAGTCCCTGATGGACCCAAATGTCAAACTTGTACCAAATGAAGGGGAGCCATTACAAGATCCAAAAAGATACATAAGGTTTGATAAGGAATAGAATAGGAGTTCTAGAAGATTCTCCATGTACTGCTGTCAACTGTCAGCTAGATAGAATGACAGCTAAGTAAGTGTAACATATGTAAACAGAGTCATGAGGTGTACAGCTAAGAGCAGTTAAGAGTTAGTTATAGAGCTTCCTATATATACTTGTCTTATGTACGCAAGTCAGTTAAGAAATGAATAAGATACAGATATTTCTCTCTCTAATTTTCATTATGGTATTCAGAGCAAGGGATCAATCCTGGTTCTGATTTTTTTTTTAGTTCATCTTCTTTCTTTCTCCTCCTAGGGTCTCTCCACTGGAGAACTCCATTAAAACTCCACCTAGAAGCTTTCGATTCTCTTCAAAATCAAGTCAAAGGCTCTATTCATCTAGGCAATTCTTTCTATCGGTTCAGTTTTCCAAATTTCTGTTTCAAATCAAAAGCCCAACTCATCATCCTATCTTAGCTCCGGCAAAGTTTTTTCATCTCCTTCCATGGCTTCTCAGCTGCGTGTTGATGCCACTGAAGAAATTTCTCTAGGATTGCAGAGGCTAATCCAGAATATAGGAAATCTAGTTCATATCAAACTAGATAACACTAATTTTGTGATGTGGAAATCACAAGTTTAAGGAGTTCTTCAAGCTTCAAAGCTTCTTAATCATGTACTTGGCAAGCTTCCTTGTCCTCCAATGGAGATAGCAGCTGCAGATGGTAATCTCATTTCTAATCCAGAATATGACAAGTGGATGGTTCAGGATGACTATCTTAGGTCTTGTCTTTTTACTACTATGACACCTGCTGTTCATTCTCAAGTATTTCATCTTCCTACAGTAGCTGAAGTGTGGAATGCTCTTCATCAAAGATTCTGCTCTTTGAGCAAGTCACATGTCTATCAATTGAAGGTTCAATTACTAAATTTGTCTAAAGGAACCATTACTATGCAAGCTTATCTTGATCATGTTAAGACTATACTAGATGGATTGACTAGTGTGAATGAGACTGTTTCTCAAGAGGACTGTGTCATGTACATCTTGAGAGGTTTACCACCTGAGTATAACTCATTTAGGGCTTCTATCAGAGTCAGGCCTACACAAATCACTATCTCAGAGTTGGCTTCTCTGTTAATATCAGAGGAACTTCATATGAAGATGGAGAATTCTCTTTCCATGACTGATAGTTCTGGACAAAACTTTCATATTGCCATGTACTCTAACTCTTAGCCTAGGGGTGGTCAAGCTAGAGGTAGAGGTCCTCCTGCCAATAGAGGAGGAAGAACTGGTAAAGGCTATACTAGAGATGGTTTTGTTAGGCCTTCAGGTCAAACTCCTGGACCTGTTTCCTCTTCAGGCTCCTAGTCCACTGCTTCTCAACCACAATCTACTGCTGTTAACACAAACAAGATCTATTGTAAGATTTATGGAAAGCCAAATCATATGGCTCTTAATTGTTGGCATAGATTTGATGGCGTTAACTATGCTCCACAGCCTACAGGAGGCAAGCAAGCTTACACTGCACAAACTTCTAACACTACCAATAGCGATCAACAATGGGTTTTGGACTCAGGACCAAACACTTATGTTACATATGATCCCAGTCAATTGCAGAAGTATCAACCTTACACTGGAGCTGAGTCAGTAGCAGTTGGTAATGGTCAGACTTTGCCTATTCATAGCATTGGTGATGGTACACTCTCCACTGCTTCAAACTTTTTCATTCTGTCTCATATTCTATATGTTCCTCATATATCAACTAATCTTCTTTTTATTTCTAAATTGACACATGATAACAATTGCACAATCTCTTTCAATTCCAAGGAAGTGGCAATTCTGGACAATGTCAACCATTCCATACTGTACAAGGCCCCCTGTAAAGGAGGTCTATACTATCTCCCCATCTCTTCATCTTCCAACTCCAGATCTCTCAAGACCCACACATGTGCTCAAGTTCTCACTGCCAACAAAGTTTCCAAAGGGCCATCTCCAACAGAGGCTTTGTGGCACAAAAGACTTGGACATCCCTCCTCCTCTGCTGCAACCATGTTGTCTCAAATTTTAGATATTAGGTTACCTACCAATACTATTCATTGTGAGTCATGTTCAGTAGCAAAATCACACAAACTGTCATTTCCTTTGTCTGAATCTGTTTCTGGTGTACCTTTTCATTTGATTCATGTTGATGTATGGGGTCTTGCTCCTGTACCTTCTAACAAAGGGTACAAGTACTTTGTAGCCTTTCTAGATGATTGTACTAGGTTTGTGTGGCTTTATCCTATAAAGAATAAAACTGAAGTTTTTCCCATATTTCTTGCTTTTCATTCCATGCTTGTCACTCAATTTCAAGCCACATTAAAAATATTAAGGACTGATAATCTTACTTAGTCTATAGAAGCTTTACATCAAACAAGCTGTCCTTATACACCTAAGCAAAATGACAGGGTGGAAAGAAAACATAGACATCTTATTGAAACTACTCTTACATTGTTGCATTAGAGTAATTTACCAGCTAATTTCTGGCTTCAAGCTTTGTCAATGGTAAATTTTTTAATAATAGACTACCTACACCTGTGCTAAACAATAGGTCACCCTATGAGCTTCTATATTCCATTCAGCCAAACTATCAAGACCTTAGAGCTTTTGGATGTCTGTGTTCTCCATGGCTCAAACCTTATACCAAAAACAAGCTAGAGTTCAAGTCCAAGCCCTGTATTTTTCTGGGATTTTGCCCTCAAACAAAAGGCTACAAGTGCTTAGATTTGAGACTCACAGAATTTACATCTCTAGACATGTTAGATTCAATGAGGAAGTGTTTCCTTATCCCAAATTTGCAGATCTTTCTAACACCATTAAACAGTTTTGCCTTCCTAGTTCTACTACTGTGCATACTGCCATTTCCTATGCACCTCAGTTTTCACCTTTTCCTTCATATACCAATTCAGTTTCTTCAAGTTCTTCTGCACAGTTTTAAGGTGCTTCTACAAATTTCTCTGCATAGTTTTTACCCTCTCACTCTTCACATCCAATTTCATCAACATCTTCTTCATCTTCTCAAATGTATCACTCCTTAACTTCTATGACCCCATCTACTTCAATACCTCATCAAGTAGAAATTTCACCTCATCAGGCAACAAATTCAATTCAATCATCTGCCTCTTCACCTTCATCATCTCTTGTCACTTCTGCACCTTTCCAACACCTAGCTCATGTATCTAATCATCCAATGCTAACAAGGTCAAAGACAGGCCACTTACCACCACCACTGTATCAACTTCATAGTTTGATTACTGTTCCTACTACTACTGAACCAAACAGTTACAAGGAGGCTTCCAAATATCGATGTTGGGTTCCAGCAATGGCAGAAGAGTACAAAGCTCTACAGGAACAAGAAACTTGGGAGTTAGTTCCTCTTCCTTCAGGGAGACAAGCCATTGGTTGTAAATGGGTTTTTAAAATCAAAACTCATGCAGATGGATCTATTGCTAGGTACAAGGCTAGGTTGGTAGCCAAAGGCTATCTCCAAGAACAGGGCATTGACTACCAGGAGACTTTCAGTCCAGTGGTTAAAAGTCCTACTATAAGAACAGTCATCTATCTTGCTTTGCATTATAATTGGCCTTCGAAGCAAATGGATGTGTCTAATGCTTTTCTGCATGGCACACTAGAAGAAGAAGTCTACACGACTCAACCTCAAGGTTTTGAAGATCCTACAAAACCTCAACATGTCTACAGGCTCAAAAAGTCATTATATGGCCTTAAACAAGCTCCCAGGGCTTGGTATTACAAGTTTTCCACCTTCTTCATCAGCCATGGTTTTCATTCTAGTTTTGCAGACAGTTCATTATTCATTCACAAATCATCTACTGATTTTACTTTACTTCTAGTAAATGTGGATGATATTATCATCACAGGCAGTAATTCAGGCTACATTTCACAATTGCTTAACATCATAAGTACTCAGTTTGCCATGAAAAATCTTGGACCTTTGTCCTATTTCTTAGGCATAAAGGTTCAATATACTCCTACAGGGCTTATTTTTCATCAAACCAAGTATGCCAAGCAAATTTTACAACAAGGAGGAATGACTGACTACTCTTCTGTTCACACTCCTTCTCTGGCTAAAGCTACTTTGAAGGCTACAGACAATCACACACCTTATGCTAATGGTAGTCAGTTTAGAAGTCTAGTTGGTGCTCTCCAATATATCACAATGACAAGACCTGATCTTCAGTTTGCAATAAATTCATTATGTCAGAAAATGCATAATCCAACTCTTGCAAATTTTGGGGCATTAAAAAGGGTTCTGAGATTTATCAAAGGAACTTTGATCAAGGATTGCTATATAGCTCAAGAGAACTTCAGCTAAAAGCTTTCAGTGACTCTAATTAGGCCTCTGATGTTGCAGATAGAAAGTCTACAACTGGTTATGTCATCTATTTAGGTCCTAATATCATTTCTTGGTCATCCAAGAAACAACATACAATTGCAAGATCCTCCACAGAAGCAAAGTATAGAGCTATGGCACATTCAGCCTCTGAAATCAGATGGCTGACCTATCTCTTGAATGATTTGTCTATTTCTTCTTCTACACCAATCTTACATTGTGATAACATCTCAACTATGGCTCTTACATCTAATCCTTTCTTTCATGCAAGAACTAAACATATTGAGATTGATTATTATTTTGTTAAGGAACAAGTGGTCTCCAAAGCACTGTAGCTATCCTACATCTCTTCACAACAAGTGGCAGACCTCTTTACTAAAGCTCTTCCTCAGCATCAGTTTGATTATCTTAAACACAACCTTCCCATGGTCAAAGCCCAAGCTCAGCTTGAGGGGGCTAATAAGGAATAGAATAGGAGTTCTAGAAGATTCTCTATGTACTACTATTAACTGTCAGCTAGATAGAATGATAGCTAAGTGTACATATGTAAGCAGAGTGGTGAGGTGTACATCTAAGAGCAGTTAGGAGTTAGTTATGGAGCTACCTATATATACTTGTCTTATGTACTCAAGTCAGTTAAGAAATGAATAAGATACAGATATTTCTCTCTCTAATTTTCATTAAGGTTGGTTGGCAAGCTCAATTATCTTACTATATCTCGCCCAGATATTTCTTTTGCAATGAGTATGGTCAGCCAATTCTTAAATTCGCCACGAAAAAGTCGCTCGGATGCTGTTATTCATATCCTACAGTACATTAAGAGTGCTCCAAGAAGACGACTACTATACAAAAGAAGAGGAGGCATGAGCATTGTTGGCTATTCTAATGCAGATTGGGTAGGATGCCCGAATGATAGGCGGTCCACTTCTAGCTATTGTGAGTTCATTGGTGGAAATCTCATCTCTTGGAAAAGAAAGAATTTGAATATAGAGCTATGGCATTAGCGGTATGTGAATTGATTTGGGTGAAACACTTGCTAGAGGAACTTGGAGTGGATTGCTCTCAGCCTATGAAGTTAATATGCGATAATCAAGCAGCAATGCATATTGCAACTAATCCATTCTTTCATGAAAGAACCAAGCATATTGAAGTAGATTGTCACTTTGTAAGGAGTAGAGTGTTAGCTAAGAAGGTTGTTAGATCACATGTCAATTCAAATGATCAGTTAGCTGACCTCTTTACTAAATACTTAAAAGTCCTTGTATTGAGTACATTTGTAACAAGCTGGGCACATATGATATTTATGATCCAGCTTAAGGGGAAGTGTTAGTAGTTCTTAGTATTTGTTGGTAGTGTTATGGTAAGTCCCCCGTTATGGTAATATTAGTAGTGTTATGTTAATTCTCCATTATGATAATTCTCTCACATTGGAGTATCAGGAAACTGTGTTATGGATTAGAAAACCTAGCGTTATACCCAATGTTATAAATAAGGCTAAGTACACAATATGTACCAAGCCATTCCCTTCAATTCTAATATCTTATTTCCTTCAACAAATCTTTTGCAGTTTCCAAAATCTAATTGAGTAATGCAAAATGTTGCTTTAGGAAAAAGTCGTAACGCACTCAAGTGCAGAATTTGAATATAGAGCTATGGCATTAGCGGTATGTGAATTGATTTGGGTGAAACACTTGCTAGAGGAACTTGGAGTGGATTGCTCTCAGCCTATGAAGTTAATATGCGATAATCAAGCAGCAATGCATATTGCAACTAATCCATTCTTTCATGAAAGAACCAAGCATATTGAAGTAGATTGTCACTTTGTAAGGAGTAGAGTGTTAGCTAAGAAGGTTGTTAGATCACATGTCAATTCAAATGATCAGTTAGCTGACCTCTTTACTAAATACTTAAAAGTCCTTGTATTGAGTACATTTGTAACAAGCTGGGCACATATGATATTTATGATCCAGCTTAAGGGGAAGTGTTAGTAGTTCTTAGTATTTGTTGGTAGTGTTATGGTAAGTCCCCCGTTATGGTAATATTAGTAGTGTTTATGTTAATTCTCCATTATGATAATTCTCTCACATTAGAGTATTAGGAAACTGTGTTATGGATTAGAAAACCTAGCGTTATACCCAATGTTATAAATAAGGCTAAGTACACAATATGTACCAGGCCATTCCCTTCAATTCTAATATCTTATTTCCTTCAACAAATCTTTTGCAATTTCCAAAATCTAATTGATGTAATGCAAAATGTTGCTTCAAGAAAAAGTTGTTTCACCAAATAAAGTCAAATTGTATATCCAATTTGGAATGGTGGGAGTAATAGTATAGATTGGTTTGTATTCCTTTCAGAATTGATGAAGGACCTTTCTCCATTTACAATAGTTGAAATTCAGCTATCAACACAACAAGTGAAATTTATAGGAAGCATCAGTGTACAAAATGGTGAACTTACAAATATATGGTCCTCTTTGCTACAAAGTTCACATTAAGTCAAGACAATAGTTTAGATGTCGTCTTCTTGTTTCGACAATGGTGTACAGTGTAGTGATATATCAATACATGGCAATTCCGATGCTATCCTTGGATTCCTATTTAGTTCAAACACCATAAACAGAAAGGAAATAAGGTGCTTGAGAGTTTTAGGATTGATGAATGAATTTCATATCCCTTCAACTTCAGGAGGTTCACTTTGGTCCCTATGGAAGTCCTAGGACTCACAAGTTCTTGAGCAATAGCTTCTAACTAGTTTAGCAGGTATATGGCAATCTTGAGGTTTTCAACCTGGCATTCGTGACCCTTAGTAGATGAGCTACTGGAAGTGGATATCTGACCTATGAAATTCTAAGGAGTTGTTTCTTTTGGAATCCATTGTTAAGAGGTTCACTAGAAGCATAGAAAGAAGCAGAGAGAACAAAGAGCCCACCCTGCCCCATTGGCAGGGTTGAACATCATCCCATTACTCTAACACTACTTTGGCCATGTGAATGCTAACGAAATTTTGGGGAGTTGTTTCTTTTGGAAATCCCATTCTTAAGAGGTTCGGTAGAAGCATAATGGAAGCAGAGAGAACAAAGAGCCCACCCTGCCCCTGCAGCAAGGTTGAACATCATCCCATTACTCTTATACTACTTTGGCCATGTGGATGCTGGAAGATGGGCACGAGCATTAGCATGTCAATTTCTAAAAACATCTCTTAATCAGAACTGTTACAAGGAAGTCTATAGATGATATTTTGTATGCACAAATTTATCTTTACTCCAAGGAAACGTCTATCTATAATATACACAACTGCTAAGTATATAACCATGATAGATATATTTTCAATATATAAGTCCCTGTACAATAATATAGACAAATACTTTATGAACTCAGCAAATTATGAAAATGACCTCCGCTCTTTCTCAACAGGAAATGCCTTTATCCACTAGCCCAATAAAATACTTACTGACACCCATGCTTCTCCTAAATAGGGTAGACCTCAATGAGTTGGTAATGACTTCCCCATTTCAGTATTAGAGATAACTTTGAAGAATTCTTTTCATTTTCTTATAAAACAAACAAAGAATTCTGATGTTATTTACATCTATTTCTCATTAAAACATATTCCCATTTGGAATATTGCAAGCATCTAGATCTCAAATTGTTTAGATTTCTATATTGTATAGATTTTAAGCAAATGGGTAAAGTGCAAAGCGAGGAAACAAAGGAAAAACGCACGAGAGAATACATTAGAGCAGGAAGAATACCTTCCTAGTACTTCTTTATAATAGGGCTTGATAAATAACAAAAAGCTAACAGTATTGCACGCCTGTAGCGCAAAATGTCAAACTTGCAGGATGTTTAGACGAATAGAAGTCTAATTTTGCTAAATTGTATGTAAGCAAAAACCAAATAGTATTGCATGCGAGTTGCATAAAATGTCAAACTCGTAGGATGTTTGGATGAATAGAAGTCTAATTTTGCGAACTTGTCTGTTAAACACAAATGTCAAAAGTCACAGGACGTTCTTAACTCCTGAGCTTGCATTATGAGTTATACCACATATAAATGACCTTGTGGCAATTCCCAAAGTCTAACCTAAACGGACACTTTTTGAATTTGATACAAAAAAAACTCTGGTGTACAAGTACAACTAATCAATGAGCTTAGAAATCATACCTCGGAAAATATGCCTAAACTTCCATTCAACATCATGGAGATCCCTTGCAATTAGTTCCTGGGCAGGCGGAGTCTGAGAAAAATCCTGGGGGCCAAACGGAAGATAGC
Organism: Cordia subcordata; assembly: GCA_028554755.1. Classification (NCBI taxonomy): domain Eukaryota; kingdom Viridiplantae; phylum Streptophyta; class Magnoliopsida; order Boraginales; family Cordiaceae; genus Cordia; species Cordia subcordata. The sequence goes on from JAPTOF010000019.1 coordinate 9,464,082, forward strand.
TGTTAGCAATAAACCCATGAATAGATGTAAACCCGTGACTAGATGTATCAGACGATCAAAAGCATTTCTTACGAGAGGTGGGAACACTTTCTCAGCAGCACGACGAGGAACAGAGAAGCCTCCATGTGTACTAGTATCACTGGCAGTCAATGTCTTGCAGAAATAATTTGTTGGCTGCCTGCTTGGAGTCCCCAGCTCAACCGGAAGATATGTATCCTTTTGCTCTTGCTGCATGACCATTAAACGAGGGTTATTTGCACATCAATCAACATACAGATATAATGAACTTAAGCAAATCCCAGATTCATCAACCAAATAGAACAAAAAGAAAAAGAAAAAAGAATGTTAACAAATTTAGAGGAAAATATATAATATGTACCGGACTCAAGGGCTGCAATGTCATTTGAGCATATACTTCATCTGTTTCAACATCTGCCTGAAGTTCAAAAAATTAAAAATTCTGTCTTGAGGCCTACCTCAGTCGTTTCAAAACAAATAAGTCAAAAAGTAAGAAGAAAACCCACATGCATTGTGACATTATGGAGTTGGCAGATCAACTGGGGCGGTAAGTTTGGATAATTGGGTATGTGGGCATCAACTTCTTTATTAGTCGTGGCCGCAACCTGGATTTCAATTCCAATTGTGTCCATTAGCCATCACTTAACAAATGATTGCATCAAGAATCTTAAATCATACTATCTTTCTTACACAACAAAAGTGACAAGAAGTTTTCACATCAAATAGAATACAAAACCTGCTCACTATGACCCTGAGGAAAGTAAACGACGCGACTCCCCACCATCGGCAGGGACACGAGAGGACCGGCACAAGCATGCCATAGCTCTGAATTCAAGCATTTCTTCTCCCCTTCCATAATCCACATCAAGTAAACAACACATAAGTCATGATCCACATCACTTAACTCATAATTTGAGCTTCAACTTTTGCTTAAGATGATACAATCAAGACAGGTAAAAGCACATAGCACAAATATAACAAGATTCAATGAAAAGGACATCTGCTCAGATACTATTGGGTAGCTCTTTAGTATGGATCCGGCAAAGTGGCGGACCCCACTATGTTGTACTGTACGCAGCCTTAACTTCCCCCCCATGTCACAACTTTACCGACTAGCCACCGAAGTGTAAGGTTAAAAGGACGGCAGAGTGAAGAAAAAGGATTGGAAAAGGAATAGTAGTACTGTCACATACCTTCATGAGCTTGATGACCCAAGCCTGATGTTGAAAGCTTCATACTTTATAACCACTCCCCACTTTAGCAATATATATAAAGATATAAATATATAATATATATATGTGTGTGTGCGTGTATAGAGATAGATATATATATAAGTTACAACAACAATTACGACTACAAAATCACACAATCAACAACACAATTATACTAAACCCCACTTCGCTCACAAACCCCTTCAAATCTTGAATCTCTAAAATCTTTATGCACAGCTGCATCATCATCCCCCTCCTCCCCACCCAAGTCTTCACATGCAAACACATTTCTGAAAATTACTCCAAAAAAGCAAAACTATAAGTAAAAACCAAAAAAAAAAAAAAACAAAGCAGCTTCCAACTTTTTAGCTCACCAAACAAGAAGCAGAACCAAAACCAACCAAGCTCAGAGAACTTCCCTGTTCTCCAACCCCTCCATGAGAACAACCCAAAAGAAAATCACAACTTTGACACCAAAAACACCAGGAAAATATAGACTCTAACACAAAAAAAAAGGAAAAAATCACATCTTTCCCTCATATTTGTCTGGAAAACCATTTGGGGTGTCCAAAAAATTAGTTTTCTGAGCAAAGAAAAAGAAAAAAATAACAAGTGGGTACTTTTTCTCTCTCTTGATTTTTATAGTCCACCCGACCAAAGTAGGGTCCTTGATAGCAGTAGAGAGAGAAAAATCTTTAGAGAGAGAAAGCCAAAAAATACTTTTTTTTAGATAGAAAATGCCAGAGAGGAAAAAAAAACCCAAAAATTATGGGCCAAAAAAAAAACTACCACACACAGAAAACACGCACACAACTAGTGCAGCAGCTGCCTGCTATAGTAGCTAACAGTGCAAAGAAGGAAAACTTAATTGGTCGGTCTTCAACGGCTTTGTTTTGATTTTTTTTCTCTTTTCTTTAGACGGCCACTCTCTATCTGTCATCAGAAGAAAAAGTTCTGGATAACAGTGATCTTGACCGTAGGTTTGATTGTACTAAGAGATCTGTACCGTTGATTGGGACACTGATATGACAGCAGGCATGTGCCACCATCCTTCAGTGGTCGTTGTCAGAGTACGGACCATCCAATATACAAAAATAAAAATAAAAAATTTACACATGCAAAAGCAAATCTAAGGAATGGGCTGCCCTTATAAAAAAAGTGGTTCTATTGACACACAAGGACCCCCCCCCCCGGGGGCCGAAAACACCCACCTCCATTTCCTCCTTGAGAGCATTATTCCAATAGCTCCACTGACAAATCCTCAACCTCAATATTTTAGAAGTTCTCTCGATCAAAATTCAAAATACTCGTATATGCGAGTTTTGTTTCATTCCAAAACCATTCCCAAAACCCATTCCACATCCCCTATAACTCTAAGATTGTAATATTACAAAATAAAAAAATTATTAGAGTAAAATTAGAATTGGAATTCATAAACCGAGAATTTGGTAAAAAAATAAGGGAACTCTTAGAGTAGAATTTAAAATAAAAAATCTCAAAATATAAGAAAATAACTCAGATCACTTAAATTTAGAGAAAAAAAAAGCTATTGAAGACAACCTAAGAATGTTAAAAAAAATAAATTTATAAATAAAAAAATATTATTACGAATATCACATTCCAAAGAATCTAACATTTTTATGATTTTTCCATAATTCAATATTTTCATAAATTCCTCAATTTTCATTTTTATTTGAAAGAGTGGAGATCTTATATCTCTGAATTGTGGGATTATGCTAAAAGCGCTTTTGAAAAGTCACCTTATAAGGAGCGTGATAGTAATTACACTACCCAGTAATTAGACAATAGTGTCCAAATAGACCTTAAAAAGGCCAAATATTATCACAAATAAAATTATTTTTTGATTATTTTCTTCTTTCTGATGTACGCATTTGATCAATGCCCACATAGTCAAACACACACATGGTTAAACACAAATATTACACACACACTATTTATACATAATATACAAATTACAGACATACTACATATATTGTACAAGTATTATGCATACACTACACAAACATTAGACACATGTTACCCATTCTTCTTGCATACTACATATTAAACTTATATAAGTTGCACAAATTACACACACATTATGCATACTATCCACACATCCTATACATATGGCACATATACATTGCACGCACACACAAAACATATTATACATATTTTACACTTACACTGAACGCATTCATTACACATAAGACACATACACATCACACATATTACACACACTATAGAAACAAATTTGATAATGCAAATGACTCAACCTAAGAATGTTAAGTTTAAACCAAATATAACAAGTAAATATTTTTGAAATTATTCTTAATTTTTCTGACATACTCCCAATAATCACATTATCATTATCATTTATGGGAATGAAAACCTACTTTGTGAACCAAACACCCCTTTGAGGATAAGAAGGCTATGTAAAGACCCATTTAGATAGGTTTTTCTTTTTAAAATATTTTTTTATAAGTAATATATTTATTTTTACAATACGTATTTAGATTGTTTTTCAAAAATAATAAAATTTTAAAAAAAATATTTTTCAAAAGTCAATTTAGACGAGTTCAAAGTTGAGTTTAGAATTTATTTACTCATTGAAGTTTGTTCAAGACTAACTTATGAAGTGAGCTTGCTTCATGAACAAGAACGACACTTCACCTCACTCGACCCAGCCGAAGTGCTTGAGTAATGCATGGATTAAGTGGGAGCTTTTGCCAAAACCCTTACCTAGGGATAGGGCTGATTTTTTTGCTATTACCCCATTGCAAGGTAGGCAAGATAAGGTATATTGACCCCTTCCAATATATATGTATCTTTAAAAAAAAACCCTCCACCCCCAACCCCCATGAGATTTGAACTCCCTAACCCCCATGAGATTTGAACTCAGGACCTGACATCTAGGTAAAAGTAGTCTCAACCATTTGAGCTACCCCTTAATTCCAAATATATATATATATATATATGTATCCATAGATATACTTATTTATATCAAGTACCTATATCTTATAGTTTATTATAAGTATTATATTCACAAAAATTCCTTTATGTGGTGATTCGTATAATGGAGTAAATTTAGATAAAAATTAAATGTGTTAGGGAATGGAATGAGCTAGGACATGGAATGAGCTTGGGAATGAATATGTCATTCTTGGTGTACTTTGGAATGATGGTAGGAATGGACATATTGATTCTAAATATGTGTTTTACAGTTAGTATACTAATATAGTATTGGCAATGATTTATATATAAAGTCAAGATTACCCCTATTGTTATATACATTATAGTAGTAGCTTTAGTAATAGTAGTAATAATAATACTAACAACAACAATAATAATAATGATAATTCTAATAGTAGTAAAATTAATTATACAAAATATTATTCAAATACTACTAATACTAATATAAAGTATACTTATATTAATAACCTTAATAGAAAATAACAATACTGATAATACATGTGTGTGTATATATATGAATATATCATTTGCTACACTTTTTTATATTTTTTATTTCATTTTAATTTTAATTCTAATTTAATTTTTTATTATTTTTATTTTTAGAATTTTATTTATTTTATTTTTTATTTCAATTTCTACTTTTTATTTTTGATATAAAATATTAAATGTAATTTTTAAAAAGATATTTTAATTTTTTAACAAAAACTCATTTCCATGAACATGAGAATAAACTCATTCCGTGGCTTGTCAAGAATGGTTATTTCCATATTCGTGGGAATTGGATTCCTTCAAGAATGAGATCCCTTAATTGATTATATCATATCAGTAACGGAATTCAAAAGAAAGCCAGAACTATCATTCCATCGTCAACCCATGACAAACACTAGTTAATTATTCTTTTCAAGAGTTACTAATTAATAACTAGATAAAAGGTTAACAAGTTACTTCAATTCAATTCGTAACACTACATATGTCTCCGAATTTGAAGATTACGAGAATAGTATTGGGGAGGTAATAGCTTAGAAAAATTGATAAATCTGAGATATAGGGATATTATCATTGAGATATTTTTTGCATGTGATGTAGTTCGGTCAATTTCAACAGCTTTCTTTTTTTTTTTCCCCTACATTTAGAGATTTTTTTTACATATAGGAATTCCTTATTTCAGTTTTATTTCAATAATTTTTTTATATTTAAATTAAAAAAAAATTATTTCAGTTTTACTCCAACATCTTCACTATTTAGAGAATTTCTTAAATTTGTTTTACTATAATATCTCTTTTAAATTTTAATATATATTATATTTATTCTTTATTTATATTTGTTCATTTTTATGATGACATTCTATTTTAAATCACTAACATATATTTAATTTTTTAATTTTAAATTTCTAATATTATTATTGTTTAAAAAATTTTCCAATAACTTTAAGATTTTTATTTATATTTTTCTATTGTTTATGAACATATTATATTTTTCACTATTCATATAATGTTTATCTTATTTTTATAAAGGAATAATTTTAATAATTTTATTTATTATTTATATTAATTTTTCGTTCATAATAATATCTTATTGTTATAATTTTCATATTAAGACTTAAAAAAATGTAAAGAATAGCTTGGAATATCCCTACATATGGAGATACTCAAAATTAATTTAACGGATGGGTAAAGTATCTTCACATATTATAAAACTTGTAGGAAATTTGTTGGAGGAGATTATCCCAAAATTTTCTCTACTGCTGAGGAAAGTTTGGACTTTTAGAGCATTTGTTGAAGATGCAGTACATCGATAGTCAAACGAGATGCCGCTTTTATGGACTATTGCTATTAGATTTGAATAATTGATTACGTGTCATGTAATGCAATCTTGATTTGGCTTACAACAGAGTGCCTACATTACTTGGATGGCTTATAAATTAGATGCATGATAAATGAGTTTTACGGGTCATACATGGACAGATGTACGTAGGATGAGATTAGACCAAAAGTCTTGATATTATGTTAAGTATCATTGAGATTTTATCATAAAAATCAATTGATTCATATGAGTTGCACAACGTCTTATAAGTAGTGGCAGAGCTAAGGGGTAATAGGGGCAACCGCCTCCTCTAGCCCAAAAAATAACAAAAATTTTCTTTATATATTTATCAAAAAATAAAATTATATGTGTATTTTAACCCCAACACAAAAGAAAAAAAATATATATATATATATATATATGTACACATTTGTGCATGTGATATTATATAACAATTTTTTTATTGATTCTTTTGAATAAAAAAAATTAATATGTAGCTCCCATGTCAAAATTCTGGCTCCGCCATTGCTTATAAGGTGATCTTAAATATTGAAATTTTTTCATATAAGCAACTATATGTTGTAACATTTTTGAAGAAAAACAAGAACTTTGGCATGACAACTGAGAAGCAAGTATATGTTGTAGAGGGTGTTTGTTCCCATTAAAAATCTCATTTTTATGTTGACGATGTTTCATGATTTTCTTTTCGTTCTTATAACAAAAGAAATTTTAACTGGTGAAATTCAATTACTAGAAGATCAACAGAGTGTGACCATCTCTATCAAATAGTATATTTTGGGTGCAAAGACTTATCCGGACAATATACTAGGTGAGTGAAAGAATGAACTTTCAGTTACATGTAAAGAGTGTTTTATGATAAGCTTCAGCTAATACGAGACTGCAAAGAAAAGGCATTTAGCTGGCATTACAATGTCAATGTTGCCATGAAATCAGAATTATTGAGTATTTATTGGGAAGACTTTTTTTCACTGCTCCCTGATAAAAATTAGTATCAAATCCAATATAATTTAAGTATACTCTAGTTCAAAGTTAAAAAAAAAAAAAAAAGAACAGAACTATTGAGCATTTTGTTTAGAATATCATAAAAAATTAGAACTGCTCAAAACCACTTTTGCTAGCTTACTTGGAAATATTTGACAGCCCGCTTATATATTTTTTCTATTTAAAAAAAGTGTTAAAAATCATCAATAAATTAGAAAAAATAGGTCTTTCTCTTTTGTTATGAATTAATTACCCCTCATCTATACTTCTTTTATGAATAATAAATTGAAACGAGTTAAAGCTCATGCATCAGTATCAAGGCAGGAGGAAACGCACAGAGCAATTGTAAGTTTATTTTTCTTTTAGTTTTTGTTAAGGTAAAAAATGTTATTGATATTTATTAGTAACTACTTAGTATCTATAAATTATTTTATAAATAACATAATTTTATCCTCTTAATTTAAAATCAGTGCTTTGCCCTAAACTGAAGTTTTTCATACATTTGCTATGATGTACAAAGAGCTAGTGAAAGTGTTTGGTAATGCTTATTTGAGTAATTATAAGTGTTGAAAATAAAAAGTTCATCTCACTAACAGCCTGCTTAGTTAAGTTTATTTGGGGCTTATAAGATACAAATAGTAAAAAAAAATGTGAGGGGTGCTTTTTTTAAAAAATTTATAAGCTGCAAAATAAGCAAAGTCAAACAAGCTCTAACTTTTTTATTTTTAATACTTATAAGCACCAAAATAAGCACTGCCAAACACCCTCTTAAACAGATTGATATCATCTCTCACATGTGGCGGAATGGCAATCTTGGGGCGGATTATTTCACAGACAAGGAGGAAAAATAATGAGATTTCAAATAGAAAACAACTAAAGATGAAGGGGCAACCGCAAAGGTATCTATGTATGTATGTATCTATATATTATATAAAAGAGAGTACATCCCCTTGTTGTTAATGTCACATATTATCATTTCCTTAAATGTTTTCTTCCGCTAAAAAATTCTTACTTTTTTTTATGGATGTCCATGCCTTTTCTTATTTTTTTCAACTTAAAGTTCTATTCAATTATATTGATGTATATTTAAAAAATTTAATATTGAAAACTTTATCAAGAATTAAATTGCATAAAATACATCTATATTTAATAAAAATCTATAGATCTGTATCTATATCCTTATATATATATATATATATATAGTTTATGTTTATCTTTTAATAAATAACACATGTCTTAATTATCAAATTTTCAATCCAAAAATGAATTCAACTCCAACAAATATAGTATTGATCTTTCATAGCATTTCTTTTTCTAGATCAAATTTTATTTTATTTTTCCAATTTAAATATTTTTTGATTATTACATATTATAGAAAAATAGTGTTAGTATTAAACATAAAATGTGAAGATTTCATTAGCAATCATAAGCAAATAAAGATATTTATAATATTTATTTTTCCAATACATCGCATGGCTTATACTCTAGTTACTCAGTGAAAGTGTGAAACAAATTGCAGCTTCCATATATAATCAACTTTACACTTCATAATAACATTTTCCCTTTTTCCCTCTTAGATTTCAAGGTAATATCTTTTACCTAGTGTTTTCACTAATTATAAAAAAAATGACGTGGCATTCCACATAATCCAATCATATAAGCAAAACATATTGAGGTACTGTTACACTTGTCACCTGAGATAGATGATATGATATATTTTGGGTTCGAAACACCAAACTTCAAAAGCCAAAGACTTGAAAGGTTTGAGGCATGTCTTCCTAGGTTCAAGAGAGCTCTGGGCTTCATCAGCTAGCTCGAAAGTATATAAAAGAGTTTTGAAGGCTTAATTTGGGATAGTTAGGAGCTGTTAAGAGGATTGTCAATTTGGGCAATCAATGAGGAGTTGCTAAGGGATCATGAGCACAAAATATGGAAGAACATGGATGGTTAACAATGGTTACAAGATTACAGCTATTATAAAAAGGAAGGAACAAGACGGGGCAAAGGATCTAAAGATCACACAATTCATCAATCCTTTATTGATTTACTCTACCTTCCTAACCTAGCACTAGCATAGCGTAGAGTAGCAGTAATTTAACTTAGCCTTAGTATAGCCTTACGTAGGGTAGTTTGTAGCATAGATTTACATGCCTTTCTTAGTGTAATTTTTACTTTCCTAAAAGTAGTTATTAGTAGTCTAACTTAGCGTAATATTGTAGTTGTAATTGGTCGGGTAGTTTTTTCCTTGTACGATGAAGATTTCAATAGTAATGGCATTACCTTTTTTTTTCTTTTTTCCTCTAAGTGTCTTTCTTTCTTGTTACATTATTTGCAATTATAATAGTTTGCTCGTTTAAAAAGACAATACCACAAGGTTTTAAGTACACTTTTCAATAACTCATAGTGTCTTGAGGCTTGATTAAGGCCTACCCTCGACAATTCAAGTCCTTTTTTAAATAGGTTAGGGCATAAAGTAAGGGTCCAACTATGGTAGTCCTACAAAGATTAGCCCAAACAAGAAAATCTTTATTAAATTTATTTCTAACACACAAACACCTAGATATTCCTTAATTTTTGTGAAGATTTAGTTTGATTAATAAGGTTTCGGTTGCTTTTATGGAAAATAACTTGTTTTGTACATGGAACACTTTTCTCATAAAATATTTTCTAAAGAAAATATTTTTTATTGTTTAGTTGCCACAATAAAAATTAATTAAAAATATTTTTAATGACACAATAAATAATATATATATATATATATGTATATGTGTGGGCTGGCAGGGGGTGGATCCCTGGCCTTGGCCCCGGCCCCGGCCCCGGTCCTCAGGCAACCCAGCCCCACCACCAAACATTGAATAATGCGAAAAATATTTTTTTAGAAAAATATTTTTCATGAAATAAACGGAGCCTAAAATTAATCATAAAGTGATAAGTATTGTCCACCACTTAGGTAGTGTTACTGGAGTTAGATCCTACGCCCTTCCGTACGATGTATTTTTCTTCTAATATTAATGAGATTCCTGAAAAGAAGTCTTCCTATTTTCCTCACAAAGTGGGGGAATAAAAAGAAAAAACTTGAACAATTCCTTCCCGGGAGCTTCATTGATCTAGGGCCCTAGTTATTGAATTTGTGTTTAAAAAATACATTTCTATAATTTCTTAAAAGAATATGTTTCAGAAGTAGACTTTTTTAAAAAATCTATTCTTAAAAAAACTGAATTTTAATATCTTTTATAGTTTAATTCTGTTTAAAGTCCAAATAAATACTTACTATAAAAAATATATTTTTAAAAAATTTATATAAGATAAAAGTAATCTAAACAAACCTTTTCCTGTGACAAACAAAATGTAACTGACGGAGTCAGATCACTATTCGACGTGCTTATAATATTTGATGAATGATTGGGCATGCGTCGGTGTGGTGATAGCAATGCTTGGCGTGGAAACAAGGGTGACTGATACAGGAATTTTAAATTGATTATATATAGGGGCACTTTTCGGCCATACCAGAACTATATACTTTTTATTAAAAAATTAAAAAAGGGGTATTTCAAAGAATTGACCCCTGCCACCAAGGGGAAGTTAAAATATGTGTACACATGGAATTATAAAATGTGGACCTCGAGTAGGTGTGGTGAATAGGTCCGTGACCTATTTCTTTTATTTTGTTTCCTTCTTCTTCTTTTGGATTTTTTTTTACAAATAACACTATTTAAATAATTAATTTAAAAAATATCCTTGTTTTTAATTGGGTTTCAAAAATAGCACTTTCGGTTATTCAATAAACAAAAATAGGTATTCAAAAATAAAAAACGTGCAAAATAAATTTCACCATTTTTCGGCTTTTGAATAGCCGAATTTATTTTTTACTATTGAATAGCTGAAAAATCGTCTAGCACATATTTCCCTGGCAGATTCTTGGTTTTGAAAAGCTAATTTCGGAAATTGGCTATTCAATAACCGAAAGGGCGAAAATTGAGACAAATAAAAAATTGTGCCTTTGCATAAAATTTTTCGGCTTTTATCGGTTATTCAAAAGCCAAAATATCGTCCGTTACGATACATTGTGTATTTTACACGTTTTCGTTTTTTGAATACCCAATTTCGTTTATTGAAAAATCGAAAGTGCTAGTTTTGAAACCCAGCAAAAAATAAGGCTATTTTTGAAATTAATTATTTAAATTGTGTTATTTTTAAAAAAAATCCTCTTCTTCTTCTTCTTCTTTTTTTTTTTTATAAGTCGATAATTATAAAATAGTTTTAGAAAAAATTTCTCTTCATCTTTCTTTAATGGTATAAAATGTCAGAATATTGGCAGATTGTCGATTAGAAAGGGAAGCAGTTTCATCAAACTACATATTCTTTCCGGTAAAGTGTAAATCGCCTATTATTTTCGTCATTTGTAATAATTTTATATCTTATTTTTTATTTGTGACAAATTAATCTCATAACTATTTGTGTCGCTAAACCTTAGTTTTCATTAAAAAGTCACGTTAAGTATGATGATTTTAAATATTGAAAAAAGCAAATCGATTCACGTGCCCTTGCAGAAGGTTTTGACTGTTTTTCTTATGGAAAATAAGATCTGGACCATTGGCAACACATGACCATTAGTTATTAGATTAATTTATCACAAATAAAAAATAAAGAATAAAATTATTACGTACGACATAAATAATGAACGATTGATATAATTTATCCAATTTCTTTCGTGAATCACGTAGCGGGGTGTACTGTGGTGGTAATGCGAAAGGGATTTTTAGTGGGTGTGAAGGAAAAAAAGAAGGGTTGATGTTTGATCTTGGGGAGAGTACTTTTTAAGGTCCTCCATCAAACAAAAGATCCTTGTGAACAATTGTACCAAATGCTCGTGCCCCCAATGTCTCCAACTTCTTTTTGGTGTAGAAATATTGTTCACCTTTCTTATGGGTGAATATCAAACACTTGTCATTATTGTACTCTTGTTTGCCGACTTGTTCTACATTTGAAATGCGGATAAATTTTTTCAATTCTCATGTCAAGAAAAATTTAAATTTTGAACAATTCCTAATCCTCATTAAAGATGTTACTAATAAGGACCTATTTTGATTGGTTTTTTGTTAAAAAAATTATATTCTTTTTGTAATAACTATTTGATTTGATTTGATTTTTAAAAAAATTAAAACTCTTTAAAAAACTCAAATATAACTTTTTTTAGAAACCAAATTGTTAGCTTCTTAAGAAAACACTTTTTGTTTTTTCAAAAGTTGTTAAAAGAAAAGTATTTTTTTTTAAAAAAAAAACAATCTAAACAGGCCCTAAATCATTGTCGAAGATTTTTAAAAACAATAAGAATTACTTTCTCTATTCCTCTTTGAATAGATTATTTCTACGAATATTAAAATTTCACTAAAGAGACAATCCCTAAGGAATTTGGATTTTAAATATATACCTCAGTGAGTATAACCTAGGAATCTTAAGTCACTAAGGATGTCTCCACTCCCTGGAAATAAGCAAAAGTGAAATGGAACTCAATATTCTTTATAATAATTATGTGTGTAATCGAATGATTAGCAAGTGTTAAATCAATAGACAACTGGGCTTGTTGTTTTCCTGCATCATTCTGGTTATGCGAATTTGTTTCGATTATTCCTTTTATTTTTATTCTTTTTCCTTAAAGACATTAACATGTTTATGAGAATATCCATCTAGTGATTTGATAGATTATTATTTATAAAGCTAAAATCTCTCTCATTGATAATAATTAAGAACATTCTTGTTTATGTTGAGGAATTCAAATGCGACCCGGAAAAAAATTATATTTTATGAAAAAGAATAATTCAAATGAGCCCTTTTATTTCGTAATTTTGACTTTTTCTTTTAAATGAACCCAGAAAAAAAATTGATATTCAAAAACTTTTTAAATAGTTAGCATCAAAATACTTAATTTTTTATTTACTTATGAGCAATTAGCTATTTTGGAAAAAAAGTGATTTAATTTGTGAAAGTACACACTTGAATTTGCAACTAGTTGAATGATAGGTTTATTCTCCCAACTTCCAAGCACATAATAATTTTAATCACTATGTACCTGTATAATTAAAATTCATCAACATACTATCATAAATTAAAAACTTTGTCCGCCATTAGACTAAAAAAATAATAAATTTAGGAATCTCATTGTCCTAAAAATGAAAGTCAATGCCCTTTGAAGGAAGCCCTTGAATTAAGGAGACGATTATTTCAAGGTGTACTACATATATTTAAAAAAGTATAACAAAGAAATACCATATCATGGAATGCATTTGTCTTAACAAAGCAATACCATATTATGGAATGCATTTTTCTAGTATCAGATCATAGATTTTTTTTTTTTTTTGGAAATAATAAATTATTCAACAAAAAAGCTATCCTTTTGAAGATCCCAATTTCAAAAACTAGTGTGTCCAGAAAAGATAGAGCAAGGGGGTTTGAACAAAAGCTGTGTGGCCTTTGTTGTTGTTGTTGTTCAAAAGCTATAATTAGTGTTTGGTGCCATGGAAACACATGTAGTTGGTGCATGGCTTGGTGGTATGATGATGCAATCAGGCATGGCTTCCACCCTTTTTAATTAGAGCAGGCAACCAAAAGAATGCATCAGCATCACTTAAGGGATCAAAATAAGTATTCAACAGGACTTTATGTCTACTTATCTATAAAATCTATCACTACAAGGATGGTCCCAATATAATGGATTATATTTCATATCCTATTACTTGTAAAATCGATGGATGGATGAGTATATTTATTAAGGTAGGCTCATTAATTACTAGGTTCGGTAAATCTGAATAGCATCGTTATTGTCACAACGGTGTTGGAGCGGTGTTGTTGTAGTTGTGATTGGAGAGTTTTTCATAATAGAATAAATATTTGGTGATAAACTTGTGCTTGTCTAGAGATAAAAGACACCATTGAAGTGTTGTTCATTGGCAACTCATTTGGCTTCTGAAATATAGAACATTTTTTGATCTTATCTTTTACTAGTCTTCTTGATTGAAATTATAAATGGTATAACTTCGCGAAACCAACGTTTAGAAGAAGAAGTTAAAGTCTATATGCTCGTCAATAAGTTAAATTTTCACATCTTCTTTTCCCTTTCTCTCTCAATCAATGGCTAAGTCGCATGGTTTCTAGGAGTGCATAAGCACCGCTTGACTTTTTATGAGGTACCAACTCATATGAGGTTCATTCTATCATAATAAGGATACACCCCTTCATGATCGTGATAAAAGTAGTACGATAACTTTTGTTCTATTTTTCAACTAAAAGAAATAGAAAAATAGATTTAGAACAAAGTAGTGCACACTTTCTAATTTATTCTATCATAGGAGGCAAATAAGTAAAAAAATAAAAAACGACATAAAAATAGTGATATAAGAGAAGAGATAAAGTAAGGGAAAATAAAAGAAAAAATGATTCATTGGTGACCCACACAAAAGAGAGATTTTTAGTTGAATATTTAACGTTCTTAAAATTTAAAGCAATTTAAAGCCAAGCGTAAGGCAATTATAATATATAATTCTATTTATAATGACAATAGAAATATTTATACTTTTTATGTATAATAAGATGTCATTGATAAATTAACTATTATATATTTTTATTATTTTTAAATATTAAATATAAATGTGCACCGACTGAGCATCGGATCCTGACTCCACGACTTTTGACCGAGAAAAGCCAAATAGTCACACGACATTAAAAAAAAAAAAACGCACATGCCACGCTCCTCAACCTGAACATATTATGGTGCCAAAGTTTGGCTCCAAATATTTGAAATCAAGTTACAAGGCACTCTCTCTCCTCAACCAAGTCCAACCATGCCTTTCCCAGCCTCAACTCAAGCAAATCCAATCCCACCTCACCATCTCCGGCACCCTTTCCGACCCTTTCGCCGCCGGGAAGCTCATTGGCCTCTTCGCCATCCCTGAGAACAGCGACCTCCGCCACGCTCACGCCCTGTTTCGCCTCGTCCCTCATCGCTCTACTTACATGTGGAACACTATGATCAGGGCTTTTACTGAGAAAAACCAGCCCCAAGAAGCCCTTTTTCTTTACAGAGAAATGGTGAGGAGTGGGTTCTTGATGAACAATTACACTTTTTCGTTTGTTTTTCGGGCTTGCTGCGAGGTGTGTGGAGTTTCTTTGGGGTTGATGTGCCATGCCCAAGTTGTGAAATTGGGTTGGGAGGGTTATGATTTTGTTCAGAACGGATTAATTCATTTTTACGCCAGTAGTAATTGTGTGGATTATGCTAGAAAATTGTTTGATATGAGTAGATTTCGCGATGTTATCACGTGGACTTCTTTGGTTAATGGGTATCTGAAGTGTGGGGAGGTCGGGATGGCGAGAGAGTTGTTTGATCAAATGCCTGAGAAGAATGCGGTTACTTGGAGTGCGATGATTAATGGGTATGCGCAAGTGGGGTTGTTTAAGGAGGGTTTGGAGTTGTTTAATGATATGCTGGTTGCTGGAGTTAGGCCCAATCATGCTGGGATAGTTGGCGCGTTGTGCTCGTGTGCATTTCTTGGTGCTTTGGGTCAGGGCAGGTGGATTCACGCATATGTTGAAAGGAATAGGATGGAGATTGATAAAGTATTGGGCACGGCGCTTGTAGATATGTACGCTAAGTGTGGGTGCATTGAGATGGCGTGTCATGTTTTTGAGGAGATGCCACAGAGAGATTTGTTTGCTTATACTTCACTGATTTCTGGTTTGGCTGATCATGGTGAGGGTGTGAGAGCATTGGAGGTGTTCGAGAGGATGAAGAATGAGGGAGTCAGGCCAAATGAAGTTACATTTATTGGTGTTTTGAGTGCGTGTAGCCGAATTGGATCTGTGGATAAGGGGCTGCGGATTTTTGAGAGCATGGAAGATGTTTACGGCATAGGGCCAGGGGTTCAGCACTATGGTTGTTTGGTTGATCTCCTCGGTAGAGCTGGAAGGCTTGAACAAGCAAAAGAAGTGGTGAGAACAATGCCTACGGAGCCTGATTCTTATGTATTGGGAGCATTACTTAATGCCTGCAGAGTTCATGGTGATATTGACTTGAGTAAAGAAGTGGTTAAGGGGCTAGTCGAACGGAGTCTTGACCATAGTGGGGTTCATGTTATTCTTTCAAATATCTATGCCGCGGTTGATCAATGGGACTATGCGGAGAAAGTAAGGAAGACAATGAAAGAAAATCAGGTGAACAAGGTTCCTGGGTGTAGCTTGATTGAAGTAGACGGGATGGTATGTGAATTTGTTGCTGGAGATCGAAGTCATGTACAGATTGATGAAATTGAGTTTGTCTCACTGGGGCTAGACAGACATCTGAAGTCTCTCTGGCTCGATGATTATGCACTTGCTATCAAGCAACTTTGCTTATTGCAAAGTGTGGGTGCGTAATTTCCACATATGTTGTAACAAGCTCATGATTTTCAGGTAATCTTCAGCAAGATAGCAAACAAGAGAATATTGGAATACAGTCTCTGGAGTTTTAGAAAGAATATGTCGTTCGATCAAGCAGCCTGTCTCAGGCGAGCATAATGAGCCAGTGATTAATTAATAGGGTTCATATAATTCAATATTTTTCTAGTTTAACATATTGCAGCATGTTGGCATGTATTAGCATGCCCTTAATTGCATCTTGTCGCTAGTATGGCTATTACATTCTTAATGTCTGCAAAGAGACTCTACTCGCTAGAATGACTTTTGATATTCTTCAAGCTGAAATGATTAGGGACTTAAAGTCATGCCTTCTAACAATCTTCTGCACCAAGTGCCGTTTCCTTTTGCAGTCTCATATTGTTCAGGGGAGGGAAAAGCTTGCTGCTTGGCATGTGAGAGGCAAGGCTGACAAGCTAGGTCTTCATCCTCAAATCAGAATGCTGTCATACTTTTGGCCCCATCATAGCCTTCGACCGATGAAAATTACAGCAGCAGCAAATAAGTTCATAGGTGGCGGATGTGATCGAGTCTTTATATTACTAAGCAGCTCAAGTCGTTCTGGTTGTTGAAGCATTTGAACAACTTTGCCTTCAGTAGCTTAACCATTACTGAAAAGGCGTAGAAGTTGTTGCAGCTGTTAAATGTTCGCTGCACCAAAATGTTGTCTCGATGCCTTGGTGTTGTGAGGTCACAAGTAAACAACCAACTCAAATCATCAAAGAAACAACAGATTTGTCAGAAGATTATCAAAGTTGGGCAAACTTCAGTGTATTTCTTTACAAGTTCTGTCTTGATGTTGAAGTTTGGTCTCATGCCATCTCAAGCTACTTGTCCAATTGTTCTATCAAGTTCTGATGTTATTTCTTTGTAACACTTGAAACCATGTCTCCCGGTATACGCTTTCTAGGACAGCACCAGGCTTGGAACAGTTGATGCCTTTGGACATGTCACAGAAGACAATCCTCTGCAGAATTTAAAACCAAATCAATGTCCTAGTAGATTGAAAGATGTTAGATTCCAGGCAGCTAACATTTAAGTATATGCAAACATTGATGCCTTGTTACCTTGGAGGCACATGTTCAAAAGTTTAGTCCAGCCAATGCCAGCTTGAATGAAATCTCACCATCATCTTGTGGAACCCATTTGTCTCCTTCCTCTAAATGGATAAGATAGGTACAGGTACAAAGTCACATGTGCATAATTACATTGTATTCAGTCAGAATGTCAGAGAAGAATAAGGTGCGGATAATTTGTATTAGGGAAAATTCTTCCATCCGACAGTCAAATTATTCTAAATTACAAGAATTTGCCAGAGGAGGAGATATGCCCTTTAACTTCGTTCTCACATTCTTAATTTTATCGAAAGAAAGATATGAAGATAAGGGCAACATACCAATAACAAGAGCAATTGAACATTACATTGCTCATATGTTGCTGCCTACTTTTTCAATCAATACCCTTGAGGTAAATGCTTAAAAATGACCAAATCAAACCATACAGCAGAGTATAGCGTGTGACCTCACATGTGCGCCCCGCGTAGCCAATGGTTCTGATTGGTCGTTATCCCACATTTAATGGCTATGGAGATGGAAGAACGGTCAAAAACTTCCATATATCACCTACCAGAATTTGAAATGATAAATTCAGAATTAAAACTTCCCCTGTATTTTCAATGGTGAAGTTAAATTTCTCCTAGGCATTAACAGCATTACAAGGACAGGTACCAGACACATTTATGTGTGATGAAGCCAAACCACATAGTAAAAGAGGGAGAGAATAGACCTTCCAGAAGCCAATAGCCATGCAGCTCCAGCTCACATAGAGGTTGACAAGAACCTAATTTGCCAAAAGACCATCACCTATTTGCATACAATTACAAACGTCTGCATCTTTGCCTACATTATCCTTCCATGAGAACCAAATGGAGGAGGAACAGAGAGAACAAAAAAGAAAACTGCCACCTTGAACAATTAAGGTGCTATGAGACAACATAGAGCTAGCAAATCAAATTCCTGTCCGTATAGCCCAAGAAGAAAACAAGAAACATGATGCAGTTCATACACAATGAGCAGTGGATGTGGAAAGGCACTATGTTGCAATAGAATTTGACCCAAGTCGGAAATCTCTCATTACTAAAAATCCAGCCCTTATTAAACAAAGATGCTTGGTCAGGTGGTCTACGGAATACGTAGGTTACAATGGGTCCTCCCTATTTGCTTGTCTCTGGGAGATGGGAACATTATGAAGCTTTTCTCAAATTTTCCGCCAGAAAACCACTAAAGATGATGCCTGCTAAGGAGACACAGGAAACAGGAAGCCAGAAACTTGATGATCCCAACAGCAATTTAGCAATATGCAGTTACAGCGCTGAACATATAAAGACCATAACAAGACCAGGTTGTGAATCAAATAAATCAATTTCTAACCAGAAGAAAGGTAACCAAATTCTAGCGGATTATTCCCATCAACCACCATATCGTATCTTACCTCCAATGCACCTTGCACCCGGATGAATAGGTAACATGCTAATTCAACATCGTCTAGAACCTATCATATTTCCCATGCTTCTTTCTCTCCAGATAAACAACTAACTGTAAAGACAACAACTAATTCCATTGTTCCTTCCCATAAGCACACTGTTCGGCTGCAATCTCAACCAAAGACAAACTTCACAAAGAATACAATGATTTCCTCCAGCAGTGTCGAGACGCAGTCTACCAAACAAAACATAATAACAAGGACAGCTAAGAATGTCATCTAACTCAGCAGCCTAGAATTTCTTAATTAGCAAATGGAGAACAATTTCTCATAATGGAAACCTGATTGAAACAAACAGTTAATAAGACCTTAATGCTAATAATTGCAATGATACCACAATCACTTCTCTCATTCCTAAGCAACACAAAAGGTTTCACTAACACAAGAACAAAATATCTGAGTTAGGCATGCACAAGATTCAGAGTTTGATCACCCAAAAGAGAAATCTACATTCGCCGAGTATTGGGATTGAGAAGATTATCATGAACAAAATGATCTATGCTAGCGAATACAGCAAACAAAAGTAAGAGAAAAAGCCCAAAATCGTGAAGACTAAATCTTGATATAGTCCAGAAAAATACATTTTTGTTACCACGAGATATATTGACAGCCGCTGATCATATAAACAAAAACATGAGCTGACACTACCTATACTTACATAGAAGATGAACATCCAATCCCAACACAATGCAACAAAAGATAAAAGCTATGACCATACAACAATTGCAATTTTGATTAACTCCACGAAAAAGAAGCTGAACAGAACACGCGATACACGATTCATGATTCATAACAGCAAGTACCATTATCGTAAGATACATATATAACTATGTAAACATTATACTCCTACATATGACATCATCAGTAAACAAATACTAATGATTCAAAAGTCACCCCCTTTTTCCGACACAATCAAGCCACCTCTTTCGCCACCGAAGCGGGCTTCTTGACGTCATCGTCGATAACTTTCGCCCGGATCGCCATATACCCACCCTTCACCATCTTCTCAGTATCATCCCCACTGTCGAAATCATCATCCGAATCCAAATCATCGTCGAATTCAAACCGATGCGGGTTGAATAACGACCAGATCAAATACATCGTGGCCGCGGTGAGCGCGCCGCAGCTCATGCCGAACAACAACGCCGTTAAAACACTAACAATATCCTTCGCCATGAACGTCGTCGAGCTGCTCAACGGTGACGATAGTGTTCGCTTCTCTTCGTACTCTTCGATCGGCTCGTCAAGAAACAAGTTGCTGAACTTGTTGGGGTTAGGGTTAGGGTTAGAGTTGATGAAATGGGAGGTGGAAGTGAAGAAGAAGGTGAGATAACGGGGGTGTTGTTGGGTTAGGGTTTGGAAAGGGAAATTAGGGTTAGGGTCCTGGTTTTGAGGGATGATTGGGTAATAGGAAGTGGAGGTGAAGAAGAAGATGGTTTTGCAGGGGCGCGCGGAAGTGGAGGTGGCGGCGACGAGTAAGAGGAAGAAGAGGAGAGTGTGTGTTGAGGTCGCCATTGACGCGTGTAGCGCACTCGCGCAGAGAGAGAAGATGAATTATGAACGGAGAAATTCAGAGTAATGTTGGATTAATACTAAGCATGCTCACCGTTTCCTATGCTTTTGAACCCTTCTTGCACGGTATTTACACTATAATTTGACTCTTTAGTTGGTGTAGGCGTAACAATTACCTTGCACCTTCCTTCGAGTGAGACACACCGTTCTTACGTGTGAGACACACGTGTTATATAATAAGATTTAAATCAGCCAAAAACTCTAAAAAACATAAAACATCACATCTCAAACAGGCACAAAGCCTTTCTGTCTATCTCGACTCTGATAACAACAACAACCTTTTTCACGACTAAAAAACTCCGACGACTTCATCTAAATCAACAATACCGCACAAAGGTAACAATTTTTACCGTAAAATTCACAAATATTCATACTAATATATATATATATATATATATATATCTGTGTGTGTTTGTTTTCATGATAGTGATGTTCAAACTTAGTACGTGTTTAAATATTACTCTGAAAACGTATGAACATCACTAACAAAATGTGTGAAATCGCTTTGAAAATATATTGTAAATTTTCGCATTACAGAAATACTTGAGAATCAATGTTTTGCTATGTGATAAACTAAAAGTTAAAATTTAAAACATTTGCTTTATATGTTCAAAATGAATAAACTACTGGTTCAAAATTAAAATCATGTTACCTGATAAAATAGAAAGCATGGTTTAAAATGAATAAAATATTGGTTCAAAATGACTAAACTACGGGTTCAAACTGAATAAACTATTAGTTCAAAATGTATAAACTATTGGTTCAAAATTGATATTATACTACTTGATAAAATAAAAATTATAGTTCAAAATGAATAAAGTACTAGTTCAAAATGAATAAACTATTAGTTCAAAATGAATAAAGTACTGGTTCAAAATAAATAAACTACTGGTTCAAAATAAATAAATCACTTGTTTAAAATGAATAAACTACTTGTTCAAAATAAACAAAGTATTGGTTCAAATTGAGTAAACTAATAGTTCAAAATTGATATCATACTACCTAATAAAATAAAAATCATGGTTCAAAATGACTAAAATACTTGTTCAAAATGAATAAACTACTGATTCAAAATAAATAAATTATTGGTTCAAAATGACTAAACTACTCATTCAAATTGAACAAACTATTGGTTCAAAATTGATATCATGCTACTTGATAAAATAAAAATCATGGTTCAAAATAATAAACTACTAGAACAAAATGAATAAACTATTAATTCTAATTGAATAAACTATTGATTCAAAATGAATAAACTATTAATTCAAACTGAATAAACTATTTGTTCAAAATAAATAAACTACTGGTTCAAAATTCATATATTACATATGTAAAATCAATATACTATTTCATATGTTACACTAGTAGTTCACAAAATACTGTCATATTTGAGATATTAACAGTATTAGTTCAAAACATTCATTCTACATGTTCAAAATGCATAAACCACTAGTTCAAAACAATTATACTATATGTATAATTATAATTATCAAAATTAGAAACAAAAAAATTAAAATAAAAAATTATTAGCAAAAAGAACGACAAAGCAAAATACAATCACTACTATTAAGATCTCAATCACATATTAAAAGATAAATGCTCAGACATTAGAAGATAAATCCTCAAAAAGCCTATATGCAAAACTACAAAAACAATTTTAACATCTTCGTTTTGACCTATTAAAACGTGTTTATTTTTATTTTTTTAATTTTAAACGATGTCAAACGATGTTGTTTTAATAGAGCGTGTATAACCTGCAATTTAAGGATCAATGTGATTCGTAGTACATAGTGCCTACGGAGCACAGTAAAATTTGTGCTTCTTGCATCAGTTTTACATGAGATTTTCTTGTTTAATATATAATAATTTAAGCTTTAAATTATTTAATAATTTTATTAAAAAAAATTAGTAGTTTTGATTAATTGATAGAACTTAATGTTTTAGTTGATTAATAGTTGGGTTTGGATTATTATAGATTGCACATGACTCAGTTATTAAGCAAATCCCGCTCATCCGATAGTCCTAGGCTGTAGTTTTAGCTTTGTTATATTTAGCACGAAAGTCTCGTTCTGTATTAATTTTGCGCGATTTGAATTAATTAATTAAGTTCAATATGTTGACATGTTAATGACTGTAAGATGGTTGTTAGAGCCCATTTGGCTAAGCTTATTTTTAAGTGCTTATAAGCAGCTTGTGCTTATGAGCAAAAAACTGCTCATAAGCAAGTAATAAATAAGTAGATATGTGTTTGGATAATATATGATTATAAACTTTTAACATGTTTGGTAAATAAGTGCTCTTAAGCAACAATAGTAGTTATAGTAATTGAAAAGGATATGTCATTAATTATAAATTGTCAAAAAGTGAACTTTTTAAGGGTAATCTTGTCTTTTTATTATTTTGATCAAAGTACTTATAAGCTATCAAAAAATAAGTGGGTAATTAAAGCTTTTTTTCCCCAGCTTATAAGTTGGAAAAAAGTGCTTAAAAGCTATTTAGCGAAACATGTTTTTTTGTTCTTTTTTTGTTTATAATCTGATTTGACCAGTTATAAGCTTAGCCAAACACCCTCTAAGCCGTTTCTCGGTAAGGGTTCATTTGGTATGAAGGAATGGTTTGAAAATGGATGACCATTCAAGGTAGAATCTTCACGGAGTACTTATTTTATTTTATCTTTTGTGTTTGTTTAAAGTTATAAAACAGTTAGAATGGGATGCTCATTTTATTTCATATGTATGGTAAGAGTATTTTAATAAGTTAGAAAGGAATGAAAATCAATTCTATAAACAAAAATATTTTTGTTCTTTTATTTGGCATAAATTTGAGTTTATGCATAACAACTAATTTTATACAATACTAATATAAACTAAAATACTTTTGCCAGTCTTTTGATCAGCAATAAAATATAAAATTACTTATTCTATTATTTTTTAATATGATATTTCAATTTATTTACTTTTTTAACATAATTGAAAGAGAAAAGTTAACCATTTAACAAAAATACATATGTTTTTCAACTAAATTAGAGCAAAAAATAGAATAGACATGTTTATTTTTATTTTTTTTCAAACTTTTATATTTTTATTATTAAGATTTTAAATTTTTAACTTTTTTTTTACTTTTCAAAATTTTGGAATTTTTTATTTTTAAATGACAGTTGCAAACTTGATCATTTCTGAGATTTAACTGTATTTTTTATTGATTTCCACCTAAGTTGGAATACTTATTCATTGAATTTGGCTAAAGAATGGGTTTTCTTACTTTTTTTTTTGAAAAGGTCATTTCAAAGGAATAAGTTTTCTCACTTCAATTAATCCTACCAAATATAGAAAAAGGAATAAAAAGTTGAAATGACTATTCCTTTTTAGGCTATTCTAACAAATCAAACATAACTTTAGAAGCTATTAGTGTCCAATAATAAAAGGACAAAGGGTTGTTAGGCCTTGGGAAGTTGAGGTATACTAAAGTTGAATATGAATATTTCGATAATTTTCTAAGTCACTTGGAATGATAATTTGTTGAGTTGAGCTCGACAAGCTTTCTAAATAAATATAAACGAGTCCAAAACTGAGACTTAAAAAAAGGGTGCAAGAGGACAAGCGAAACAGGTGTAATGGAGGAGGTGGATGAAAAAAAAAGTTCTTTTGTTATATAAACTAGGAGTCTATTTGGATTGACCTTTTTTTTTTAAAGAAAAAAGTAATTTTTTTTCTTGAAAAAGTTATATTAAATTTGTAATAACTATTTGATTGGCTTTTAAAAAAGTTGAAACTCTGAAAAAAGCTCAAATATAACTTTTTTAAAAGGTAAAATTTTCAACTTCTAAAAAAAATTATTTTTCAAAAGTTGTTAAAAAAAACACTTCTCAAAAAAGTCAATCAAACGAGCCCTAGGTCTTTCCCTGTGCTCCACACAAATTCTTAACTGTAAGATATATTATTATAAATAATTACAGTAATTGAATGATTTCCAATAATATAAAAGAAGCTGTGTGCATAATTTACTTAAATTACAAAGATTTGATAAATAAAATGGATAAACTAATTTATTATAAGATAATCTATTCAAAATCAAGGAAATAGTTGTGATCACAGAACAACTCAAGTGATTGAGACGATAAGACTATTTCTCTAAAAATAATGTTCTAGATTCGAATCTTGTGGAAGGTGGGAGGTTTAGAAAACATAAAAGAATTGTTGTTTGAAAAAGTAACTTAATATATTTTACTATTTTGTACAATTAATTGTGCATTTATAGTTTTAATTTGATGTCAAACTTTAATCTCATCATCAGATATGTAGAAAGTGTAATACTAAACTAATAGAAAAAGAAATAGTATTAAGGTAAATGTAAAAATTATTTGAAAAGATTAAAGATAATACTAAAGATTATATAAAAAATTATATGAAAAAATTAAAGATAATTCTAAAAGATTACATATAGATACTACTGAGATTACATTTGAATAGAGTAATTAAATAAGAGAAAATTCAGTCACAGTATTTTCACTTGATTCTTCCTCTACTGTAATAATTAAGTAAAAAAAGATTTAAACACTCAAAAATAAATTTATTCACTGTATAAAAGAAAAACAAAATAAAAGTCATATACATCAAATTAAATAACTTAAATAAAACCATCCAAAAATTCTCCTCTCCACAGTAACTAAAAAAATGCACATCTGCATTTTAACCTAACGCTAGAATATGGGAAAACATATAAATACAAGATTTTAGATGCGTAAAAAGAGATAAATAGAAAAAGAAGCCAACAATAACTGGAATGTCCCTCAAGTACATACTATCATAACAAACTCCGTACTAAACAGAAGAGAATTTTTTTAAAAAAAAAAAAAGACTACAGGAAACAAACACAATTAAAATAATATAAACTATACATAGTGTCGAATGGAAATAAAAAAAGATATGCAATTAGAAATAATGACTAAGTAACTATTAGTAATCAACGAAAATGTTATGAAAAAAAAGGAAAAAAAAAACAAATTATACATAGTAGGTTCATTTGGGTATATTTAAATGATGAATTGATTAAAATAGCTTGAGATATGTTGGTAAATTAATAATTTTGTGATATTATCTTTTTTCACATATATCGGCTATCATGTCTAACACTTATTTACATAGATGCTTCTAATCAACAAATAATGCTAAAATTTATCCAATGCTTGCCGGTGCTGAAGTTGCTTATCACGTGCAATGGAGCACATGTAGATGCCTTGGTCTTTTAACACTTGAATTGCTCCAACAGTCGCTGCCACAATCCAAAGTTAAATGAACTCATAAATAAAACTTTACTCTTGAATTTAAATAAACCCATAAAAAAAACACACTTCATTTATGCAATTCTCTCTCTCTCTCTCTCTTTCTCTTTATTAAGCTGTTTATTGCATCAAAAAAAGAAATTCTTTTTATATATGTTCGAACCATTGTTGGTCATATTTCTCTTTATCGAGAAATCGAAGAAGCCATGCAGGGGTTTTCTCAGGCCTGTTCACAGAAATTCTTTTTTTTATACATTCAAACCTTTGTTGGTCATATTTCTGTTTATCGAGAAATCGAATAAGCCATACAAGGGTTTTCTCAGGCCTGTTCATGGTACCTAATTAAGCTAAATAATTCTATGATATCAGTGGAAATTCAGGTCTCTCCAGTTCAGCTAGGATTATAGTTCCGAAATTTCTACGCGAATCAAGATCGAGAAAAGGAAGTTTTTCAATCATTGACTCAAACCTATTGTCGAATTCTACTGGAATATGAAGGTACTTATGGTAGAATAGTCCAATCTAGTCTTTCACAATAAAGTGATAGACGAAATTGTCATGAAACGACTTATTAGTAGATTACTAGGTCACTTCGGAATGACAGACATCTTGGATTAAGTAAAAACTCTGGGTTTTCAACAAGCTACTGCTATATACATTTCATTAGGAATTGATGATCGTTTAACAATACCTTCTGAGGGATGGCTTCTCTCTTTCTTTCTCTCTTTCAAACATTAAGTTGCTATCTTTGGGTGTTTGCTTATTCATGGATTGATCTACTTCACGTTCTCACATCTTTATCACTAAAAAGATCAACAAGTATACATCAAACCCATTTTCACACTCACAATGTGCATCTTTAGATTACGATTGTGTATATCATTGAAGAAATAACTACATCCATTATACGCATAAATGTTGATTAAAGAGAATAAGTTCCATATTTGATAACATTAAAAACTCAAAAAAATTAATAACGTAGAGATAACGCGAATGTTCTCTATCTATATGGTATGAAGAGACCAATGTTGTGTTTGTTTAGAGCTTATTATAAGACACTTATTTTATTTGACAACTTATGTGAAAAAGATTGTTTGTTATTAGCTTATTATAAGACACTTATAAGATACTGTTCATAAGATATCTTATTTGTAGTTATAAAAAATAAGTTGGGTTAAGAGTACTTATATCTTATCTTATATTTTATCAGATAGAAAATAATTAAAAATAAAAATTTTAAAATATAAAAATTAAAATTAAAAAATTAAAAATAAAGAAAATTAAAAAATTTAAAATTAAAAATAAAATATTAAATATTAAAATTTAAAATTAAAAAAAATAAAAATTTAAAAATTTAAAATTTAAAAACTAAAAAATAAAAAAATAAAAAATAAAAAATGTTAAAAATTAAATATTAAAAATAAAAAATTCAAAAATTTAAAAATTTTAAAACAAAAATAAAAATTAATTAATATTTATATTTTATAATTTATTAGTTAATTATAAATTAAAATACTATGAATTAAAATTGATAATATTATTATCAAAGTAACTTATAATAACATTTCAGCTAACAAACCAAACAGTCTTATTATATCAGACACTTATTTTTTAGAAGACACTTATAAGATAAGATGCTTATCAAATTTCAAATGAGACTATTCCAAACAAGCTACACGAGATCCTCTCTCACTATTCACCAAAATTTCCCCCATCCTAATTTTTTTTCTTTGTCCTCGCTTCTTGTTTGCAGAGCCACTCCTTAACAAAATAAAAGAACAACAATTCTCATCATGCTTCCCTCGGTCTACAGCGGCACCACCCTCAGTTGTTTTGTCTTAAGTGCCGACATCAACACCACCATTACACAAAGACAACCCGACTTCACTTTTCTTCCTCAACTGCCCATACTCCAGCTCCATATCACCACAACCAAAATTTCTCTCTCCCCTTTTCTACTGTACTGACTTTGACAGCTCATTCCAATTAAAAAAAAAATTCAAATCAACACAACTAGTTTGGCTGCAGCCGTTGACCACAATTTTTCAGCCGATTTTTTTATTTATAGATCCTCTGTGCTTAGATTTAATTATACCATTAGTCTTTAAATTTATAAAATTATAATTGAGACCCCTATATTTTTTCAAAAGTTGCACACTTGCTCATTCGTTAATTTTTCCGTTAATTCATTAATGGATTTTGTGAAATATCCATTTTGCCCTTATCTTATTGAATAAAATATTTATTTAGACCTTGTTCTAATTAAAAATTAAAAATAAAAAATAAAAAATTAATTTTTTTAAAAAGGAAAATACCCATCCCCCAGTCCCTAGGCCCGCCACCCCCACCACATCCTATCCTTAGTCCCACCACCCTTAACCTCCAATCTCGCCACCCTCACCGCCACACCTAATACCACAACTTCCACCACGCAGACTCCTAACCTCACCATCAAAGAAGAAGAAGAAGAAAGTGGGTAGGGTGGGGTGAGTAGGGTTCGAGGGGAGGCAGGGGTGGGTAGTTATTTTAATTTTAATTTTATTTTAAAAATATGATGACAATAAAAAAGAAAAGAAAATAAAATACAGGGGGTGTATATGCAATTAAGGGCAAAAAATGAAGACCAGTCGCATTTTTTGCTTATATTGGACATTTGCCGTCAAAATGGATGAAAATCGTGATAGAGGAACCAAACGTACAACTTTTGGAAAAACATAGAGGCTCGCAATTGTAGTTTCATGAATTGAAGGACTAGCGGTGTATTTATGCCTAAACACAGGGGGTCTATTAGCAAAAAAACCTTTTTTTAGCAATTATTTTTTGGTCAGAAGATAAGAACTTTCCATTGCAAATTATATGATGCCCCCTAATTAAGGTGGTCCCGCGCGCATTATGCTTTCTCATTAAAAGTGCATATGCTTAAAAAAAAAAAAAGCTCATAACATAGGTGACTCTCTTCTCTCTCCTTTCTTTTCTCTTTCTTCACCTCTTTCTTCTTCTTTTCTTTTCTTCTTTGCTTCATTGGTGACACTACTGATCATTTCACGCTGAATAAAGATCACCATAAAATTTGCTTTTCTTTGTTGATCATACCAATGTGCTCCATGTTCAAGAAAATATCCTAGGTATCGATTTATTATTAAAGCCCGTCGTTTTCGTCCTCATGTCGACGAAGAATTTGGCATCATCTTGTCGCGCTGTAACTACTAATCTTCTCCTCTTCTTGTCGAAATTCTAACCGTACCTCTCATGTAGTGTTTGGACGCTCCAAGATTATTCCACCATTAAAGCTCACCATGACCTTCAGGTATGTATACATGCATATGTGTTTGTGTTTTGTGTCTGTGAGAGCAGTTAACAAATAGTTATGGGATACTGCACAAATATTTGATATTGTGGGTGTAAATATCTTAAGAGGGGGTGAATTAAGATATAATTACTAATTTTTGTTTTAAAAAAATTCTCAGAAAATCAACATTTTCTTTCAAGCAATATATCAAACACAATATAAGCAATTTAGACAAGTATGATAATAAAAGTATAGGGAGAAGAAAGACAAATGATTTAAGGTGGTTTGGTCAAGCCTACATCCACCGCCCAAGGATGCTCCTCTTAGAATTTCAACAACCTTCACTAATATGCTTCTTTAAATCTTGGTGAAGCACAAACCAATTTCTTGCACCTCTTTGAAGCTCAATCTTCAAAGAACCCAAGAGTTCCACTCTTTAGAAATTCTCCACACTTTATAAGCTTTAATGAATAAATCTCACAAGAATTTTAGCTGTCAAAATGTGTATAAAATCAAATGAATAAGAAATGATAGAATCCGAAGATTTTTCTTCTCAAAAGAAGATATTGCAATAAATGAAGCTCTTAAAAGCTTAAAGATATTGCAAGAATGGCTCAAAGCTTGATTGAATGATGATATGAGATTTTGCACGCTTGAATTTCTGATTTGAATATGTATTTAAAGAGATTTTTGGGTTAGGGATTTGGTAGGTGAAGAAAAGAGAGAAAGATAGCCAGAACGGTAATAAACGGCTTGTGTATTTATTACAGTAGCCTGTTCAGCCGGTCAGCCGACTGGGTTGTCCGGCTTGCACTTGACCCTTTCTGACTAGGCCGGACGCCTTAGCTGGTCGACCGGCTAGGGAGTCTAGCTTTGTCCTTCAGCTTCTGTTTTGGCCGGCTGACCTACTCAGGTCAGCCGGTCGACCGGCTGGGGGGTCCGGCCACTGCAGAAAGTGAAGTAAAGCCAAACTTTTGCCAAACCCCCTTTTTAGTGCAATTTTCACAACTCCAAATCATCTTGAGATATTTTGTAAATACATGTTATGACTTGAAATACCTAAAAAACACATTTTTACTTTGTGTGCATTCAAATTCATTTGTGCCGATATGAAATCAAATATGCAAGAGTTTTAAAAATTTGTTTGAATAATGAAGAAGGTTTGAGCCAAACATATACAATATTTAGGCATTTCACAAAAGAGCAAAAGAACGCTCGGAACCCCTTATGATGTCTCTTCTCCTCCTTATGTCTTCACATCTTCTTGTTCTTCAAATGACTCGTTTTTGCTTATCTTCGTCTTCTTTCTTTCAAGCATCTACTTACATTTAAGCATTTATCTTTACAAGATACTTTTAGTCAAATAATGTATATAAATTTTCATCATCAAAACTAATAGCAAGTATTTATCCAACAATCTCCCCCTTTTTTATGATGACAAATTTTTAAGATGTGAGCAAAAGTACTCCCCCTTAATGTATGCATTCCTTGTTCAAAGGTGTATTTGGGAAAATACTCTCCCTGTCTAATTTAACTCATGCATATTTTGAAAAACATTTTTCACCAATACTCAACTCATCAACTATCATGCAAATCTACTATTAATCAGATATATAAGCTCATAAGTATATAATCATCATAAGCAAATCAATCATATTAACTCATAAGTAATTCAATCAACATATCAACATATTAACTCATAAGTAATTCAATTAACATATTTACTCATAAGCAAATTCAAGTTAGCAAGCAAATCGTCTTCTCCTTCTCCTTTGCTCCTTTTCCTTTTCTTTTTCTTTCTCCCCCTTTGGCATCATCAAAAATTAATAAGGAGGTGAGAAAAGAATGCAAGTAAAGACAGTATGAACTGAAAGAGAAAATCCTTAAAAAAATGATCAGTCAACTAATAAAAGCAAAGTTAAGAGGTTTAAAACCAGCTAAAAGTGAACTAAGATTGTTTTATAATGCTAAAAATGAATTTTTTGAACATGAAAATCAGGGTGCCCGATCATGGTGATCTCGAAAGTACTCCAGCATGTCAGAACGCATACTCGCCATCTCCGAATCAATGTGTTCCCTCCAGAGAGTGAGTTCATTCCATTGATTTGTCATTGTGACCCTTATTTCTCCCATTCCTGTGTTCAAGGCCTGCAGCTGTGAAAGAATCTGAGCCATCATCGAGGGGTCTTCTTGTTGACCCATTGAGCTAGACCCTACACCTCGTCGAATCTCTACTCGGTGTTGCTCGTCAATGTACCCCTGTGCCCTTGATTCTCTCATCACTCTCCTAAGATTAGCTTCCTCAGGATCTACTTCTTCTTCATCAGAGGTACTAATAACCATGGGTATCGTTCCTGGCATGCCTATGTCAGCTTCACCCTCATGTTCTGGCCCAACATCTTCTTCTAAGGTGATGTCTACACCCTTAAGCATATCATTAAGTTGTTGTGCATTTGGCCTATAGATAGGATTAGTGAAAGTTGTTTCCTTCTTAGTTCTATTCTTAATCGTTGCCTGAGTGCTTTGGAGCAAATTCTTGAAAGTTTCTCTATTTATAGGCTCCCTATTATACCAGTAAATTCCCATAAAATTCATGTTTAGCATATTAAAGTTCCAGGAAAACTTCCTATATGGAACATTCGAAGAAATCTTGAAGTGTGAAAAAATATGCATTAAGGCCATACCATATCCAGTAGTTTTCCCTCCTTCCTTTCCACTAATATGTAACATATGTTGTAAGATAAGGAAAGGTAGAGAAATCTTGACACCCTTTTTCAAACTGTAGAAGATATATGCATCCATGATCGGTATCTTCCCATCATTGATATTTCTAGGGAGAATTACTTCACCAATTATTTTGAATGCAATTCTCTTGTTAAAGTCAATATCTTTTAATAAGGGAAGAATTAAATCTGTGTCCTTAGATCCTACATCTTTCCACATAAACTCTATAACCTCTTTTGGCTTATTAGTGCCCTTAATTCCTTCCGGCCACCCTTGGCTATTATAATGCCCTTCTCTGTCTATAGGCATATGAAAAATCTTTTGCAAAGTTTCTTCTTTAAGCACAAAATTTACTCCACACACAGTTGAAGTTACCTCAAGTTTTGGGGCTCCTACGGTGTACTTCGAGATTTTCATAAAATTCTATCACTAATCTATCTTGAACATCGCAATGTAGATGCACAAACATATACCAATCATCAAAAAGTGATAGAACATCAGTGCCAGGAAAATCTGAGTCAACGAGATATTTACCGTAGAATATCGAATGTTTCCCTTGAATCTTTGATACAGGAGATGGTGGAGGAGACCTTTTTCTTCCACGTTTTTGGCCTCTAGTCCCCAAATTCACCATGATTTTGCGTTGTTTTTGGAAGATTGAATCGATGAAAACTAGTTTTTTGAAGTGGGTAATCAAAATATAGGACGAATCTTGGAAGAACTTGGTGGAAAATTGAAGAGCTAGGAATAGGTTTGAGAGAATTTTTTGGCTAAGGTTAGGAAATTTGGGAGATTTAAGTGAATTTGGGGTTAAAATCCCCAATTTTAACCTTGTCTGTGTTTAGCCGGTCGACTAGTTGGTCGTGGGGGTTGACCTAGCCAGATCAGAGAGCACAAAAAATTTTCTTTTTAAGCCGGATGCCTTATAGCTTCAGTCGGTCAACCAGTCGGGTCAGAAAGTGTAAAAATGCGTACTCTTTCATGTCCAAGCCATATAAATACATATGCATGTATTTTAACCACTTTTTATCATTCCAATTTCTCTCCTAATTTTGCAAAATTGATCCTCATGCAATGGTTTAGTAAAAATGTCAGCAACTTGATGCAAAGTATTAACAAATTCAAGTGAGATATCTCCTTTTTGTACATGATCTCTAATGAAATAGTGCCTAATCTCAATATTCTTAGTTCTTGAATGTTGAATTGGATTTTTTGTGAGATTAATTGCACTAGTATTATCACAATATATAGGAACATGATCATATTGCAATCTGTAATCAAGTAAATTTTGTTTTATCCACAAAATTTGAGCTACATAACTACCAGCTGCAATATATTCTACTTTAGTAGTAGAAATAGCAACACTATTTTGTTTCCTACAGGACCAAGATATTAAGGAATGTCTCAGGAATTGGCATGTTCCACTGGTGCTTTTACGGTCTACTTTGCAACCAGCATAATCAGGATCGGAGAATCCACACAAGTCAAATGACGTTCTTTTTTGCATACCAAAGCCCTAGATTAATTGTTCCCTTAAGGTATCTAATGATTCTTTTACAGCAATTAAGTGAGTTTCCTTAGGGTTGGATTGAAATCTAGCACATAAACACACCGCAAACATGATATCAGGTCTAGAGGCAATTAGATATAATAGGCTCTCGATTATACCTCTGTATTTCTTTTCATCTATAGATTTACCTTTCTCATCCTTATCCAGCTTTGTTGAGGGGCTTATAAGAGTTCCAATCTCCTTTGCATCTTCAAGTCCAATTTTTTTGATAATTTCCTTGGTGTATTTGGCTTGATTTATGAAGATCTCCTCCTTGGCTTGTTTGATTTGGAGTCCAAGGAAGAAAGTTAACTATCCCATCATGCTCATCTTGAACTCCTTATGCATACACTTGGAAAAACTCTCACATAAAGATATATTAGTAGCACTAAAAATTATATTATCGACATAGATTTAGACAAGTAGAATGTCATTCCCTCTCTTTTAATAAACAATGTTGAATCAAGTTTTCCTCTTTCAAAGTTGTTTTCTACAAGAAATCCACTAAGTCTTTAATACCAAGCTCTAGGAGCTTGTTTTAAATCATATAATGCTTTTTCTAGTTTAAAAACATGATTAGGAAAGCAAGAATTTTCAAAATCGGAAGGTTGTTTAACATAAACTTCTTCTTCAAAGAATCCATTTAAAAAAGCAATTTTCACATCCTTTTGATAAAGTTTGAAGTCCATGTAGCATGCAAATGCAAGTAACATACGAATGGATTCAAATCTAGCTACGGGAGCATAGGTTTCATAGTAATCAATTCCTTCTTCTTGATTGCATCCTTGTGCTACTAGTCTAGCCTTATCCCTAGTTACTATTCCAAGTTCATCTAGTTTGTTTCTAAATACCTATTTTGTTCCTATTATCGGTCTATCTTTAGGTCTTTCAACTAGCTTCCATACTTTATTTTTATCAAATTGATTGAGTTCTTCTTGCATGGCAATTATCCAATTTTCATCAAGTAAAGCTTCTTTTACATTTTTGGGTTCTATATGAGAAATAAATGCATGATGCTCACAAAAAGTATTAATATTATGCCTAGTTCTTACACCTTCATTTGGATCACTGAGGATTAGATCTTGAGGATGGTTTCTTACGAACTTCTAACTCTTTGGTAGGTCTTCATGAGGTTCTTTTGTTTCAACATTTCCTTTGCTTGAGTATTGTTCATTTTCCTCATTGGCTTGAGACTTTTTTTCTTGATGTTCTTCTTCTTGCTTTGCATGTTCTTGTTTTGTTGATTTTTCTTTGTCTTTTGGAGTTGAATCTTTAAGTGTTGCTTTCTCCAAAAGATAACCTATATCATCAATTTCCTTTCTCGGCTCAACTGGATTAGTCTCATCAAATGTAACATGCATTGATTTTTCCACAACAAGAGTTCTTTTATTATATACCCTATATACTTTGCTATTTTTGTGGAGTAACCTAAAAATATTCCTTCATCCGATTTAGCATCAAATTTCCTTAAGTGGTCCTTAGTATTTAGAATAAAGCATTTACAACCAAATACTTTGAAGTATAATATTTTAGGTGTTTTACCATGCCATAATTCATATGGAGTTTTATTTAAGATAGGTCTAATCAATACTTTATTTTGTACATAGCATGCAGTATTTATGGCTTCACTCTAAAAATATGTTGGTAAGTTGTGCTATTTTAGCATAGTTTTTGCCATTTCTTGTATTGTACGATTCTTCCTCTCTACTATCCCATTTTGTTGAGGAGTACGAGGGGTCGAAAAGTTGTGTTCAATGCCATGTTCAACACAGAAGTTCATGAAATAAGTGTTCACATATTCAGTACCATTATCACTACGGATACAAGTTATAAAATAGCCTTTCTCATTTTGTACTTTTCTACACAATCTTGCAAATTCATTGAAGGCATCATTTTTATGTGCAAGAAACATGACCCATGTAAATCTAGTGCAATCATCTACTACAACAAATATATATCTAGATCATCCTAAGCTAGCCACATCAATAGGTCCAAACAAATCCATATGTAATAGTTACAATGCTCTATTTGTTGAAACTTTATTTCGGGATTTGAAGGATGTCTTATGATGTTTTCCTAGTTGACAAACGTCACAAATTTTTGTCTTTTTCAAATTTTAGCTTTAGTAAGTCTCTAACTAATTCATGTTTTGACAAATCATTTAATAAGCTCATGCTAGCATTTCCTAATCTTCTATGCCATAACCAAGTATTATCATGCACAACAGATAAGCATTTAACATGTTGACATACAAGTTGATCAATTTCAATGGTGCAGACATTTTCATTTCTTTGAGCTACAACTAACACATTATCATTTCTACATTCATAGACAATGCATCTAGAAGATTGAAAAACTACTTTATGACCTTTGTCACGTAATTGACTAATGCTAAGTAGATTAAATTTTAGGCCTTCTACAAGTAAGACATTGTGTATAGCAAGAGAGTTTTCGTTACTAATGCTTCCTTTTTCAATTATTTTTCCTTTGCTATTGTCTCCAAAGGTAACGTCTTTTCCTTTTGTCCTTTGTAATTTGTAGAAGAGTGAAGAGTTCGTCGTCATGTGCTTGGAACAACCACTATCCAAGATCCATTTCATTTTGCTTGTTTTGCTTTCATTGCATACCTGTACACACGAAATTCAAATGCAATTATTTATTTTAGGGTCCCCAACACCTTGGGTCCTTGGCGTTAGTTTCAATTTTTGTTTTTGACCACTCATTTAGGTCTTTGCCAATGTTGAACATGTGATCCTCTATCACGAAGTTTCTTGTAGTAACAATGAGTAGATACATGTCCTTTCTTTTCGCAATATGTACAAGTAACGTTAGATTTTGTTGAAGAGGAGGATGTAGAGGTGGAAGCTTTGACAAAGTAAGTTTTGAAATACTTTTGATTAATACTAGGTTTGTATCTAATACCGCTCTTATCAAAAGCCATATTTTAACTTGAAGAAGTTTTTCAAAATTTTCTTTGCCATTTGTAAATTTTTGAATAATTCCATTCAAATCCATGTTTTTCTTTTTCAAGTCTTTAACCTCTTTTTCAAACTTCACAAAATCTTCGGCATATGAATCATTTTGTTTTTCCAAGATTTCTACTTTTTCTATAAGAGAGGCATTTTTCTTTTCCAAAATTTCTTTTTCATCAAGAACAAGTTTCAATTTTCTATGCATTTGCTTGTTTTTTGCTAAAGCCAAAGACAAATCATCATATAATTTAACAAATGCATCTTTTAGTTTATCAAAATTATATTCCTCTTTCTCTTCTTCACTAGATGAATAATTGATAGATAGAGAAGGTGAAGATAGTAACTCATCCTCATTGGCCATGAGGCAAAAGTTGGCTACCTCATATTGCTCTTCCTCATCTTCTTCACTTTCGGAGATGTCCAATGTGGCTTTGAGTGCCTTGCCTTTTTTCTTCTTTGAAAGTCTTGGACAATTTGCTTTTATGTGTCCCGGTTTATTGCAATTGAAGTATTTTAATTTATCTCTTTTTGCATCTTTTGTCCTCTTGAAATCCTTGCCCTTTTTTCCCTTCTTCTTCCAATTTACATTGCTTGAAGATGCCCCTTTATTCATTTTTTTAAATTTCATGAACCTTTTGAAATTCCGGGCAAGAAGTGCGATTTCCTCATCTTTCGGGTCCTCATCATCTTCCTTATCATCACTTGTTGTGTATTTTGATGCAACTAGAGCAATAGACTTCTTTGCTTTTCTCTCTTTTTGTTCATGATCTTTTATCTCAAGCTCATGAGTCATGAGTGATCCGATGAGCTCATTGAGCTCGAATGTATTCAAATCCTTGGCTTCCTCTATGGCCGTGACTTTTGGTTGCCATGATGATGGCAAGCTCCTTAGCACTTTCTTTATTTTCTCTACATTAGAATAATCTTTCCTAAGTGCTTTTAAACCGTTAGTAATTTCAACAAATCTAGAAAACATTTGCTTAACATTTTCATTTGGAAGCATATTAAATAATTCGTATCTATGCACAAGCATAGCAATTCTAATTTCTTTCACTTGGCTAGTTCCTTCATAAGTTATTTCTAGTTGGTCCCAAAGTTCCTTAGCTGAAGTGCACCCCATTACCCTAGCAAATTTGGTTGCATTCATAGCATTGAATAAGTAATGTAATGCCTTTTGATTCAACTCAAATAATTTAATATCTTCATCATTCCATTAATTTTCGGGTTTGGGTATTCTTCTATCACCTTATAATTTTGTAGGTAAAGTAGGCCTATTTTCTATAATTTTCCAAGCTTTGTAATCATGTGATTGAATAAATACTTTCATTCTCATCTTCCAAAATGCATAATTTGTTCCATCAAAGGGGGGGAGGGTGCTTGTTTAATAGAAATTCCCTTCAAATTTGCTAAGATTCTACTAGGTGTTAAACTATAGGTAGATCCCTAGCTCTGATACCAATTGTCGGTGCACATATCTTAATAGGGGAGAGGGGGTGAATTAAGATATAATTACTAATTTTCATTTTAAAAAAAATTATCAGAAAATCAACAATTTCTTTCAAGCAATATATCAAACACAATATAAGTAATTTAGACAAGTATGATAATAAAATTATAGGAAGAAGAAAGACAAACGATTTAAGGTGGTTCGGCCAAGCCTACATCCACCGCCCAAGGATGCTCCCCTTAGGACTTTAACAACCTTCACTAATATGCTTCTTCAAATCTTGGTGAAGCACAAACTAATTTCTTACACCTCTTTGAAGCTAAATCTTCAAAGAACCCAAGAGTTCCACTCTTTAGGATTTCCCCACACTTTATAAGCTTTAATGAATAAATCTCACAAGAATTTTAGCTCTCAAAGTGTGTATAAAATCAAATGAATAAGAAATGATAGAATCCAAAGATTTTTCTTCTCAAAAGAAGATATTGCAATAAATGAAGCTCTTGAAAGCTCAAAGATATTACAAGAATGGCTCAAAGCTTGATTGAATGATAATATGAGATTTTGCACAGTTGAATTTCTAACTTGAATGTGTAATGAATGTGTATTTAAAGAGATTTTTGGGTTAGGGATTTGGCAGGTGAAGAAAAGAGGGAAAGATAGCCAGAACGGTAACAAATGGTTAGTGCATTTGTTACAATAGCCCGTTCAACTAGTCGACCGGTTGGGTCGTTCGGCTTGCACTTGACCTTCTCTGACTAGGTTGGACGCCTTAGCCGGTCGATCGGCTAGGGAGTCTGGCTTTGTCCTTCAGCTTCTGTTTTGGCCGGCCGACCCACCCAGGTCAGCCAGTCGACCGGCTGGGGGGTCCGGCCACTCCAAAAAGTGAAGTAAAGCCAAACTTTTGCCAAAACCCTTTTTAGTGCAATTTTCACAACTCTAAATCATCTTGAGATATTTTGTAAATACATGTAATGACTTGAAATACCTAAAAACACATTTTTACTCTATGTGTGCATTCAAATTCATTTGTGCCTATATGAAATCAAATATGCAAGAGTTTTAAAAATTTGTTTGAACAATGAAGAAGGTTTGAGCCAAACATATACAATATTTAGGCATTTCACAAAAGAACAAAAGAACGCCCGGTACCCCTTATGATGTCTCTTTTCCTCCTTATGCCTTCACATCTTCTTGTTCTTCAAATGACTCGTTTTTGCTCATCTTCGTCTTCTTTCTTTCAAGCATCTACTTACATTTAAGTATTTATCTTCACAAGATACGTTTAGTCAAATAATGCATATAAATGTTCAAAATCAAAACTAATAGCAAATATATATACACACATATATATATATATATATATATATATATGAAAGCCAGTGAACAAATAGTTGTTGGGTAATAAACAAATAGTTGTGAGGTAGTGTTCAAATAATTGTAGGGTAATGAACAAATAGTCAGTGAACAAAATAGTTGTGAGGTAGTGAACAAATAGTTTTGAGGTAATGAACAAATAGTCAGTGAACAAATAGTTGTGGGGTATTAAACAAAAATTGGATATATATATATATATATATATATATATATATATATATATATATATATATATATATGAAAGTCACTGAACAAATAATTGTGGGGTGGTGAACAAATGCATATGGGTAAGCATAATAATTTTTTTTTTGTTTGCTGTTGTGTGAACAGTAGTGCGTATTGTTCACGCAACAATAGGTGCACAATGCTTCGCAAGAGCACTGTGCTGAAGGACCATGATATAAGGTCCCCCAATTTATACATTTTAAATTCATGCCTTGATTAGAATTCAAATATAAAATTTTCTTTTGTGTTTAAATGGATTTAAGGGACAGAATAAAAAGAAACAAAAAGATATGACATACCCATAGCTTTCTCTGCCTCACTGCTATAGCATCTAACAGATGCCATGAAAAAATACCCCATCAATCAAAACGAAAGCAAATAAGATCAGAAAGAAAATGATGTTTATTGATATTTTCTCAAGTCACTTTATAGAGATGAGCTTAGTATTTATAGAGCTAAGTTTGTTACAAGCACTTGCTCTTTTTCTAACTAACTTTTGTTGACTAGGACTAGTAACTAACTTTTGCCGTCAACTAGTTCAGTTGTTTCACCACTCGATGCATGCCACTTACTTGTGTTATCAGCCCCCCTCAATCTGAGTCGAGACATGCACAGGGGAAGCTTACCTTTTAGATAATTGAATTTAGCAATAGGCAAAGGCTTGGTAAATATATCTACAAGCTGTTCTTGTGAAGACACTTGATGCAACTAAAGCTTCTTGGCTACTGTTAATTCCTTCACAAAATGATAATCAAGGTCCATATGTTTGGTTCTATTATGATGTACTAGATTCATTATAAGAACAAGTGCTGAAGCACTGTCATAATACAACTATGGACAAGTGACTGGGAAATGAAGATCTTGAAGAAGAAAAGTGATCCATTTGATCTTTGCAGCTGCAATGGCCAAGTTTCAATATTATGCTTTTGTGGAACTTCTTAACGCTGTTGGT
The DNA here is from genome assembly GCA_028554755.1 of Cordia subcordata. Lineage (NCBI taxonomy): Eukaryota > Viridiplantae > Streptophyta > Magnoliopsida > Boraginales > Cordiaceae > Cordia > Cordia subcordata. Next base: position 9,504,462 of record JAPTOF010000019.1, read on the forward strand.
TGTCGCTTGGAACACCAAGAAATGAGATTACTTTCTAAATAAATGTGAAACCCAGTAGTAGATTTTCTATCTTCTAGATTAGATGCCCAGTCAGAATCTAATAAGCCCAGTATCGGTAATGTACTAGGCTGAAAGAGAATACCTTGGCCTATAGTCCCTTGAATGAACCTTAGTAGTCTTTTAAGAGCAGCAATGTCATCCTACGATGGACTAACATTTTCTAACACAGTGAATTAACTACATACTGGATATCAAGTCTAGTATGAGTGAGATATTGTAAAGCTCTTATGAGACTTCTGAACTCAGTTAGGGCTGCATAGGCTTGATTGGCATCTGTATGAGAACTAAAAGGATGGGAAATTGACTCTATAGTTCAGCATGCCAGTATTTTTTAATAAGTCACCTACATACTTTGTTTGATATAATAGTAGGCTAGAATCTATGTAGTCTACTTCTAGTCCTAAAAAATAATGAAGTTTGCCAATATCTTTAATAGAAAAATTAGCTCCTATAAGTGAGATTAATGAATTAATGAATTGTGTAGAAGAGCCTGTGATAATAATATCATCAACATATACTAATATCACAGCGAAAGCCTGGGAGTATGCTGCACAAATAGAGAAGTATTAGCCTTATTACAGACAAAGCCTTGTTAAAGTAGAAAATTATGTAGCAGCTGGTACCAAGCCCTTGGTGCTTGCTTAAGTTCATATAAGGACTTATTAAGTTTGCAGACATAGCTGGGAAAATTGGTATCTACAAAGCCTTGAGATTACTATATAAACCCATCTTCTTTTAGAGAGCCACGTAAAAATGCATTAGAGACATCTAATTGCTTCAATGATCACTAATGATGTAATGCTAGGGATAAGAAAATTCTAATAGTTTGTGCCTTCACAACTGGATTAAATGTTTCATAGTAACCCAGTCTATAAGCTTGATTGAACACTTTTGCTACCAATCTTTGTATTTGCTATAGAATTATTTGCATTCTTCTTTATCTTTGCTATAGAATTATTTGCATTCTTCTTTATCTTATATACCTACATGCAGCCTATTGGAGTTCTATTGACAAGAGGTAGGACAAGAGTCCAAGTATTTTGTTTTTGAAGGGCTTGAAACTCTTCCTCCATGGCTCTTTGCTAATTTACATTCCTGGCATCTTCTTTATAAGAATGAGGTTCAACATTAAGAATGTCCACAAAGACTTTATTGAGAGTATATCTAGTATTGGGCTTTAATGAGCCTGTTTTTGATCTAGTAACCATAGGATGGGTAGGTTAAACAATGCTAACAGGTGTTGGCATTTCAAAAGATGAAGCTACTTGTACAGAGGAGGCTTTTGATTCAGAGAGACTAAATGAAGTATTAGTAGAAGATGGATCAATAATAGGAGAATGAACAGATGTTTCTGAACCTGAATTAGATAATGATGTGGTGAAATATAGCACTGAAGTAGAGTTATTTGAGAGCGTTGGAGATGTATATGGAGTGACAGGAACTAAGGGAAATTGGAATGATGCAAGATCAATAAAAGGAGACTACTTGTAAGGAAAAACATGTTAAAAAAATTTGACATGTCTTGAAGAGTAAACAACATTTTCAGACAAGTCTAGGCATTCGTAGCCTTTTGACTGTGGAGAGTACCCTATACAAATGCAAGGCTTAGACCTGAAATCAAGCTTGTTTTCAGAATAAGGCCTGAGCCAAGGAAAACGTAGGCAATCGAATGGTTTAAGACTGGTGTAATCAAACATTTTATGGTATAGACATTTAAAAGGAGATTGGCCATGAAGAAGAGATTTTGATAACCTATTGATTAGGTAATTTACTATTGATAAAGCTTCAAGCCAATAGGGCAGGGGCAAACGAGATTGATGAAGCAGCAACATAACAGTTTCAATTAAGTATATATGCTTTCTTTTGACCTTGCCATTTTGCTTTGGTGTATATGGACAAGTTCTTTGGTGAATAGTGCCTTATTTTTGCAGAAAAATAATGAATTTATGGTTGAAAAATTCTGTACCATTATCTATTTTAAGAGCTTTAATGGTAGCATCAAATTGAGTATGCATAAAAGTAGTAAAAGCAACATAAGAATCAAACACATCTCTTTTAGATTTCAAAGGATACAACTAGGTATACCTTGTATAGTTATCAATAAAGAGCACATAATACCTATAGCCTAAGAAAAAAAACCCTGGGGATAGGCCCCATATATCAGAGTAAATCAATTCAAAAGGAGCATTTGTTATAGACTTAGACAATGAAAATGGCAGCCTATGTGCTAAGGAACAAGACTCACAAAAAAACCTGCTAAAAGAATTTGACAATTGCAAATCTTGAGATAAAAGCTATAAGATACCCTAATGAGGATGACCAAGCCTTCTATGCTAGAGCTCTTTATTGAAGAAAATTGTAGTGTGAACAATAAGAGGAAAAGACATGCATAACTGAGATGTTGACAGAGAAGTGAGCATGTATAAGCTTTCTTTACAGGGGCCTTTGTACAGTACTTGATGAGTCTTGTTGGCCAGCACAAGGACCTCATTGGAATTAAACATAAGAGTAGCATCATTATCATTGGCTAATTGAAAAATAGAAATAAGATTGTTTGAAATATAAGGAACATGAAGAAGATTTGTGTGTTTGAGGGAAGTATGAGGCATATGAAAGATACCTGCACTTGTATGAGCAATGGCCAATGTGTTCCAATTTCCCACAGAAATTGAATCAGCTCCATAATAAGGCTGATAAGTAGTGAAATTAGTAAGATCTTCTACAACATGAGCATTAGCTCCAAAGTCTAATATCCATTGCTTTTCATTTGTTGATACCGAATTTTGCTGAGCAGAATAAGCTTGTTTAGGAGATTTTCTACTGGAATAGTTCACAAAGTCATTTTTATGCCAACAATCAAGAGCCAAATGGTTGGGCTTGCCACAAATTTGGCAATACTTTCCACATATTGGACAAGATCTAGTTTTATTTTGAGTAGACAAGTTGCCAGAAGTAGACTGATATGAGTTTCCAGAGACACCTCTACTATAGGTTCTTTCTCTACCTCTGTTATTGTTAAAGTTGGATCTTTCTCTACCTCAATAATCTATTTTTAGCTGCAATTCTTCGATAATGAGCAGACTAAACAATTCTAAAACTTTAATAGGTCCAGATCTGACTCGAATGGAGGCTTTGCATTGATTAAATTGCGTAGGCAGATCCTTCAGAGTATAGAAAATCACATCTTCATCTCTTAGAGGCTCATCAATGACAGCCAAGGTATTAATAATGCCTTTAATGAAGTCTAAATATTGTTGCACAGTTTGTTTGACTTTTGTAACATTATAAAGTTACTATCTAATTTGATAAATGTGTGACTTGAAAGAGGAAGCATTTCTCTTCTCTAAAGCTTGCCAAATTTCTAGTGTAGTCTGAAGAAACATTATATGTGACATTACCACAGGGGTTAAAGAACCAGCGTGACAATGGCGCAGGTACTTGTCCAATGTTCTTTATGCTTCATAGTCTGGATTCACAATCAAGGCACCTGCAGCATCGCTCACGACCTTTGGAGGACATGGCGAGCATCTAGTAACATAATAAAGAACATTCACAGCATCAAAGATTCCTTCCATATGCGATTTCAACATCATATAATTTGTATTATCAAGCTTGAATTGATACATCAAGTTGATGTTTTGTAACAGGTACTTGAATTGAAAGGCAAATCTTCGTGAGCTGAAGATGAAAAAGTAGCCTTTGCAAGAGATTGGAGATGAAAGCTTAGGGTTTTCAGATAAGGAAATTGATGAGAAATCAGAAAATTATACAGATAGAAAGATTCGCAATCATCAAAGGAACATGTTGATCATTATTAATGCAGCTTCGAAGCGAAAAAAATTTCAGCATAGGATCTCTATGCTCTGATAACCATGAAAGAAAATAAGATTAGAGAGAAAGTAATACTTATTGATATTTTCTCTAGTCAATTTACAGAGATGAGCTCAGTATTTATAGAACTAAGTTTGTTACAAGCACATTATAACGGCCCGCATACCATTTGCTCGCCGGCGCCCAGTCCATCGAGGCTAAGGACAGGGCTAGCTAGCCACACCGGGTCAACAAGTATCAAGCGTAACAATATAAACAGTTTAGGAAGGTTGACAACAATATTACCTATAAGACAAATTTCACATGTGAGCACATAATAAGCATAAGATGCGACTAGTGTGGCTAGAGGCCTTCTAGCTAGGCTTCTGGGTCTAAGAATCTATCAAGGCATGACAAACCCCCACATTCAATCTGCTAGCATCATCGTAGTGGACCAAGTCACCAGCGCCCATGCTGAGTTCACCAACACTGTTTTCTTGTGACTCCTCTCCATGAGACCAGGCCTAACAACGGTGACCCTCGTGCACAAGTCTATTCCTAGTCACCCAACTACAATACCTCTATTGCACCCTTCTCGTGCATTGCCACTAACAATCTTGGTTTGCCTCGATTAAGGATGCTTGCCACCCGCCATTGAAGCGCGCAGGCGTCGGCCACCCAAGACTAACTCCCCAGGTTATCCAACAATAGTAGACGTACTAACGACAACCACCAAAGGAGCTCATTAGCTTGCCTTTCTCGCAACGCCAGACTCTTGTACTTGAACTGTCGTTGTCTCTACTCTTTGCTGAATGAGGGCCAGCGAGCTGGCTCTTATACCACTTGTAATGAGTTGTGTGTCATTTGCCCGTCTGGCGCCTAGTCCACCGAGGCTAAGGACAGGGCCAGCTAGACACCCCAGGTTGATAAGTATCAATCGTAACACTATAAATAGTCCAAGAAGGTTGATAGCGTTATTACATGTGAGACGAACTTCACATGTGAGCATATAACAGGCATAAGATGCGATTGGTGTAACTAGAGGCCTCTTAGCTAGGCTTCTGTGTCCAAGGAATTTGTCGGGGCATGACAATGTGTTCTTTTTCTAACTAACTTTTGCTGACTAGGACTAGTAACTAACTTTTGGTGTTAGCTGGTTCAGTCGCTTCGCCACTCAATGCATGCCACTCGCTTGCTTTATCACAAAGCCAAACTTTCATGAATGAATTCATTTATTAGCTTTCCTATTTAATGACCAAAAGGTATTAAATAGAAAACACAAGCTCAATACTAATTTTGAAGCTATGAAACTTCAAAAGTAGAAAATTTGGTACAATACAAAGAACTTGCTTGAACAAAAATTACAAGTGAGAAAAATAAAGATAAATAGACTAACGGGATGAGAAAAAAGATGATGGAATAGAGATGTGGTTGAGGAGCTTACGTGAACCATATATGGACCAAATTAAAGCTGATTGCGAGACTCATCAAGAGCATGACGGCTAGCATGGATGATGTAGAAAGTGTCACCCTCATCAGCTAAGTTTATCAATTGCCCATTGCAGAGCCATCTTGCTGCTCTTTGTGAACATAAGTTTGCGAATTTGGCTTACAGCTGCCAATTTATACCCGGCCGGGGCGGCTATTTCACTCTCATCTGTAACATGCAAATTGCCAGCAACAGATGTGTGTTGCAAATTGCCAGTGTGTTTTCTGCTGCAACTGAGAGCGGCGAATCACCATTATAGAGGGATGAGGCAGTACAGCATACAAAGCGGGATTCAAAATTTTGAAATGGAAATACCCGGTTCGAGAACTTTGATTATTATGTGCAGTGTGCGATGTATCTACCTTCCAAGCCCAACGCCAGTGTAATGATTTCTCACGTTAGAAATCCTACTCTCTTATGAGTGGTTCTTTAAATTCAAAAAATTCTCTCACCTAACGTACTAGTCTTTTTGGATGAATTCTTTCTTTGAGCTTAAGTTGTTACAGCTAATCGGCACACGCCAGCTCGTCCTCGAATTCATGTAACGTCGACGCATGCCATGCAGCTGCTGATGGAAGCACAGTAGCAGGAGTCGTCGTTGCGTCGGCGGCAGCATTTGCAAATTGCAATCATAAATGGAAGCCGAAACTATTAAAAACAATATGTTTGGAACGTGCGAAGCTAACAGCACATGGGACAGAAAATTGGCGAGAACAGATGCAGGTTGGTGGACGTGTTGTTAGATATTACTACTAAGGTAGATAAGGTGAATGGGGCTGTTCTTATTTGTTTCATTTTTTGATACTTTTCCATTCTCATGGTCAAATTTTATTTATGGTATTAGTTTCAAATATTTATTTTAACAAGTCTTCAACGATATGAGTTTGTATTTTATATTTTTGAACCTTATTGATGAATGGCATGAAGTCATTTATTGGCGAAAGTATGTTGGGGTTATTAATTACAATATCATTTAAAAATATAAATGAATTTTCTTATATTTATTTGTTATCTGAAAGATGAATTGATCATAATAAAGAGGTATGAATCACTTGATTTGATAAAATGGTAGGTGATATGTTTTCCTCCTATATGCTTTGTAAACTACCGTTTTCTCATATTAATATGAGTTAAGGGTATAAATAAAATTGAAAAAATCGTAAAAAAATCTGTTTCTCAAATCAAGTCAAGCATAATTTGGTGACTTTTGAATTGATCAATTGGTTATGGTTTCATTTTAACTAAAATTTGGAGTAAAGATTATGATTGAAACTGAATTGTTCCCTACATTATATATATACATATTATTATTATTAGCATAAAATGCATCAGACCCCCTTGTAGTTTATCATAAGTGTACAATATATCCCTGTAGTACCAAAAGTCCCGCAACTAACCCCTATAGTAAATAAAAGTTTCACGCGTGCCCCTAACTAATTTTATCCCTCTTAACGGTGTTAAAATTTACATAAAAAAGACATTAATAACCTTAGCTCATTTGTTCAATTTTCTTTTATTATTATTATTATTGTAATTTTATTTTCAATTAAAATTTTTTATAGAAAATTATTTTCTTATTAATTTATTTTTTTGTGTTCTCAAACACAAAATACTAAAAAAATTTTTTTATATATTTTAAATATATATATATATATATATATATATATATATATATATTGCAAACAAATGGATCATTAATGGTCAAAAATGTTAAAGCTTCGGCCTCATTGGTTTGGTTAAATTTGAGCTTCAACGATGTAATTATTGTCGAATTGAGTATTTAATTATATTTTTAGATTAATTAGGACTTATTTCGCGACATGCTAATTTTTCAACCAACCAAAACAAATGCTCAATAAATAAAAAAAGGTCATTTGTTCCGAATATCAAAAACACAAAATTGAGATTTCTATGCAATTAAATAAAAGTAACACAGAAATGTAATTTTTAGATTTCTACAATTTGCTCAATATTGCAAATTTATTTTTAAGTATTTAATATCTGATAACACAGAAAAATAAGTTAAAAAATATTTGTCTCTCAAAAAATTTTAATTAAAAATAAAATAATAATGATGATGATGATGGAAACTTGAAAAAGTAGAGCAAGACTATTAACGTCTTTTTTAATGTAAAATTTAACACCGTTAAGAAGGATGTACACAGTAAAGAGTATGTGTGGAACTTTTACTCACTATAGGGGTTTGTTGTGGGACTTTTAGCACTACAGGGATGTATTGCGCACTTACGATAGATCATAGGGGGTCCTAGTGTATTTTACCCTTATTATTATTGTATATTAAAATCAACAAATATATACTTGATCCAATAGCACATGACAACAGACATTTGATTATCTCAACTTGAATCATAACAAGAAAGAATTTGTCTTCTTACGCAACCCACCACATCTAGATTAATTTTATTATGCTAAATTTTCTTATGGCTATCAAAATATTCTATAATCATGGTAGCCATTGCAAATAATTTTCTTGTGAAAAAACATGCTGTTAAACATCCTTTTATCCTTATACATACTTATCGATGTATCTAAAAAATCGTCATTTCCTTTCTATTCTAAATTGTTTACAATGAAGCCATGTGATAGTTAATTGAGTGTACTAATTAATGTAAACAAGAAAATGAAAGGCTTTTTCGATTTAAAAAATAATTTAAACTCTAAAACTAGAATAGTTAATTTCAACTTTTCTTTAAATAAAAAATTTGAGCTCCTAAATTTTTCTTTTATAATTTTTTAAAAATACTTTTAAAAAAGTTAGTAGAAACGAGAGTCGATAATCCATTCTCCTCGTCATGTGTCTATGATCTCTTCCCTCCCTTTGATGCCAAAAAAGCGAAGAATTTTAAATTAAATAGTGAAAACTAATAAAAGGGCCAATGACTATCAATAAATGGATTCTGAATGGATTGGATATCCGCTAAAATTTGTAACCTGATTAACAACCTGGGCTAAGTTTATTTGGGATTTATAAACTAAAAATAGTAAAAAATATGTGAAAGATACTTTTTTCTAAAAATTTATAAGTTACCAGCCAAACAGGCTCTAAGTATTTATTACCAAACTCAATATATTACCCCCATGAATTGGGTTTATCTAGTTAGAGTTTGATAATTATTTTAAAACCTATCGGGCACACAACCTGACCTGACTCGATAATAAATAAATAAACTTTCTTTCAATAGAAAAATGTCCAACCTTTGGCGGATCTATCATACTCCATTGCTAAAAAAATGTTGAAAAAAAGAATTAAGATGTTAATTTAAGCAAATGTAGCGGTAAAAGTAATAGCAAGAAGAATTTTCTCGCTAGAAGGAAAATAAACTCAAAAGAATAAGCAGGAGAAGATGAAGAAAAGTTCCAACTACTCCTATTTGATTTTAAGAAAATGTCGTTAAATATTCTATATGTGGCATAGAAATTTGATGATGCTCAAGCACAAATGTCTCTTTCGTTCGGTTGTCAAGCTTTTATTGTCATTTTGAGAGATGTAGAGAACAGGAGCTACTTAGCACCAAAATAAATAAAAAATAAATAAAAATAGAATAAAAGTTGGTATAAATTTGAAGCAGCACCATAGTTTTAGAGAGAGAATAAAGTCCTATTAGACAACACCTAAAAGTACTTTTTAAGTAGTTTTTAGTGATTTAATTATGTTAAAACAATATTTTTTAAATTACTGTTATTCGTAAATAGTATCTCAAGTAATTTTTTAAATAATTTTAGCGTTTCAAATAATTTTTCTTATCACTTAACATTTCAAAATAGCTTTTTGTGTTTTATTTTTTATTTTATTCTTTTTTGTGAAAATCCTAACCTCTCTTCAACTTTTTTTCGATAATCTTACCATCTCTGCAATTCATCCAATCTCCCTCTATAGTTTTCCCTTCATTTTCACGGACATCAATCTAGGATAACATAAAATCAAATTTATATTCTATCTACACCAATATATACTATAAAGTGTATGTTTTTTTAGTCCATGTATTATTTTTTGACAAAATGAAATTTTAATCCGTCAAACATATATTTTGTAATATTGATATAGATAATTTAGCAAAAAACTAATGTTACTATACCTTAACAATAAAATATTATTGTAAGAAACATCTATTTAGTTTGAAAGAAATTATCTTATTTCAATTATAACAATAATAACAATAATAACAATTACAATTATAATATAACAACAATAATACTAATAACTTAGGCTCTGTTTGTTTTGTTTGATTGCTAAAAATGAAAAAGCTAATGGAAAATGTTTTCCTAATCAATGGAAAAATAAGGTGATTTTGCTAGCGGCCAAGTTTGCCATCTTCGGTTTGTTTTACTTAGCGGTTCACCTTATTTATTGTTTTGGGGACCACCTCTCATGGAGGAGGACCCAAAATCTCAACCTAAGGCCAACTCCAACAAATCTCCTAAAACACAAAAATTCCCATATTTAGTGGTGTTATTAATAGCAAAGTGCTCCTACAGCTCCCCTATCCCATCCCCAAAATTTTTGATTTTTTCCCAACCTCAAAACAAAATACTTATATATAGGGGTTTTTTTTCATCCTCCAAAGCCAACCCTCAAATCCCATCCCTCATCCCCATAACTTTAAAACTGCAACATTATAAAATAGGGGAGCTGTTGGAGTAAAACTGAAATTGGGATTCCCTAAACTGAAAGTTTGGTAAAAGATAGGAGAGCTATTGGAATAGAATTGAAAATAAGGGATCCCAAAATATAAGAAAATGACTCAAATTACTTAAATTTAGGGGAAAAAATAAGGGAGCTATTGGAGATAGCCTAATAACAAATGACACATATATTTTGTTTTAGGGCGAGTAGAGAACAGGATGCACTAGGAGGAAAAACGAAGAAGATGGCTGAAATGGGGGTCCAACAGCAAAATCCTCCACCAACCAGTCGTGACGACCAACAATCTGCACCAAGCACTGACCATGGACAGTTACTCATTTGGAAGAATCTATTTAAGACGAGGCACAAAGAATCCCTCTTTACTGTGACTGCCTAGGGGATAGAGGAGACTGTTCGTAATTTCCCTGAAGATGATAACTAGATAGAGAGTGAGATGGGGAAAAATCTACAAGAAGTGGAAGGACATAAGGGACAAAACTTCATAGAGGGACAACAAACTTGGGATCCGAATAAGGAATATGGGGAGTGGATGATAGTTAATAGAAGAGCCTAAAGACAAAATACTATGGATGGGGTGAAGATGGGAAGATGAAGACCTATGGGGGTGACCACTGTAGCGAGACATGACACCATGGTTGCGAATATAGCCAAGGGAGTTTAGATGAGTGCGAACTCAATGGTAAATGCTACCAAAGGACAAAGTGGATTTGAAAACCACAACGACATGTATCATGACAGTGCAAGAGCTCTGGGTTCATGTCTTGGGGTCCTACATGATTTGGAGAACCAAAGCCAAGAGGATGGAGGGGAGTTGGCACAGATAGAATCTACTAGAAGAATGGTGAAGGCTTGAATTGTTCCAAGGGCAAATAGAAGAGGAGCATAGGGGAGGAAAACACAGACTAGTGATTCAAGTGAAAAAAGAACAACAATGAAGGCAAATATAGAGAATGACAAGATGGAAATGGGAGAAGGGAACAGTCAAGGAAGGAAATTCGAAAGACTATTTACGAGAGGATCCACATCTAAAAAATACAAGTAAAGGGCACTCAGTAGTGCAAGTTGTAGATTTTGAACAGGTCTGAGCCTTTGATTGAAAGAAGGAGCAAGAGAGAGGTGAACACAACACGGAGGGTAGCCCAGGGATTAGGATAGATAGAGAGGGGTATACACCCCCAGACATTTTCCTCCCTCGTATCTATCAAAATTTTGGATTACTATTTTAGTTAATTTTGCCTAATAGAGCTTGAGATGGTGGGGGTGCTGGTACAGAGGGCATAAGGATAGAAGACGATGTGATTGGTAGTAAAGAAATACAAGTGGTGACTGATCTTGAGGTCGTGACCCTAAATCTGGCTAGCGATAGATTCGCCGAGTTTTCTTTTGTTTTAGCTTTTTGAATATGGATATTAATAATATGGTTATGCCTTTTCCTAATATGATTTTGTGGAATTTTTGCGGAGCCGCAAAGAAAGGCTTTTCGAGAGTGGCAAAAGACATGATCAAAGCTCATTGGCCTGTAGTCTTTGTCATTTTTGAACCATGGGTCAGTGGGAGAAAGCCAGTAAGGTTATCAACGGGGCCACCCTTGTCAAGATCCTTGAGAATAGAACAAAAGGGACTTACAGGGGGCGTCTGAATTTTATGAGATGATGGTCGTGTTAATGTTGAGTTTATTTTTGCAAGTGAACAGGTAATGAATGTTATAACAAGAAGTGAGAGAGAGCAATATTGGCTTTTCTCAACTGTTTATGCAAGTCCTATTGCTCGAAATAGAGGACAGTTGTGGGCCACTTTTAAAGAGCCAGTAAATAATTGGAGGGACCCGTGGCTGATTGCTAGAGATTTTAATCAAGTGGGCCTCTAGAGGATAAAAGAGGTGGTACAGAAGGCTTAACTCAACAAATGTTAAAGTTTGAGAGTTGAGTTAATGATTGTAAACTGATAGATCTGGGTTTTGTAGGACCCCGTTTCACTTGGTCAAATTCTTAGGATACAGGTCTAAGGATTCTAGAGAGGTTGGATAGAGCTTATGCAAATGAAAGTTGGGTTCTCTTTTTTCCTAGGATACAAGTCAAACACTCACCTAGAATTGGGTCTAACCATGCCCTAATTTGCATTGATATGGTCAACACAGGCACCGGTGGATCATTTCGAAAGCCTTTTAGATTTGAGTCAGCTTGGCTTACACACAAGAATTTTCATGATTTTATAAGGCAACGATGAGGGACTAGTCCAAAAAGTATACATGATAAAATTCACAGGTTGGCGGAGGATTTGCAAGGTTGGAATAGAAACATATTTGGGAACATTTTTTCGAGAAAGAAAATGGTCTTAGCTTGGACTACAGGTATTCAAAAAGTGCTGTAAACAAATTACAAGGCCTTTCTAATTAAGTTGGAGAGAAAATTGAGAATTGAATATGAGCAAATTCTCACTTAAGAAGAGATTTTTTGGAACCAGAAGTTGCGAAAGTAGTGGATTGTTTCGGGAGATCGTAAGACAAGATATTACCATATGGCAACTATTTTAAAGAGAAGAAAGACAAAGATGACTAGTCTTAAGGATGACAATGGCAAAGGGTGGAGGACCTAGCTCAACTGAAATTATTAGCCAAACAATATTTTGAAAACTTGTATAGTGGAAATAAAGGATCGGGTGCCAATTTTTCCAAGGCAAATTTTGCACCTCTACCATTTGAAGAACTTCACAAACTTTCTTTGCCTATAATAGAGGATGAAGTTCAAAGAGCTTTGTATCAAATGAATCCCAATAAAGCTCCCAGACACAGATGGGTTTCCAACAAGTTTTTTCCAAGATTATTAGGATATTATCAAAAAGTCAATTTGTGAGCTTGTCAGGAATACCTTTGAGACGGGAGAATACCCTATAGAACTCAATAAGCAGTAACGGTTCTTATTCTAAAAGTGAAAAATCCATAAACTATTAAATAATTCAGGGCTATTAGCTTTTTGAATATGCTGGGGAAGCTTATCATGAAAGTTCTTGTTAACAATATTCACCCAGTGCTCAAATTTTGGGTGACAACAAACTAAAGCGGTTTTGTGCCAGGGCGCTCGACACATGATAATATAATTTTGTTCCAAGAGATTACTCAGTATCTAAGAATGAAGGGGAAGGGAGGGGTATTGGACAAATGGCTCTGAGATTGATTTGGAGAAAGCTTATGATAGATTGAGTTGGGAATTTATAGCTGATACACTTTATCAACTTGGCCTTCCAAAAAATTGGGTTTCTCTAATTATGTCTTCTTTGTCTTGTTCTAGGATCACATTGCTTTGGAATGGTAAACCATTACCGGCGTTTCAACCAACTAGGGGAATTCGACAAGGGAACCCCTTATCCCCTTACGTTTTCATATTGTCCATGGAGAGGCTCACACAGTGGATCAACAAAGTGGTTGAAAATAAAAGTTGGAAACTGATTAAAGTGAGTGAACATAGACCTAATGTTTCCCATTTGTTATTTGCAGATGATATGCTACTCTTCACTAAAGGATCCATAGAGCGAGTGATTGTGGTCCAAGATATTTTGGAAGATTTCTACAGAGAGTCTGGCCAAACTTTCAACGCTGCCAAATCAAGCATGGTGTTTTCTAGAAATGTGGATCGGAATATGGCAAGGGTGATGAGCTTCCAGTATGGATTCACCATGACTGACAATCTGGGCAAATATCTTGGAGTTCCAATTTATCAAGGAAGAGCTAACAAAGAAATGTACAAAGAAGTGCTCAACAAGATGCAAAACTACTTAGCTGGATGCAAGAGACACTCTATCGTTTGTAGGGAGAGTAATGCTTACCAAATCAATAATGGAGGTAGTACCATCATGCACAATGCACACAACTTACCTGCCAGCCCAGACTTGTAACGAGATTGATAGAATAAAGAAATTTCATTTGTGGTGAGTTAGAAAAGAAGCATAAAATCCATTGGATGGCTTGTGACAAAGCATGCATGTCGAAAGAAGCTGGAGGATTGGGACTACAGGAGATGAGAGCAGTAAATATTGCTCTTTTATCAAAACTTAGTTGGAAGGTTGTTACTGAGCTAGATTTGCTTCGGGTGTAAGTGTTGATAGTAAAGTACTTTCTAGAGAGCTTTCTTGAGTACAGAAGCAAAGCTGCAGACTCTAATGTTTGCAAGGGTATCGTTAAGGGTAAAGAGATTATATGCAAGGGAGCTAAAATGGTTATCTGTAATGGCCAAACGACTAGCTTTTGGCACGATTGATGGGTGGGGTCGACACTTTTGCTGCAGGTGGTTGATAAAATAGTTCCAGCTACACAGTTGGAAAGATTAGTCACGTCCTATTGGACTGGAGATGGTTACTAGGTGTGAGAGAAATTTCGAGAATTCTTACCCAACTAAATACTTTCATAGATAGCTAGAGTTAAAGTAATTGTTGAAAACACAACGGATGATTTCCTCGCCTGGGATTATAGTCGAATGGGAAGTTTACTGTTTCATCTGCCTTTCAACTTGTCAAGAATGTCACCAAAGACGACTCTTTAAATTGAAAGACCTTCTGGAAGATTGGGTGTGCTCAGAGATGGCTAAATTTTGTTTGGCAAATGATTCACATGCGATTGCCATGTAAGGTGAATCTACTTAAGAAAAGCATTAGAGATAGTGATTTGTGTGTAATATGTGATAGTGCTTCCAAGAACGAGGAACATTTATTTATAGGATGTAGACATGCTTTGGAAAATCGGATTGTTGGCATTAGGTGTTTGGTTCTCTCCCATGGCGAGAATGAATTCTAGCTAATATTAAGGACAAGAAATGGAATGTAACTTTTGTCGTTGCAGTTTGGTGGTTATGGAGGTGGAGAAATGAGAAGGCCCATGGCCACGATAGTGAGATACAGCCACAAGACAAAGCTTGGCGTATTTCTGAATATGTAAAAGAAGTGCAAGAGATGTGGAAAGTTCGTAGAATGGGACAAGCTCAAGTGATAAAAGTGGAAAAGCCTATTCGTTGGACACGTCTTAACAGGGGATTAAAACTTAATCTTGATGGGTGTTTGAAAGTAAATCTAGGGAAAGAAGCGACAGGTAGCCTATTTTGAAATGAACAAGGTATTTAGGTTGTGGGATTTGTTATCAACATGGGGGTGGCCTTAAATAATATTACCGAGGCTAGGGCTTTACTGGAGGGTTTAACACTAGCAGAAGATATGGGGCTTCACAACTTAGAGATTGAATCTGATCATTAAGTGAAAGACCAAACATCATATGGGGATAAACAGCACTGCTAATTGAAGAATGTAGGAGACGCTTGGAGCGCAACCAATGATACTATCTTGACCATGTTTATAGAGAAGGGAACCAGAGTGCGGATTAGATGGTGAATGCGTTACATTTCCAGTTAGGATGCACAAAATCATGGATCTGTAGAGCAACTTAAATGTGTTCTTGGAGAAGAAATGAGAGGAATATCTTCTTTTAGGCTTGTGGCCCCTTAAGGGAGTTACAGTCCCTGAAGGAAAAAACAAAAGGTGATTTTTATTGTGGCAACCAAATAATGGAAAATGTTTTCTTAGGAGGACATTTTTTTGAAAAAAAACATTTCCATGAAAATTATTTTATAAAACAAGTTATTTTTCGTGAAACAAACAGGGCCTTAATACTAATGTTCTTTTACATCATTTAAATTCGACAGCTAATTTTATTGAGCTGTTACTTTGTTATGTTATCCAATTAAAATAGTTATAAGCTAATAGTTAATTTATAGTAAGCAATATTACATTTATATTTATATTTATATTTTTAATATGAAATTCAATTATCAACTAATTATTATTTAAAAATAAAATATGTTATATTTTACAATTTAATTTATTGTTTGTTATAAAAAATAAATAAATTCATGTAAAATACGAAAAAAATGAAAGTACAAAACGCGTCACATGTAAGGCAACAAATAGTATATCCGAATCCTTGTGGAGGAATGTCCGATCTGTGACGTGGTCCGATCTGTGACGTGGCAATATCTGAAAGTCCAAGCAAGATCTCAAAACTGAACAGAAAATCTAATCGTAGTGATTAAGGAAAAGCAAAAACTTAAAAACTTCAAAAATCTTCCAACCTTAATTCAATTTGACTCCTGCATAAAACAACCAGCTTGACTCTGAGAGAGAGAGAGAGAGAGAGAGAGAGAGAGAGAGAGAGGAGAGAGAGATCCCCGGAGAGACATGGGGGTGACGGAGGGGGAGCCGGACAAAGAAGAGAAAGAAGAGAAAGAGAAAGAAGAGAAGGAGGAAAAGACTCCGTCGGCGGCGTTTAATGTTGTGCCGCTTGTGGTGAATGTTTTCTCTAACAAGATCAAGAGAGAAGACTTGAAACCTGGAGACCATATATACTCGTGGAGGCATGGCTACCTCTATGCCCACCATGGTCTGTTTCATTTGTACTTTTTTTCTTTGTTTTTCTGTTCTCTTACTGTTTTGTTAATTACTCAAACAACCCATTGTTTCTGTGTACTATTTGTTTAACTTGGTGGCATTTTGGTGACATTTCTCATGTGGGATTTTTAGTGTTTTTTTCACTTTTTGATGTTGATGAGGTTAGGGAGTTTCAATGGGGGCATAAAGATTGAAGCTTTAGTGGTGGAAGTTTGTCTGGGACTTGAATTTTGTACTAATTGTGGCAAGATGGTTATTGGGTATTTGCTAATTGTGACAACTGATTGAAATGTTGTGAATTTTGTTTCCAAAGTTGTTTTCTTTTTGAATATTTATTATGTCTCACCAACACAGTTTTTGAACTTCGCTTGTTTCAGGGAGTGGGATGGGGGATTCACATTTCTTTTTCGATTCATCCCTGGAGTTGAATATCTCATTCAAGAATTGTTTTTGATCCAATCCATAGGAATCAATAGAAAAGGCAAACAAAAGTATTCTGCTGTTTGGGAAAAATCAATGTACTTCTAATGTTGAATCTGGATCAACTAGGACAGAAATAAAGCTTTGGGTGGAACTCTACCCACCCTCTGATTCCAATCAACCGATTCATTGAGTAACTCTTGAGTTAACTAATAATAACTGAGTCGTCTAACTTCATTCGAAAATGAAACTCGCTTTTCTTTTTTTAAATTATTATGGAATAAAATTACCTAACAATTTTCCACAAAGTGGGAATGAAGTGTATATATTGTTGTTCTTTTATGTTGTTTTCAAGTTTAATCTGTAGTGAAGGTAAATAGGAAGTGTTTTACTTAATGTTACATGGTTGTAGAAATGGGAATATGAGAATTTGAGAAATTTAAATCTCTTTACACTTCTAGCATCTTTAATTTCTTGCGAAGTGAGTTAGTGTGTTGCTTAATGTCATATTTCCTGATAACATCTGATAGAAGCAATCTATTCTTATTCATTGCATACCCTATGTAACTTTTTCATCTTTGTTCATTGCGAGTAATATTAGCTTTTATACCTGTCACTGGATGTTATAATCATGTGGTGATTTTTTCCCCTCATTGGTTTGAATTTATTCATTTGCAATATTATTCTTTTTCCTTTGTGTTGGTCATGAGGTCAATATCTTTTTTTATGGGGTTTTTGCTGATCACATGTTATTTATAGGTTTAGATAGTCAGTGGAGTGAGATAGTCGGTGTTGACTATTCGTCTCATGCTGAATCGAAGCAGTGTATGAAGTGAGATAGTCTGCTATAGTACTATTTACTTATATGTCTAGATTCAAACTGTAAGCTCAAAAGTCTATGTATTGAATTCTTCATACTGTCAGAGATCAAACTATAAGTGCATAAATTTTTCTAGAAGGTTCTGTGTCCCACAATTCAATTTTCTTGGACAAGAGCAGGCATTATAAGTTGATCCAACATGCATAATAAATTGGGTAATTATTTTCTTTGGCCACTAAACTATTAATCTAGCGTCATTTGGTCATTGTGGGAGTAAATGTGATGCTATGATCACTGAAGAATGTGTAGATGGTGTCAATTTACACCATAACTTTTGTCCAAAATCGATAATGTAAGTGGTTGCCCTTTATCTGCACCTGTTCTTTATAGGCAAAAGAGGCAGTTTGACAACTGGTGGTATAACATGTAAATAAATAAAAAAAGTAAAGAACCTAAGGTTTGCCCCTCCACCATCCTTGCTGGGAGGCAATCAGTGGATTGCTGGATGCACATCTCGAGGAAGACTTCACAGCTCTCCTTTTTGATTATGCTCTTTTCGCTTTCTTGTTGCTACTTTTCTGCAAATACACCTTGCAAGACCATCTTTAAATTTTGATATTGTTTTCCTGAAAGAAAGTATATCTGTTTAAAACTTGCTGCTGATAATGTCTAATCGTCAAAGTTCAATAATAGAGAAGAGCAAGAGTTTCTCAACATGCGAAGGGATTCCATGTAATCATTTCCTTTATTTCTAATTTCGCTTTGGCATTACAACTCCTTGCCAACAATGAAAGTGGAGGAGAGGCTTTCAAGGTGAAGAAGGTGAAAGGAAAAGGAATATTGTCCTTTTCTTTTCCTCCCTTCTTCAATTTTCCTTCAACTTCTATTTTATTGGCAATGTGAACTCCTTGCATGGTATTAGGGAAATGCGTGCAGTTGTGTCCAAACTACTCCTACTAGCTTTTCTACAGATAAGTTGATGGCAAGGATAAGTCGACTCTAGACATCCATCTAAATTCTTTTATCTACTCTTCAACTTATGTTACTTTGGTGACCAATATAATGCTAGAAATAGTTTTGAAGTCAGAGAAGTTATTTATTCTTAGAAATTTCATTATTTGGAGGGTTACACTGCAACCATATTAAGCATAAGGAACACAAAATCTTTCTTATGCTGTAAGTTAAGCTTGATACTATTTTCTGTTGCACATCACAGTTTCACTTGGGCTGTTGGGGTACTGGAGTGATTTCAAGTGGAACATCATGCAAGGGGACCCACTATTGACACGTATAGGACTAACGTGGCAATAACTGCACAGATTAAAAGTATTAAACTGAAAATATCTAGTCACATGCTACCTGTCCAAGCAACATATAATCTAGCCAAGAGATTGAGAAATCTTAGAACCACAAGCATGGAGAGCCTTAAAAGAGATGGCAATTGAGGGAGAAACGATGAGGCCAGAAATAGAGAGGAAAATGTTAAATGTGTTCTCTAGCAAGATTGCAAGAGAAGAACTAAAACCAGGCGATCATATCTACTCATGGAGGCTCGCCTACCTCTATGTGCTTCATGGTCATTCTATTTTCCTATATAATTTATTTATTTTTATCTGATCATCTCCATTGGTTGTGTACTGAAACTTCAATTATAATTTCAATGGTCTTTACTTCTTCTCCCCTCAATCCCCTGTTGGTGCATTGATAGAATTATCTTCATTATCATTAGTTTTGTAATGTGTATAATTATGTTTTCTTCAAAACAATATCACGAACTTGTTCCTGCTCTGACTGGATCTGGCTGGAATATTCCCTTTGACCTCTGTTTGACCAAGTGTTAAAATATGTTTAGGGTTTTAATATAATTCTTTATATTGTGGCCCCAGTTCATACACAATTTAAGGAACTACTGTAGAGTATTTTCAGGTTTTCTAGGTAGACCGGTTTACATGTATCCTTTTTAGATGAGTTTGCTTATTATATACTAGACTCATTGTTAGGGTAGTTCTCTATTCACCATAACCAAGACTTCCAGCTATGGACAGTCTATCTCCCTTTTTCTAGAGCCACCATGGTGGTAGCTTCTAATGTTTTTGGTATACACCAACATATATCTCTTTCTCTTTTTATTTTCTGTTAACACCAAGAGATGGAAATTGAAGAGGTTAATTTTGTACTGGTGTGAATACAGTTGGGATGTTTTGCCAAGTACTAGGTGGATTTCATAGTTTTCAGTTTTGTGTCTAATGTAGCCTAAGAAGATTCACACTATTTGGCATGGTGTTCTCTAACTGGGCAATGCTATAGATAAACACATTCTTCTTGTGATAAGGAAGTGTGCTTCAAAATGTTTAGCAATTAGGTATCAAACTTGCTTTTGATTCTTTTATCATTGTACCTTTTCTTTAGTTGTCATTTCTTGTATGTAGAATGATATTTTGTAGGAAATTGGTTCATACTCTGAGCATATATGTTGCTCCTTGCTAAGTTGGAGCCTGAATTTATTAATTGTTTATGATGGACCTTGTCCTGTGCATGATACATATGAAGTTTGAAATGCAAGTTCTGTGATTCACATTTTTCAAGTTTATCATGCATGTAGTTTTTAATGCTTGGTTTACTGTGGGGTGATACAAATATGTTGTCAAGTGTGTCTTTGACATGATTTTGTCACTTTCATTTCTTTTTCCCTTTTGAATCTTCCATTTTTGTTTTCGCTTTTCTGCTGCTAAAGCCTAAAGGGAATGGCAGACCTTCAACTTCATTGTAGCATGGGTTGTCTTTGATATGTCATTGTAGCCATATTTCTCCACACTTCCTTGTGATGGCTACAATCAGTTGTTGACATACTTCTAATTGAGCTGATAAATTACATTATTCCTTTCTATCTCTTCGTCACTTCAAAAGCAAAACTATTGTGTTCAAGAAGAGTCTAAGTTGTTAATTTTCTGTTATTTATTTATCATCAATTTGAGAGGTTTTGCACATTTTATCATTACGTATACTTGCTGTGAAGAATAAACTGAAAAATGACAGTTAGAACAATATATCACACTTTATTTTGTGAAGTGCTGCCCCTTCTTTTGCTACCCAAATTGATGGGAAGAGGGCAATATATCATACTTCCAGTTGAAAATTATAATATATGTTAAAACTGTTAATTACGAAAAGAAAAATATGTTGCATTTCTTGAAAAATTACGAACTAAAGGAAAAGCATGTTGTTGGTAAGTATATTTTAGAAATGGCTTCCTTGCAGGTTCTGTCATTGTCTATATGAGTCATAGTCCTGACTATTAGCGTTGATTATTGTAGGCTTAGTATTTTACCATAGAATTGCACCAATAAGATACATAATAGAAATATATATATAAAGAAAAAAGATAGAAGCAAAGGACTCAACAGAATTTATGCAGACATTGTTTTTCATGGTTGTTCTATAAAAGATATGGGTGGGATCTTTGTGCTACCAGTTCGGTTTCCCATTTGCTGTACCCTAGTCCTTTTATGTCTGATGTATCTCTTACATATGTGGTGGATTTTGGTATGTTGACTTTCTTCTCCTCTAATTGGTGTCAGGAATATATGTGGGTGATGGAATGGTGATCCATTTTACCAGGGGTGCAGGTCAAGAAATTGGGACTGGAACAGTATTGGATCGCTTGATTTTCAGTTCGTCTCCCTCTCATCCATCAGATTCTCCATGCCTGAAATGTGGGGATCAATCAAGGGCTGATGGTGTCATATCCTCTTGTCTTGACTGTTTTCTTGCTGGTGGCGAACTATATCTCTTTCAGTATGGTGTCTCACCAGCCTTTTTTCTGGCAAAAGCTAGAGGAGGAACATGCACTCTTGCAAAATCTGACCCCACGGAGCATGTCCTTCACCGTTCTCAATTTCTGCTTCAGAATGGTTTCGGAGTTTACCACTTGTTCAAGAACAACTGCGAGGACTTCGCAATATACTGCAAGACAGGGTTACTGGTCTTTACAAGCGTCAGTGTAGGCCGGAGTGGCCAGGCGACCTCCATCCTCGCTGCTGCCACTGCTGTGGTTTCATCACCCCTACGCTTCTTGACAACAAGTGTCAGTGGTCTGACAGCCGTGGGTTGTGGTATTTATTGTGTTAGCCGGTTTGTGTCTGATATTGGGGTACGCCGTGATGTGGCGAAAATCCCTGTTGAAAGACTTGTTGATCGTGCTTCAGATAGGTCTGAAGAGGCGACCGTGATGGCGAAGAAAGATTAAGCAATGAACATGACCTGCTGGCAGGTTACTGCTCTTGTTAATTGTGGTTATTATGGTACTATCTTTCTGTTTTACCTATGGAAAGTTGTTGTGGCATATGATTGTTGATAGTTAACCATCTTTGTGTGCACAAATTGTTAACCTGCTTTTTGAATATTTGTATGTGGTCTTTGAACTCTTTGGAAGAAGTTATTTTCTTAAGTAAACCATGTCCCAGGTGCTGTTGTTGAGACACTTGGGAACTTGGCATCCTAGTTTCAGGAAGGCAGCAGTCTTTCAAAATAAGCGCTCTTATTAGGTCTTTCTTTGGTTCAGATGTATTAGGCTTATTTAACCGTTCTGATTAGAGCTTATGTATTTAGGATCACAAATCTAGTTTGCTTATTTATTTAAGAGAAAGTTAAGTGGAACCCTATTAGGGTCCTACACAATATCTAATTGTGGAGATGAAAGAAATTTTTATTAATGAAGAACTCTTCTTACAAATGAATTTCTGAAAATTCTTTTCTAATCAAGACGAAGAGCTCAATTAGGAAATGAATGATACTCTCTTTTCGTACCAATGTTAATGGAAGTGTGGTGGTAAAGATTTTATGCTCCTATATCAGGTCTGCGAGAGAGGATGCTAGCTTGCGATATTTACCTTTTCCCAAGCTAGTTAGATGAAGAAAACCTTTACTATCTTTAGCTTGAAGGTCGTGAGAATGCTAGATAAGAAACATTTGTTGTAACACGAGCAGGAGGAGGATGAGGAGTATTATTTTGTCATGATCTGTTGTTTTATTTGGGTAAATCATAGTGCAGTTCTGTTTCAGCTACTGAGGGAAGGGGGAGGTTGGTCAGTGCGGCAGGCCTGGCTGGGGACTTGTTGCAGATTATATATGCTTTGACTGAACATCCTGGGAAATAAGGTTCACCTGCATCACTGAAAGATGGCGTTCCCTGGAGGATGGCGTTCTGAAGGTAAACCATGGAATAGCAGTTCTTTTTGTACGAAATGTTCGACAGGTTAGTCAATTCTCACAGATCACCAAGGCTTTTTCTCTCTGCGTTGGCAGTGATCCCTTTGCTGTGTAGAAGTCCTTGGTTTTTTTACCAGTTTCTGCTAGCCTGAGAGAAGTTGAGTTGGAAGATTACAAGGAAGGCGAGGTTTGGTTCGACAATGGGAGTAGTGATGGGTTGGCTCATTGTCGGAAAGGACGCGTGACACCCTCACGTGACATTTGTCGCCGTGTAGAAGGGCCGTGCATTTTGAACCTCTTTTTCTTTGAGTGATAACAAATCTAATGGCTTCGTTGTGTACAACTTGTAGTTTGCAACACTGGGGAGCTAGTTTTACAGCCTTGGTGCTAACGCTATCACTAAATCATGTCTACATATTGGATAAGGTGGTAGATTGATCAACATGTATAACATTCTGCTAGACGGTGATTAGTCTGCTTATTGCAGAAGTCTTTAGACATTCTGCAACTCTTGGCATTGAAACTTAGCAGCAGTAGTTAGTTTTTGTCCATATAATTTCTCAATCGTTAAGGTTTCTCGAACGTTAATTGTATTCCTTGGATGTTTGGAACTAGGAAGTGGCATGATAACTTGATATTGACTAGCAAGGGGAGGGATTGGATTTGTTCATAATTGCGTTATGAGCGGGTTTAGTGATGATCAATTAATTAATAATATAATCATGAAAAAATAATTTAAAAAAAGTTATAATTATGATAAGAGAGGTAAGAAATGGGATTGGATGCGATTCAAGAACTTGGTTTCGATCCTTGGTCCCTATTTTGGGTTGAGCACCCTAACTTATATGGTGGTTGGTCATTCCATTTAGAGGTTTACCTATTGATGGTTGGATTACGCCAATTGGGTTTTACTCGTACGAGGAAAAAGTGATATTTGGTGAATATTCTCGACTTAGCTGGTGTTAGTACACGGGACGTGTTATACATTCAAGTTTTGTCAATTAATGGTAAGGTTTTGTAAGTTGATTTGGTGATTAAGTTTCAGTAATTGAATTTTCCTCGTCACAAGAATGAAAAAAGACCAAGTGATAGTTGGAAGGAAAACCTTCAGATTCGTGCAGGGGTCCACTTTGACATCAAAATTGTCTGTTTCGTTGGACCTATTCATTTGTTTGGCCGGTAAGATTGGTCATTACTTCATCTTGAATATCTTGTACACTCTGTTTGGGTTGTGTTTGGGTTTGGGGTGGGGTGCGCCCCCGGGGGGGGGGGGGAAGGAATATTTTCGATCCTTTTATTTGTTTAGTTCGGAGGGTTTTGATTTCTTAGCGTAAATAGGGTTCGTTTGGATTATCTTTTAAAAATAAAATCATTTTGTATGATTTTAAGAGATGTACTTTTTAAACTTTTCTTTGAAGTTTTAATTTTAAAAAAATTACTTTAAATACTTATCACTTTTTTTTCACAACAAATTATTTTTATTAAGAAAAACACTACATAATAGGCCTTTAAATGATGAGCACCACCCCTTAATACCCCTCATAATTGATTCCTCCAAATTGGGGAAAAAACTAAAAGAAGTGGGTGTTATGGAAATAATATATGAGCAATAGAAATAAAGAAAGAAAGTATAAGAGAGAAGGAGAGTATTTATTGATTCTCTTGGTGCTTGATAGACTTTTTACAAATGCAAAGACCCTTATTTTATAATACAGAGATCTTTATTTATAGGATCATGAATCATATTTATAATTTGGATAATGATAAACTAGCCGAAAGATACATATACTCAAACTTAGAAATTCTAAACTATCAGTACACGTGCACACGTATATAAATTTTTAAAATCTTTTTTGTTGGCTATGAGAACATAAATTAATCTACATTTTTTTTTGCTAAATATAAATTTTTTTATATATTTAAAATATTAAAAATTTAAATTAATTTGTGGATTTCAAGTATTAAAATAAAATTTTAAATAACAATAGACCAATAATTGTACATCTAAATAATTTTTAAGCTTAAACAAATTAATTAAAATGAAAAATTAATTTAAATACTTAAATTAATACGATGAATTTTTTCTAATTTTTTTTAATAAGAAAAAATATATTAAATTAATTGTTGTACATTAATTTAATACTTAAAATGCACAATAATTTTTTTTTCCAAAATGTACATTATTGTGTCAGCGTGATACTTGGAAGTTTAAAGGTTTTGTTTATTAAATTTTGTTTAATAAGTAAAAAGATATTAAATTTTTGTTTATATTAATTTAAACTAATTAATTTAAATGCACAATTAATTGTTAGTTTATTGAAATTCATTTAAATTTTTTATTTTAATAATTAAAATGCCCAATTAATTTAAATTTTTAAATTTTAAATATATAAAAAATTATATTAAACAAAAGAAAAAAAATTAGATTTATTACATTCTTATAGCCAAAAAAAAAAGATTTTTAAAATTTATATGTGTTCTTGAATGTAATAGCTCAGAATTTATAATTAGTTTGTGTGTTTAGGCTACATTGGAGTTAGATTACTATATAAGAAAATCCACCTAAGATGAAAAAATAAAATAAAATACCACATAAGCAAAAAATTAACACTACCACTTAACGTTGTGTAAATTCTCATTTTTATTGTAAGTTCAAGCCCTTTTATTAAAATTTTTAAAATTTAGGCCCTTACTTCCATATTTTGAAAAGTTCAAACCCTAAAACTACCTTTTTCCCTAATAGTTTAATAAATCATAATACACTATTTTGGATATTCATTTCTTAAGAATATGCCTCGTTAAAACCTTACTAGGAAAAACTCACTGTGATAAAAATCATAGTGAAAGAAAAAGAGTATAATATTCTTATTATATGCTTCATTTTGTCTCATTAAAAACCTTGCTAGAATAGCCCAATAGGACAAGACCTAGTCTAAAAGAAACAAGTACAATGTCTATTTGCCTTGACCTCATACCAACATGTCAGGAAATTTCTGAATATACATGCCAATTTTGTAGTTTTTCAAATATTATTATAGATGATAGCAATTCAAATAAACTTGATAAGTTCTCACTTGAGAAACTTGATGAGCCTTTCTTTCACCATCCTTTGATAGTTCATACATAAACTTCAGCATAATATGTTAGGCTCAATTTTCTTAAATATAATCTGTGTTTGTTCAAACAATATATATAGTGCCATTTACTTGTTGAACAATATATTGGCAAGCTTTGGGGAGGTTACAATAACAATAAGTTTTCACGAGCATCAAAACTTATTATCAAAATATTATCGTATATGAAAACCATATTGCTTGCTGGGAAACAGACAAATACTCAGCAATTTTGATGCTTAATTAACTTTATAGTGAGTTTCTTGAGGATAACGATAACAAAATTTGTATTATACCTCCAATACATTTCTATTGGTATAAACCAAATCTTCATCAATTGCATTGAAATATAACACATTAGAACCAACAATTTTCATTACCTTTGCAAATTAATATGGTCTATTAAGAATCAAAATATCCAGACACTCAATGTATGATCCTTTTTTTGCTCGATCTTTAAGTCAAGTCAAAATTTTATCTTAAAATTTCATATGAATATATTATTGATAACTATTCAAGAGTCACTCTTATATATGATTCTTCATAGAAGCATATGGGATATTAAACCCGTTTTGTTAGAAGATTTGCTCTATGACAAATATATCACAATCTTCGAGATGTTAAAGATCATACAAAGATCTTTAAATACATTTCTCAAGAAAAATATACTTTAAACATCTCTAAGCCTTTCAGGACTTATATGCAAATATCATACACATGTAATACATTACCACATACATAAGTTGGTTCATAATCAGACGCACATAAAGTCTTTTAAAAAAAATCACACTAAAAATTTGAAACCAGCATATAAAAACATACCTCTTTATAATCAATTTGAAATCTTTGATGCTTCACTGAAAAAGAGTAGGATGGCCCAAAGTATAACCACATAACACAATGACCCATTTCCTGACTAGTATTTAGCAGTTAAGAGCTAGACAACCATGTGATTATAGGATTGGTTTATACAATATCCCTTAATCATATATGCAATATTTGTTGGCCCAAAAGGGGCCAAATACCTAGCTATGCCTAGACTGCATCTTTTTAAATTTGGCCAATTATATTTATGCCGGCATCTTTAGATAGAGTTCAATTTGTGATTCTCAATTTTTGTTACAATAGTTGGTACTGCATATGCAAATATTTGATCATGATCATTTTATCTTTTTTGCTCCTTTTTTTTTTCCAGCATTTAGCAGTAATATAATTGAGTGAAATCTCCTTATTCTTAATAATGATATCATATTTAGGTACCTGATATCCTCTTAGAGTAAAGTAATATTTCTATTTATATCCTATTTGCATGAATGACTTGATATCTTCAGGATATCAAATATTTCAAAAATTCTGACTTACTTCTTTTGCTTCTTTATATTTGGGACCAATAAGTCTACCATGCATCTAACATCCAACAGACAATTTTTTAATGTATTTGTCTATTGAAACATCAATTCAAATAGGAGCATTTATGGTTAGTATATGTGACTTGTTCATCATAAATGCATCTTTGCAACTTTTTTAAAATAAATAATTTTCTAAACTTCCAATTCAAATTAATTTATGTGAGGATCAGATGCATTCGATAAAACTTTCTATCTTTTCAATTTTTGTTTTTCTCCCTTAACGTTGGGAATATTATTTCAATAATGAGAAAAAATATCCTATTTCAATATTTCAGTCAATAATACAAAATATTTAACAATTAATTAGAGTCAAATTTAACATAAATTCTCAACTTTTTTTTTTCATAGATCCATTTTAACACGCTATGGTGGAGTAAAGAGATATATCTCATGCAATAAAAATATTTGGATAGAATTTTTCTTGACCATTAGACAATAATCATTGATATACATTTGGCCTTATTTAATAAATGCTACAATATGTTACATAATACTTTTCCAAACAAAATTAGGCAACTTCATTCTCATAAATGATGGTCTAACAATATATGCTATTCGGCATTCTGTGAAATATTTCGCTGGACTAATATAAATCTTTTGATATGTTATTGACGTTTAGACGATTCAATGTCTTTACTTGGGTTGCCTAATATTTCATTTTTTTTCCTCTTGAGGACATGCATCACATGTATAAGTGCGAATTTGAAATTTCAAGAAGTCTTTTCAAAATATTGATAATCATGATATTTATAATGACATCTATAATACTAAAATAATATACTATTCTGTTCAAAGAATGGTTTTGAGAAAATTGACATGATTGATAATGATAATTGTCATAAATTATTTTGCTTATAGAATGTGATAATGCCCAAAATAATTTTCAAATCATGCTTTCAGTATTGAAAATGTTGAACTACTAAAGCATATTAACGACATCCATATTCTTTTCGTATAAAATTTTCTTAGAAATATTTATAAACATTGTGAATTTATACATGCTTTCAACTTCAAAATTCTTTCAATTGCAGTACGAGTTTTGAAATATTGCCTTTTGATGGTCATATTTCTATTAGATTTTGAAAAAGAATCTAAAAATCCTTTGTCAATAAAAATTTAGGCTTTAAGATTTTTATGGAGAAAATGAAGGAATAACATTACTTTGTCGCAATCCATCACGATACGTTATTTTCTCCTGAAAAATATTCTTTTCCATAATTTATATCATCCATATATATTTTTAGCCTCAAAGAGTTTATCTCATATTTATTGTCTAATATAATAAAAGGACAAGCTTTTAGTTTGTGACTATATGAATGTTAACTTGAGCTTTTCGGGCAAATTACTTTATATTTCTAAATAATAAGCTTTTAATTCGTGATATTTGACATCATGACACATGCTTGACACACACAATATAATTCAAAACAAAATTGAAAAGAAAGAAATTTACTGAAAATCATAATATTCATTTATTGAAAATTGCAATATGGAATATACTTATGATGTAAATAATACTTTCTTTTCAAATCTTCATAACAATATCTCAAATCTTCATACCTTTAATACTGATGATTATTGGAAACTAGTCGTGCTCATAATGTGTTACAAAAATAACTATAAAATATATAAGAGATATGAACAATAGAAACAAAGAGAGAAAATATAGGAGAGAGAAGGGAAGAATTTATTGATTCTCTTGATACTTGATACACTTTTTACAATGCAAAGATCCTTATTTATAAGAGTAATACAAGAGTAGTTACATAGAGCTAAAATTTACATGGACTTAAAATACATAAGGTAATCCAACTTCATTATATGAGAGTCTAGATAATTATTAACCATATCTATGATTTGATAATGATAAACAAGCTGTTGGATTTATATGTTTTGATGATGTCATTATTATGCCAAAATTGCTTTTTCTTGAGTATAATTGAGCTTAGCTTGAAGATTTAAGCATTGTGAAGTCTTGGTGATCAAATTGGAGGCATTTGAAGATCATGAAGCTTGAAGTGCTAGGAGAATTCATAGAAGGCTTTTAGTTTTTATCTTGTCAAATTGATCTTTGTAGATGGACCGTATTATGAGCTCAAGTGCATTGCATTAGCATGTGCATCTTTTGCATTCTAGATCATCTTTTCTCTTTAATGTGCTCTTCATCAAAATAACTTCATTTGTATATTTGCATTTTGCTCTTAGTATATATTAGCCATAGCATGCTCTTATGTCTTCTTGTCACTAGTATATATGTATATATATGCATTAGGATAAGTATATATCATGTATTTAACTTATTCCATGCAGTAAAATTATTTTTAACCTATAAGTATAGTCTTATACTTCGGATACTTGCTTTACATGGCGAATAATACTATTGCCTATATTGTATATTTCATAAAAAATGAAATCTAGCATGTTTTTAGCAAAAACTCTACAGTATTTTCAAACAAAAGCACATTACATTCTTGATCAAATCTAAGTTATTGTTTTACACAATGGTCAATAGCTTTACATGATATTTATCTACTTTGAATTTGAAAAACATATATTGCTTTAGCTTCTTGGAGCAAATCTTTGTAGAATCTTTGAAAGAAATAAGTTATAAATGCTTTATACAACTTGCATGGAGTATATATATTGTATAAATGTATATATGCATATGTACAACTTGGTTAATTTGACAAAATGAAAGAAAATCTCTTTTTTAAGTCTTGCATTTATTGTTTGATGTGGTAGTTGAGTTATAATTAATGAGAAAATCAAGTTATGTCCTTTGAGCCTTGCAAACTGCAGAAAAACGACTGTATTTGGTATATAGCTGTAAAATTTTGACTTTTGCATCAACTTTTCTGCTTTGCTGTACCTTTTTAGGGTACCAGTTGGCCATACTAACTAGCTGGTAAGGGTCGTCGGTAGGTAATGACTAGGGGATAGATACCCGGTGTGCCTAGCTGCTTTTTCCAGAGGACCTTTATTTTGAGGTGGCTGAGGTACCAGATGACCGGTAGAGTCAGCCGTTAGATGCAGAGTGCGTGGTGGCTGAGGGCATTGGCTGATTGGTAGGGTCAGCCAGTAAATGTACTTTTTTGCAGTACATTTTTTAAATGTTGGGATTTTATTTTTGGCTATTATAAATACATCCCATACCCTAAACTTCAAACATAACTTAATCAATAGTATTTATTCAAGCCTTCTAATATTCAATACTCTCTTTTGCAATCATACTTCATTTATTTCATCTTCATTGATTGCACATTATTGGCATCCTTTGATCAAGTCTTTGACCTCATAAATTGCCCATCTACTTAGAGCAATATAGGAAGGTCTATATACCTCTTGTACACTTGCTCAATGGAAGCTCTTGTAAAAACCATCACTTACTATTACATTGGGTGTATTCTTTACTCTTAGATAGCATAGTTATGAGACACTTTCTATCAAGAGTGAAGGGTTGAAATCCTCAAGTATTGTATTAATACTTCTGATCTTTGTGGTGAAGCAAAGGTTATGTTCATTGTTCTACCCTTCTACAAAGTACTAAGCAAGAAGCTGATTTATTAATGAAGTTTTTGAAACCCTAAGGAAAGACCTTAGGTAGTGGACTAGGCCCTCGAAGGTTTGAACCACTCTAAATAGCTGCGTTTGATCTTCTTATCCCTATTCTTTATATTTCAAGTATTTACTTTGAATATTGTATGTACTTTCGCTTGATATACTTGTTAAGAGTTTTTAATTGTTTATTTGTGTCACCAATCCAATTCACCTCCCTCTTGGATTCATTCTTTGGGCAACATGTGACAACAGAGCCTAGTGCTCCACACATTAATTGCATAAGTTGTGTGATTATTGCATTTTTATGTGTTTTTTTGATTTAATTGTCTAGAGCTAAAAATCATGGTGCATAGAATTCAAAAAGGTCTTTCCATCACTAGAGTCTCATACTTTAATGGTACCCATTATGCATTTTGGAAGGTTAGAATGAGAATATTTTTGCAAGGCAATGATTATGTTGCATGGAAAAGAATAGTAAATAGACGTAGTATCCCCTTCAAAGAAGTAAATGGTGTAAAGGTTCCTACACTAGAAGAAGAATAGGATAAGGATGATAAAAAATTAGTTGAAGCAAATGCTAACATCATTCACTACCTTTACCTTGCATTAGATCCCTCCGAATTCAACAAAATCATAGGATGCACCACGACTAAAGAGATATGGGATCAACTAGAGGTCACACATGAAGGCATTAATCAAGTTAAAGAAACTAGGATTAGCATACTTGTGCATAAATATGAAATGTTCTCTATGCTTCCGGATGAAAATATAGAGCAAATGTTTTTTAAAGATTTATTGTAATTGATAACTCTTTGAAGTCTCTTAGTAAGAACTATGAAAATGACGAACTTGTAAGAAAACTCTTGAGAAGCCTACCAATGGCTTGGCTACCAAAGACTACTGCCATCAAGAAGTCCAACAACCTCAACACCTTACAAGTGAGTGAACTTGTCGAATCACTCATGACTCATGAATTGGAGCTCAAAGAACTAGAAAAACAACCAAAGGCCAACAAAACTATTGCTCTCAAGGCCACACCATAAGAAGAATCAATAAGTGAAAATGGGAGTGAAGATGATGCTGAATTGGCTATGTTCTCCAAATTCAAGATATTCATGAGGAAGAAAAAGTTCAATCCAAAGAAAGGACAAAGTAAGTAAATGTGAGACTAGTAAAAAATTAATTTGTTTTAAATGCAAGAAATCGGGACATGTCAAAGCAAAATGCCCATTGAGGAAGAAGGATGAGAAGAAATTCAAAAAGAAGGCCTTGAAGACTATTTGAAGTGACTCGGACTCAAGTGATGAAGTATGAGACTCCATTAAAGAGGAAGTTGCCAACTTATGTCTTATGACAAAAGAGGAAGATAAGGTAACTCCAAACTATGTCTCTTGTGATGAAAATAGTTCTTATGAAGAATTAGAGGAAATGTATAATGAGATGCTTATAAAGTTCAAGAAGATGGTTGACAAAAATAAGGAACTTAAAAAAAAATGTTTTCTCTCTTGAAAGAAAATTGCATGATGTTTGCATAGAAAATGAAAGTTTGAAAAAGAATTTGGAAAAGAATAAAACCAACATTGATTTACGAAATGAAAATGAAGATTTGAAAGAAAAGGTCAATGATTTAGAAAATTTAGTTTCAAAATTTACAAATGGAACTGAAAATTTAAATACTTTGCTTGGAAAACAACGTTATGTCTTTGATGAATCCGGTATCGGTTTTGATTCTTCTTCAAAACAAAAGTCTTACATAAAATTCTTTGAAAAGAAACCAAGCACTTCCAAGATTGACTCTTCAAAAGATGAGAAAGTTTTTCAAAAGAGGCATGATTATTACAAAAAGTATTTCATAGAAGCATCTTCTTCAAGTGCTCCTAAAGTTACAAGCAACTATTGTTGTAAAAATGGACATGCTTCACATAAATGCTTTATTAGAAGATATGGCGAGAAAAAATACAACTTACTGTAGGTTTCTAAGGGAACTAGAACTAATGTTCAAGGACCTAACAACCCTTGGGTACCAAGTCATGTTTGATTTAAATTGTGTAGGTTTCCCTTGCATCCTTCGGGGATAGTAGAAATGGTTCTTGGATAGTGGATACTCAAGGCATATCACAGGTGACAAATCAAAGTCACTCAAGGAAAAGAATGGAGGATTTGTTACATTTGGAGATAACTCCAAAGGAAGAATCATCGGTATTAGAAATGTTTATCATAAGTCTAAATTATGTATTGAGAATGTTTTACTTGTAACATGGCTTGAAATACAATTTGCTCAGTATTAGTCAACTATGTGATAAAGGACTATTTGTTAATTTTAAAGCTTCTTCCCTTGAAATAGTTGATAAATATAGTAGTGTTATGTTTGTTGGCATGAGACATGGTAATATGTATACTTTTGACTTTGATAATTTGTATGATCAAAATGTTAAATGCTTAAGTGCTATGAGTGAGAATACATGACTTTGGCATAGAAGACTAGGTCATGCTAATATGGATTCCATAAATAAACTTACTAGTCTCGATCTTATTAGAGGTTTGTCTAAAGTCAAATATGTTGTAGCAATGTGTGTTGTGCATGAAAACTTAGTAAACAAAATAAGGAATCTTTCAAAAGCAAGAATGTTCTTTCCTTTAGACCATTAGATCTTTTGCATATGAATTTGTTTAGACTCAATAGGGTTGCTAGCTTGGGAAGTAAGTTGTATACTTATGTGATTGTTGATGATTTCTCTAGGTTTACATGGGTAATCTTTCTTACATATAAAAATGACACACCAAATGAGTTTATAAAGTTTTGCAAACATGTTCAAAACGAAAAAGGTTATTTGATTTCTATCATAAGAAGTGATAGAGGTACCAAATTCACAAACCAAACTTTGAGATCTTTTTGTGATAGAAATGGTATCTCTCACAATTTTTTTGCACCAAGAACACCACAACAAAATAGAGTTGTTGAAATAAAAAATTGCTTTTTACAAGAAATGGCAAGAACTATGCTTTGTGAAAATAACTTACCTAGCTATTTTTGGGCCAAGGCCATCAACATCGCATGTTACGTGATAAATCGTTGCATCATTCAAAAAAATCTTGACAAAACCCCTTATGAACTTTGGAAAGGGAGAAAACCAAATATTTCATATTTCAAAGCTTTTAATTGTGCATGTTACATCTTGAATGAAAAAGACAATATTGGCAAATTTGATGCAAAATCCGATGATGGCATATTTATTGGTTATTCTTCATCTAGTAAGGCATATAGGGTTTATAATAAAAGAACCATAGTTGTTAAAAAGACTATCAGTGTGAAATTTGATGAAGGATGTTTTGATTCCAAATGTGATGATGTTGATATTGTTACCATTCAAAAGAACTTGAGCAATCGTAACCTAGATAAAGGAAATAAATCTAATGATGCATGTCATAAGAATAAACAAGATGAGCATGTTGATGTACAATGTGATGATCAAAATGTGGTACATGATAAGCATGAGAACTTGCCAAAAACTTATAAATTTGTTGGTTATCATCCTCTTTCCCAAATTATTGGTGAACTCTCAAAAGGTGTTGAAACTAGATCTTTTTTGAGAAATGTTTGTAATCATCTTGCTTTCTTATCTCAATTTGACCCTAAAAATGTGCATTATGCTTTATTTGATGATAGTTGGATAAATACCATGCAAGAGGAACTCAATCAATTTAAAAGGAACAATGAGTGAAAACTTGTTGAAAAGCTTAGAAATCAATCTATAATTGGAACTAAATGGGTTTTTAGAAACAAGTTAGATGAATTTGGCATAGTAACTGCAAACAAAAATAGATTAGTTGCACAAGGTTATAAACAAGAAGAAGGTATTGATGATGATGAAACCTTTGCTCCCATTGCTAGACTTGAATCAATTAGAATGTTTCTTGCCTTTGCATGCTTTATGAACTTCAAATTGTATCAAATGGATGTAAAAAGTGCTTTCTTAAATGGCTATATTGACGAAGAAGTACACGTAGCTCAACCTCTGGGTTTTGAGGACCCTATTTATCTGAATCATGTTTTTAAGCTTAAAAAAGCATTGTATGGACTAAAACAAGCACTTAGGGTATGGTATGAGAGACTAAGTTGATTCTTGGTTGAAAATGGTTTCATAAGAGGTAAATTTGACTCAACTTTATTTGTAAAGCATGACGGTAAAGATATACTAGTTGTACAAATATATGTTGCTGATATTATCTTTGGTGCCACTAATAAATCTCTTTGTGGGAGGTTTCCTAAGTGCATGCACAGTGAATTTGAAATAAGCATGATGGGAGAGCTCACATTCTTCCTTGGACTTCAAATCAAACAAAGGAATTTTCATCAACCAAGCTAAGTACACAAAAGAACTACTCAAGAAGTTTCGATTTGTTGGAGCAAAAGAGATTAGAACTCCAATGAGCACCTTCACCATGCTTGATAAAGATGAAAATGGTAAGCTGGTGGATGAGAAAAGGTAATGAAGTGTGATTGGAAGCTTACTTTACTTAACCGTCTCTAGACCCGATATTATGTTTGCCTTGTGCTTATGTGCTCATTTTCAATCTTGTCTTAAGGATTCTCATTTACTTGCTATTAAAAATTTTTTTGGATATCTTAAAGGAGCACAAGAACTAGGGCTTTAGTATCCTAAAGGAACTAATTTTGAACTAGTAGGCTATTTTGACGCTAACTTTGCCGGTTGTAAAATCGATAGAACAAGCATTAGTGAAACTTGTCACTTTCTTGGTAATTGCTTAGTTTCATGGTCAAGTAGAAAACAAATTAGTGTAGAACTCTTAACAGCCAAAGCGAAGTACATTGTAGTAGGAAATTGTGTTGCACAAGTTCTTTGGATGAAACAAACTTTGCTTGATTTTAGTGTTATATTTGAGCATGTTTCTATTATGTGTGATAATATAAGTACAATTAACCTCACCAAGAACCTAATTCAACACTCTGGAACTAAGCATAGAGAGATTAGACATTATTTTATTCGTGATCATGTGCAAAAAGGTGATGTTGTGTTTAATTTTGTTGATACTTTGCATAATTATCTGATATTTTCACAAAACCCTTGTATGAAAATCAATTTCTAAGCATTAGAAGGGAGTTGGGCATATTACAGCTTTGAAAAATCTTGTTTTCAAATTTTTTTGTGGGTACTGGTTGAGGGTACCAGCTGATCAGTAGGGTCATCCGGTAAAGGCGGAGACCAACTTCTCTTACCAGGGGAGGCACCGACTAGCCGGTAGATCAGCCGGTAATAATTTTTGCTCTCTGGTCTTACTGGCTGAAGGTACTGGGGAACCCATTTCCTATCGGCTGGCTGGTAGGTTGAAATTGGACCATTATGTATAAACATTGAGTGGCCGATTCTTTCATATTCATAAACCCTTTTTCAAAAATTTTCAACTTTCCTCTCAAACATTCTTTTCTAAATTCAAAATTTCACCATTTTATCCTTAAATTTCTTCTATAAACGTCAAACCCACTTTATCAAACCTTTATCTTAATTCAAATTTCTTTTCAAAAACACACCCATTTCACTCACCTCTTTCTTTTTAATCCAAAAACCCTAAAACTTCGTGGCAAGCACAAGAGGAGGAAGTGAAGGAGGTAGAGGACATGGGAGAGCCTCGAGCAGGGAGGTAGAGGACATGGGAGAGCTATGAGGAGCGTCCATGAGGCCGGTCCCTCACGTTCAAACATTTCATGCGCTCTAAGTAAACATAGAAGAAGAGATGATTGAAACATAGAAGAAGAGATGATTCACCTCTGTCTTCATCATCATCATAATCAAGGGATTCTTCACCTACACCACAGTTTGGACAAAGAGACTATTCGGGCAAGTACATAATTCTGGATAAGTGTATTGCTCAAAATGAACTTCAAAACATGAATATTGTGAAGTTTGTGAATGATCAAGATCGGCTTACATACATGACTACTAAGGAATCTATTTTTTTTGGGTTAGTTCGTCAATTTAATGAGAATATGGAAGCAGATGATTTGTTTAGTACTAGCATTAACACTACTGTGGCTGGGGTACATTTTACTTTAGATACTTTGGATATTCGGAACATTTTTAATATTCCAGTTCATCAAAATGCTGTCAAGCCTTATGATTTTAGGGGTTTTCCATGAGGGGTTAACAGGCAACCGATATATGACTTTGTATGGGATAGGACAAATGCTCCTATTAGTAGTTTACCTAAGTTGAAGCAGCTATCTCTTAAAAATAAGGCTTTGGTTAAGTTGTTAATGGCTAATGTGGTTCCTAGAGATATGCATGATGGAAATTTGTATCAAGCTAAAGCATATATTCTATATCTTCTGCATTAGGATAAGAAAATTGACTTACCTAATATTATCTTGTGCCATATTAAAAATGTGCTTGGAAGGAAAACTAAGCTACCATATGGCATGTTTTTTACTAAGATTTTAAGGAACAAGGGTATGTCATTGCTGCATCATGAATTTACTCAGTTTGATAGGAGTTAGAGAATGGACTTGCTTGCTCTTAAGTTTATGCATATCTTTTACTGGGAAGGTAGATAGTTGTATAAAAGTGAATTTGATGACCTTCCTCTTCCCACTAGAAGGCTCATTATTGAAAGGATTAGAACCAAAACTACTTTTGACTTCCCTAATAAAGATGATAAGGTGGCATTTGAAAGGGAAATGAGAAGAAATGAAGGAGAAGAAGACGAGGATGAAGGAGATGAGGATGAAGGAGAAGATCTTGAAGCTTGGGTCGAGTATGACGAAGAAGCGGGTCAACGCTCTGAGCTAAGATCAAAGAATGCTAATGATAGGGTGATAAACCACATACTTGATTGTATAGAGGCAATAAGTGAAGTAATGCAATTTGAATTTAACACAGTAAATGCATGAGTTGATAGCTTAGTCGAGGCACAACAAATGAGAATTAAGGACTTGGCTAGAGATGTGCGGAAAATCAAGCTTCATCTAGGAATTGTGGAAGACCAGCTCGGCCCTAGTCACTAGCTTTCCTCTTATGTCCCTCTTTCCATTTTCCTAAATTTCCACTCCCTTAGGATTTTCGAACATTTTCTTTCATTTGCACAACCTTAGCTTGCTACTTTTAATATTTATGGATGTTTTCTTTCTGTGTGCTTGCTTATTTCTTAGTATTGGTATTTCTTAATATCGTTGTCTGCTAGGATTATATGTGTGCATTCTTGTGTGGAGCCAAATGATGATATCTCTTAGTATTAATGGCTCAACTTTATCTTTTTCCTACTAAGGCTATGTTTTGATAATGCCAAAAAGGGGAGAATCAAAGCAACAATGTGCGACAGTGTTTATAGTAAGCGGCAGTGTGTAGTGTTTATAATATTTGTATAGTGTTTGATGTAGTGTTTATATATTGTGATGTGTTTTTCATATTTCACTTTGCGTTGATATACTTAATGCATGTGTTGAGGGGGAGCTTTGTTCAATTTATAGCATCTTTGATATAATGGGTTGTCATAATCAAAAAAGGGAGAATGTTGGATTTATATGTTTTGATAATGCCATTATTATGCTAAAATTGTTTTTTCTTAAGTATAATTGAGCTTAGCTTGAAGATTTGAGCATTATGAAGTCTTGATGATCAAATTAGAGGCATTTGAAGATCCTGAAGCTTGAAGTGATTGGAGAATTCATAGAAGGTCTTTTAGTTTTTTTCTTGTGAAATTGATCTTTGTAGATGGACCTTATTATGAGCTCAAATGCATTACATTCTAGATCATCTTTTCTCCTTAATGTGCTCTTCATCAAAATAACTTTATTTTTATACTTGCATTTTGCGCTCTGCAGATTTTTTCAGTATATATTAGCCATAGCATGCTCTTATGTCTTTTTGCCATTGGTATATATGAATATATATGCATTAGTATAAGTATATATCATGTATTTAATTTATTCCATGTAGTAGAAGTATTTTTAATCTATAAGTATAGTCTTACACTTTGGATACTTGTTTTACATGGTGAATAATACTATTGCCTATATTGTATATTGCATAAAAGTGAAATCTAGCATGTTTTTAGCAAAAACTCTACAGTATTTTCAAAGAAGAGCACATTACACTCTTGATCTAATCTAAGCTATTATTTTACACAATGGTTAATAGCTTTACATGATATTTATCTACTTTGAATTTGAAAAACATGTATTGTTTTAGCTTCTTGGAACAAATCTCTGCAAAATCTTTGAAAGAGATAAGTTATAAATGTTTTATACAACTTGCATGTAGTATATATATTGTATAAATGTAAATGTGTATATGTACAACTTGCTCGATTTGACAAAAAATTAAAGAAAATCTCTTCTTTTGCTCCAAAAATCTGTGAAAATCTACAAACATCATGTTGTTTAACTCTTGCATTTATTGTTTGATGTGGTAGTTGAGTTATAATTAATGAGGAAGTCAAGTTGTGCGTTTTCAGCCCTGCAAACTGTAGAAAAATGGTTGTATTTGGTAATATAGCTGTAAAATTTTGACCTTTGCATTAGCCTTTCTGCTTTGTTAAACCTTTTTTTTAAGGTAATGACTGGCCGTACCGGCTCAGGCCGCCGGTAAGTATCGGCTGCTTGGTGTGCCAAGCCACTTTTCCCAGAGGACCTTATTCTGAGGCGGCTAAGGTACCAGCTGATCGGTAAAGTCAGCTAGTAGATGTTGAGTGCTTGGCGACTAAGAACACCAGTCAGCTGATTAATGTACTTTTCTGCAATACATTTTTTGAACGTTGGGATTTTACTTTTTGGGTATTATAAATACATCCCATACCCCAAACTTCAGACATAACTTGATCAATAGCATTTATTCAAGCCTTTTAATATTCAATACTCTCTTTTGCATTCATACTTCATTTATTTCATCTTCATTGATTGCACATCATTAGCATCCTTTGGTCAAGTCTTTGACCTCATAAATTGCCCATCTACTTAGAGCAATATAAGAAGGTTTATATACCTCTTGTACACTTGCTCAATAGAATTTCTTTTAAAAACCATTACTTACTATTACATTAGGTGTGTTCTTTACTCTTAGGTAGCATAGTTGTGAGACACTTTATATCAAGAGTGAAGGGTTGAAATCCTCAAGTATTGGATTAATACTTGTGGTCCTTGTGGTGAAGCAAGGGTTATGTTCGTTATTCTACGCTTTTACAACATACCAAGCAAGAAACCGATTCATTAGTGAAGTTTCCGCAACCCTAAGGGAGAACTTTAGGTAGTGGATTAGGCCATCAGAAGTTTGAACCACTCCAAATAGCTGCGTTTGATCTTCTTAACCCTATACTATTTATATTTCAAGTATTTACTTTGAATGTTGTATGTACTTTTGCTTGTATACTTGTTAAGAGTTTTTAAGTGTTTATTTGTGTCAATAATCCAATTCACCCTCCTCTTGGATTCATTCTCTGGACAACACAAGCTCAAAGATAAATATCTATAATAATTTAATAATTTCGTAATAGTTAGAAGCTTTTCTGTGCACGACAATTTTAAACCACCACTTAAAAGTTAATTTTTACATAATTTATTCCTATGCATATCCTCCCTAATCCAAACTTTAAAAAGAAAAATTCATAATATTTTATGATCCTTTTCTTTAAAAATATTATCCAATCAAAACAAGACTAATCTCCTCTCTTTTCCTCTATTTTCAGCCTTCTCTTTTCTTTATTAACATTTCTTTCGAATTAAATCATAGTGTTAAGGAGATGCTTCTTAATGCAAGGATGATGGATAATGCAAATATGTCTCATTATTATAGCATGTGACAATATACGTAAAATTATCTATTTAAATATTATTGTAAGTAACATGTATATTTGTGTGTGTATATATATGTACATATGTATATATGTTAAATGATGTCATACAAGCATAACTACATTGCCAATATTCTTATAATGCAAATAAATATTTTCTAAAAGATTTAATAATTTTGTAGGAAGTTGGAGAAGTTATACCTATATTTATATATCTCTTTGTATAAATTTGAAGTTCTATAATATGTTAGTTTTATTTGTTTATTATTCTAATAAAAATCAAAGATAGGGTTAATTAGAAGAGTAGAGAGAATTAGGGGAGTTAGAGGGATAGGGTGAAGATAAGGCTGAAATTTTTTTAAAAATGGTTAATTCCACCTAATAGCCGTAACCTTTATATGGAGTAACACTTATTAAACTTTATATTTAGTTTTAGTCACTTTTCTTGTCTAATTACTGTTAAAAAATTAATAGACAAGTTAATATTACATATATTTTGGACTAAAGTATCCTTGCCATTTAAGCCACAATTCTAAATTTTTTTCTACTTTTTGGATCCATATATCAAAAATACACCAAAAAATATGTTTACTTTAATCAACACACACCTTCATCTTCATCTTCTTTTTTATTGTCATCTTCATGACAAACACAAATCCACTTTTTAATTATCACTCACACATAGAGATTCACACCAAACACAAATGCATATACCCACCAAAACAGATATACACATGGATAGTTATATACACTTATGTACCTATACGTTTATACATAAGCATAGCAAAGGAGGGCTTGGTTGTCTTGGGTTCAAGATACTATGGGAGTTGGGTTCAACTAGGGTAGGGACTAGGGAGTGAGGGTGCCAAAGGTGGGTTTAACCGACAAGTTGGGTAAGGGTGCTTGTAGTTGAGCGGGTAGGGGTTCAGCTTATATAATCTCTCAGCCAATCATATTCATACAAGCATATATAAGTTTCTTATTGGAAAAGTTGACACATGCACACACACCATAGTACAACAAAAACGCACATAATGAACACGCAATATTTTTAACGTGGTTCAGCCCTTTGCTTACATCCACAATCTCTCTCTGGGATAAATTTCACTATTGAAATAATAGGTTACACACAGTGATGACTATTTGCACGACTAGAAAAACCTAAATCTTTCCTCGCAGAGTTCTTACAGTGGATTTATCTTCAACAGGGCTAAAATGAATGTAAAACACTCCAGATGCTCTCAACCTCTCTTACCCATACCCTCCATGGGGTGTGGCCCTAAGGTATTCTTCTAAGGCACACCAAATTTCAGCTACAAGGCCCTTTATTTATATGAAAGAAATCCTTACTCTCCAAAATTTCTCCTATATAATTTAGGCAGCTTATAGTTTGGTAACACAACTAGTTGCTCTTCATAAGTTTCCTAATTTGTATGGACTTAGACTTTGAATCATAACCCAACATTTCTATATGTATGTGATTGTATACAAGTTTATACATATTTATATATGCATATGCGAGACTTCTTATATCAATGTACAATAATATTTTGAGCTATGTTGGAGTCAAACTAATTAAAGGCCAAGCGTTATAATTCTTTTCAAGGATAAATTTTAAAAAGGTTGTAACTTCTAAAGAAAAAATTTAAAAATGGACAATTTAGTAACTATATTGCCTTCATCAATAGAATTAGAACTTTGCTTAATTTGACCCTAGTGAAGAGTTTATAAGTTAAAAAGTGTCGCCCTGTGTAAAAGTTAGGGTTAGTAGGTGAAATTAGCCCTAAAAAAATTTTAAAAACTTGTATTTTGACCTGTGTTTGAATTTTTACATATGAACCCAACTCAAAATCCTAAATTTTTATTTTTTATTTTTTAATTACTTTGATATAATATAATATGATTTTTATTTGAACTTAAATAATTACAATTTAGATATATTTCAACTTTTTTTTAAA
Organism: Cordia subcordata; assembly: GCA_028554755.1. Taxonomy (NCBI): domain Eukaryota; kingdom Viridiplantae; phylum Streptophyta; class Magnoliopsida; order Boraginales; family Cordiaceae; genus Cordia; species Cordia subcordata. The sequence goes on from JAPTOF010000019.1 coordinate 9,547,200, forward strand.
TCTATTTTTAAAAGTTGAAATTATCATAATATAATTTAACTAATAGTAAAGTAAATGAAAAATATAGCAAACAAATGAAAATAAAAACTAAAAATTAACTAAATCCAAATCCCAAATATTCGAATGTCGATCAAATTTTATATTTTTTAATACTCAATTAAATAATCTTCTACTCCCAGAATTTGGAAATTTGAACTGACTTTCATTTCTAAGTGAAAGGCGTAATTGGTCAAGAAGTGAGGAGTGAGACATACATGAGCATTTGGTTGGTAAGAAAAGAAAAGAAATTAAAAGTTGAAAAGATGTAAAATTATAACTCTATTTTTACACACTTTCATGAGTAGTCGTTTTGAAATGATATTTTTATTTTCTATAAGCATAATATGATTTAACTTATAGCTAATAAGAAAAAAGCCTAAAACTTGAAAATTAAAAATTGTCTATTTGTTTTATGATTTTTAATATTTGATCAAATAAATTTTCATTCTCAAAATTTTGAAAATATGAACTCAAAAATTCGAGATAACTCTAACCTTATGTGGAAAGTGTAATGAGTCAAGAAGTGAAAAAAAAAAATGAAAGAACATATAATTTTGGTTGGGAATGAAAAAAGAAAAATAATAATAAAATATATGTAAAATTATAAAGATAACCTTGGAATATTATTACAAATAGTAGTTTAAGTATGAAAATCTTTTTATATATAAGTAAAAGCAAAAATTACATTCTTATTCTTACAAACTATGAATGAATAGTAGAGATAACATATGTGTCTCTTTTTTATACAGCAGTAAGTAAACGCAGTGCAAGACATGGTAATATTACTCAGTATTATTGACAAAATTTGTAATATATAATAAAGATTTATTAAAAATTCAGTAGTCTTTGAAGGAGTCAAATAAGTCGTACCTATTTTTACACGTCTCTTTGTAAAAGTTGAAACTTAGAAACATGTTAATTTTGTCTTTGTTGTTTTGACAAGTTTGGGATGAGATTGCTCACAAAGTGGAAAAGAATTATGGAATCAGAGGTTGGGGGAATATGGGTTCAATAATATCTAAAACTTGATCCAATTGATTTGAATTTCATGTGTAAAATTTATATAGCAATCAGATTGAAATGCTGAATTTTTATTTTTTTATTTTCATAAATACTTTAATGTAATTTATGATGATTTAACAATTATTTTAACTTAAATAATTGTTATTTGGATGAATTTAAATATTTATATTTATTTTTCTTTAACTTTTCATATCTATTTAAAATTTAATCTCAATTAGTACTATGCCATTTAACAAATATCAAAATGACAAAAAAGAAAAAGACAACTACAAACTTGAATACCTCAAACCTGAATATCTAAATTATGATAAACTTTTCTAGTTTTTAATACCTAATTGAATAGTTTTCTTTTGCTTTTAAAGTTCAAAATTTTAAACTTGGAAATTAAAAAATCCGAATCAATTTTCACTCATAGGTGAAAGTTGCAAATGAATTTAGTCTAAATTAGTATAATATGCTTTAACAAATCTATCTATTTTTTTAATGTAGTCTAACTTAGCACAACATATTTAGCAAATAACAAAAATTAAAAATCAAAACTTGAAACCCAAATATTAAAAAATTAGTCAAGTTTTATGGTTTTAGACTTTCAATTTATCAATTTTTTTAGCTCTAAAAGTTAAAAATTTAAACTCAAAAATCCAAACAAATTTCCATCTTTAACCTGTTCCAATAGTTTTTCAACTTAAAATGAAAAAAAATAAAAAATAAAAGTTCGAAAGTGAAAAGATGTGATTAATATAGAAATGAAAAGAAGAGTGCATATCATCTTGATTAGGAATTAGGAAAAGAAAAGAAATAGAACAAATGTAAAGTTATCCAATCGGATAGTTTCTTTGGTTTAAAAAAAAATTGAACTCGAAAATTCAAACTAATTCTTCTGACTTGATTTGGGTTTTATTACTCTTTATACCAATCAAATAGTTTTTTTTTCTCCCAAAAACTCAGAGAATTAAAAATCTAAACTAATTTATACTTTAGATGAAAGTTGAAAGGAGTGATTAACAAAGAAGTAAGAAAACAAAGAATGATATTTTTCTAGGGTCAGAAAAGGGGGAAAAAGGAGTAAATATAAAATTATAATTTTATCATGATAAAAATGAAAATTATTGTTTCGCCATTACAAACACTTTATACATTCTCATTGATAACCATGCATTTTTTTTTTGAAAATTATTACAACATCACCATTACAATTCATCTATAAATTGCACTATAAATAAAAGTGATTCTTTTTTTTTTTGTGGCATGAAAAATCTAGTTGACGGTGCCCAATCACCAATTGACAAACTCGGGTGTACAGTACGTCTTTTATACTGTGCTATGATTAAGATGAGGGTACTTAACCCAGGACAGGAGATTAGATTCAAACGTAGGTTATGAGCCGTGTTCGTTTCAACTCTTACTGCTAGTTATCTCTAAGAGATAAGTGATTCTTTTTTTTTTTCTTTTCTTTTCTTTCTCTCTTTAATGGAGGCAAAACCAATTATATTTAGGGCTCGTTTGGAATGGCTTTTTTCAAAAGTGCTTTTTTTAACAGCTTTTGAAAAACGATTTTTTTTTAGAAGTTAAAAATTTTGGCTTCTAAAAAAAGCTGTATTTGAGTTTTTTTTCAGAGTTTCAATTTTTTTGGAAGCTAAATCAAATAGTTATTACAAATTTGATATAACTTTTTAAAAAAAAAATTTTTTTTTTCCTAAAAAAAAGCTAATCAAATAGGACTTTAAACAAATCTAAGGATGGAAACTCTCAGATCGTCTTCGCCTAACAACTACTATGCACATTCTCATTTAATTGTTTTCTCCAAAGTTGCGCGAAAACCACACAGTGGGCACATTAATCATGCACGTGATCACATCAAAAAAGACGGGCAAAGGAGAACGCACCGTGGGGAACAGCTGGACAAGAGTTGACGGACCTTGTGAATAGTGCTGTTTTATTTATTTTTTTCTTTCATTCTTTTCCTGGTAAATTTTATGCGAAAAAAATTAAATTATTTCCAATAATAATTGATTAAAGACCTTTACATTATTATGTCACCTGAGAACAATCATGTCAAATTTAATGTCTTATTGATTATTGTTCTTGTATTTGTAGGAAAAATTTTAAATTTAGTTCTTATTGTTTACATATTTTATCATTTTGATCTCTATAATTTTAAAAGTAGTGCAATTAATTCCAAATATTACTAAAAATTAATGCAAAGTAATGTTATCTAGTATATTTACACATGAAAAGCAAAATATAGGTTATTCTACATGGACCAAACACAAAATTAAGGTTACTCTTACGTGTTAGTTTATAAATTTGAGGGAGATGGTATTACACAATTGGTATTTTTCCAAAAAAAGAAAGGAAAAATAAAGGAAATTCATATCAAATGTATAATTTTTATTTTTTCTTTTTATATCAAATGTGTTGATTTTTAATTTTAGTCAAGAACAATAAAGCATTTTATATAAACATCAAATTAGTATACAAAAAGAACAAAGTTTTTATGAACGACTAGCCGAGCTTTAGAAAAAAGCTACAAGTCCAAACCAAAAGTAGAAAATCATTATAGTTGCATATACGCTCCAAACTACCATGCAGGTGGCACGGAAATGCCCAGATGCATAACTAGTAGTGGAGGTTAGGAGGAAAAGATTTCGAGCAAAAGAGAAACTCCAATAAAAAATTTAACAAGCCATAAGGTTAAATGGACATGTACTACAACAAACTAAACAAAAGAACTATAGCTACCACAAAACCAAAATATATTACATCAAAAAGAAGGAAAAATAACTTTTATTCAAAAAACAAGAAAAAAAAGAAAAGTTTAAACAACAAAAGCGAAAGAATATGAAGAAAAGAAAAGAGAGGGCGACTCCGTCACAAGCCAGAACACAATAAAGAACCACATACATGAAAAAAACCTTCAATTAGGAAGGAAAAATTAGTAAGGAAGATAAGTGTCCGGGGAGGGAGAAAACAATTGCAAAAACGGGGGAAAGGAGGGAGAGAACGAGAAACTTCCCACATCAATCCACCTTTATTTTAAAAATGCATAGTTTTTTTCTTTTTTGGTAAAGAAAAAAATGGATAGGTGACATAAAGAAAATTTGACCAATTCACTCAAACTCATGCCATTATTCTTTTGTAAGTATATGATAGGTAAGCGAACAACATTTGAGAATCTAGGACAGACGGCCATTAATATATTATTACGGTGACGATGATGTCAAGTTTATGAAGATATAAATATCTTATCGACCATTATAAATTTATGTTTTATAATTTGTAGAAAGAGAGAGAGAAAAGAATTTATTGTGAAGGTATTTTCTATTATGTTATTCATCCAATAATAATGATAATTCATCTATTTATAGACTATGAAACATAGTTAGTTAGTTACGTTTTGGCACATGTACAGTTGTGACCCACTATTGCTTCTAACTAACACTTCTTATATTAACTGTCTAGTTATAAACTGTTATTCTTTACAACCCTCCTCAAGCTGAGCAGAGGTAGTGCCATGGGAAGCTTGGACTTCAATGCTTGAAACTTGGCATTTGATAAGGCTTTCTTGAGTTACCACCTCATCTTAAAGCTTAAGCTTGTAGAGAGGATATTGGTATGTTTATTTATTGTGGTTAATACGCCCCCTCACGTGCAGCGTGATTTGTTTAGAGTTTGCACGTGAACAATTTAATATTTTTTTAAATGGGTGGCGGTAAGGATCAAACTTGTGCCATATGGCTTCCAGGCTCTGATACCATCTTGAGTTATTACCTCATCTAAAAACTTAAGTTTGTAAAGAGAATATTAGTTTATTTATTTATTGTGGTTAATACGTAGGATATCTGCAATTTGCTGATATGTAGGAATGTAGGAAACCTGCAGCTTCCTTAGCTTGTACTTGTTCTTTAACAAAGTGATAGTCTATTTCTCTGTGTTTTGTTCTACCATGAAGCATAGGATTTGATGCTAATACCAAAGCAGAAATATTATCACTAATAAGCATAGGGGTAGAGACTAGAACATGTAGATCTGAAAGTAAATAAGTTAGCCATTTTATTTTAGCTGTAATATGTGCTAATGTCTTATACTCTACCTTTGTGGATGACCTAGCTATTGTAGGTTGTTTCTTTAAGACCCAAGAGACAATATTTGGGCCTAAAAATATACAAAACCCTGTTGTTGATTTCCTATCATCCACACTAGCTGCCCAATCACTATCAGAAAAGCCTCTCAAGGTAAGTGGTCCAGGCTTAAATTGAATGCCATAGAAGATAGTTCCTTTGATAAACTTGAGGATTTTCTTAAGTGCATTAAAGTCTGCAATTGTAGGTGGATGCATATGTTGACATATGGAATTCACAAGAATTGAAAATCAGGCCTTGTAATAGTCAAATATTGCAATCCGCCTACTAGACTCCTGAATTGTGTAGGGTTATGATATGGAAGACTAGTTGTCTGAGTAGTGATCGAATACTTTGAAGTAGAAGGATTAGGACATGAGTTGCAGTCTTGTAGGCCAGCTTTTTGCAGTAAGTCTTGAGCATATTTGGTCTGATCAAGGACTATTGAACCTCCTGAGTATGATACCTTAATACCTAGGAAATAGGATAATTGCCCCAGGTCTTTCATAACAAACTTGCTCTTCATTGTAGTGATAGTAGACTCTATAGCATGTCCAGAGCTCCCAATGATCAAAATATCATCCACATAGATCAGGATTAAAATTGTACACTTGGGAGATCGGTAGATGAAGAGGGATGTGTTTGCAGAGGAACATTTGAACACTTGACTAACCAAAAAAGTAGATAACATAGTATACCAAGCCCTAGGGGCTTGTTTAAGGCCATACAAAGATTTTCATAGCTTGCATGCATAAGTAGGATGATTAGTATCCACAAAGTTTGGAGGCTGCACCATATAGGCCATAGAACCTGTCTAACTGGGCAACAAAAATTGAGAAGTTGAACGTGTTTTGATAGTGCGAAAAAATCTAAGTGAAAAGCAAAGAAAAAGTATAAAATTTCTGGAGAAAATTGAAGAGATCTCTTGCAGAAGCTATGTTTTGGCTTCGGACTGTTCTCAGGAAGAAGCTATAGAAGCTTTGTAGACTTAGTGATCTGCCGTGGAAACTTCATGCTTCGAAAAAAGAGCTCGTGATACCATGTAGAAAGAGAAAGAGAAAGAGAGAAAAGAATTCATTGTGAAGATATTTTTTGTTATGTTATTCATCCAATAATGATGATACTTCAGTCTATTTATAGATCGTAAGATACAATTAGTTAGCTGCATTTTGGTACATGTACACACCCACTATTGCTTTTAACTAACACTTCTTATATTAACTATCTAGTTATACACTGTTATCCTTTACATAATTTACTTCACTTTATAGAATAGGAAAGCAAATCATTGGATTATCCAGTATCTTCCATTTAATAGAGACAATCAGAATCGGACATAAATGAATAATGTCATAATTACATTCCGCAAAACCAAAATATATTATACCAAAAAGAAGGAAAAGTGATTGTCATACAAGAAACAAAAAATAAAAAAAAATGCAAACAACAAAAGCTATAGAGCATAAAGAAAAGAGAAGAGAGGGTAACTCCACCAAAGGCCGGAACACAATAAAGAACCACATACATGGAAAAGAACCTTCAATAAGGAAGGAAAGATTAGTAAGGAAGAAAAGTGTGAGAAAGCAACTGTGAAAAAGGGGGGAAGGAGAGAGAACGAAAAACTTCACCACCTCAATCCACCGTTATTTTAAAAATGCATAGGTTTTTTTTGTTTTTGGTAAAATAAAAAATGCATAGTTGACATAAAGAAAATTTGACCAATTCGCTCAAACTCATGCCATTGTTCTTTTGTAAGTGTATGGTAGGGAAGCGAACAACGTTTGAGAATCTCGTACAGACGGCCATTAATATATTGTTATGGTGATGGTGATGTCAAGTTTATGAAGATATAAATATCTTATCGATTATTATAAATTTATGTTTTGTAATTTACTTCACGTTATAGAATAGGAAAGCAAATTATTGGAATGCTCCAGTATCTTCCATTTAATAGAGCCAACCAGAATCGGATATAAATGAATAATGTCGTTACATTCGACAATCCTGCTTATTTTATTTGATTAATGATTTATTTAATACATTATATTTAACTCCATTGATAATTAAATCTATTTATTTTTAAAATATAAGAAATCAGTTCTTTATTTATGTAATTTGTGATAACAATACTACTTTTTGGATATGGTTAATGACCTATTTAATACCTCATTTTGATTCTTTTAATAATTAAATACCTTCACCTACCCAATCGATTATCTTTGTGATGCAGTTAGTTATGTCAAAAAAATTAACAATTTGGACAAGTAAAAAAGTCCGCACTGTTGTAAAATAACTTAAATATATGTGGTATAAAAATAACTTGGATAATAAAATCTTTGCTATTACAATATAATATCACTCTTGTTTCTATCTTCTTTTCTCAACTACTTTTTTTCTCTACTACTTCTTGTATATACTATTTCTATCTTTCTTTCTTCATCCCAAGCTTCTACCATCCCATCTCCTTTTATAGCAAAAATTGAGAAGACAATGCATTAAATGGGAGGATATGCATATCTCCAAAATTTCAAACTTTGCATGCTATAACAAATTCCTAAGCAATTATAGCATCAATTGTTGACTTATTAGCAAAAGTGAATTTTGCAAGTTGTGAATGTCCATTTCACAACAGTCCCCCTTGGACATTCATCACAAGAATATGCCCCTTAAAACCTTACTCGGAAAAACCCAGTGGGAAAAAACCTCGTGAAGGAAAAGAGTACAACATCCTTGTTATACGCTTCATGCTGCCTCATTAAAAACCTTGTCAGGAAAACCCAGTGAGACAAAACCTAGGCGAAGGAAAAAAGAGTACAGCGCGTATAATTCTCCCCCTTATGAAGGCAATAAGAAGCAATCTCTGAGTCGTCGCATGCCGATCTTATGTAGCATCTTCTCTAATGTTGTTGCAGGTAACGCCTTTGTAAACAAGTTTGCTAAATTCTCACTTGAGCGAATTTGACAGACATCAATCTCTCCTTTCTTTTGGAGTTCATGTGTAAAGAAGAATTTTGGTGAAATATGCTTAGTTCTGTCACTCTTGATGTAGCCTCCTTTTACTTGAGCAATACGAGCAGCATTATCTTTATACAGTATGGTTGGTCCCCTTTTGCTAGTTGAAATGTTGCATTCTTTTTCAATATGTTGAGTTAAAGATCTCAACCATACACATTCTCGGCTCGCCTCATGTAATGCAAGTATTTCAGCATGATTTGAGGAAGTGGCGACAATAGTTTGTTTCATTGAGCGCCAGGAAATAGATGTACCACCATATGTGAAGAGATATCTAGTTTGGGATCGTCCTTTATGCGGGTCAGATAAATACCCAGCATCTGCATACCCTATTAATGCAGGATGTGTATGCTTTGAATATACTAAGCCCATATCAATTGTTCCACAAAGATAACGAAGTACATGTTTAATACCGGCCCAATGTCTTCGTGTTGGTTTAGCACTAAATCTTGCTAATAGATTTCCAAAAAATGCAATATCTGGACGTGTATTGTTAGCAAGATACATCAAGGCACCAATTGCACTAAGATCTGATGCTTGAGGCCAAGCATTTCTTCGTTATCTTCTCGAGGACGAAAAGGGTCCTTTTTGATATCAAGAGATCGGACAACCATTGGGGTACTCAATGGATGAGCTTTGTCCATATTAAATCTCTTCAAAATTTTTTCAGTATAAGTCTTTTGGTGGACTAAAATTCCACTTGACAAATGCTCAATCTGTAGGCCGAGACAAAATTTAGTTTTGCCTAGATCTTTCATATCAAATTCTTTACATAAATATGCAACTGCTACTTTAAGCTCTTCAATAGTCCCTATGATGTTTAAATCATCAACATATATAGCAATAATAACAAATTCTTGTCCTGATCTCTTGTTAAAAACACATGGGCTTATGGGACTATCAACATATCCTTCTTTTAGGAGATATGTACTTAGATGATTGTACCACATTCCTCCAGATTGTTTCAATCCATATAAGGATCTTTGCAATTTAATGGCGTACATCTCCCGAGGTTTTGATCTATATACTTTAGGCATATTTAGTCCTTCAAGGACTTTCATATAAATATCACTATCAAGTGACCCATACAAATATGCTGTCACTACATCCATGAGGTGCATATGAAGTCCCTCACAAATTGCTAGGCTGATTAAATATCTGAATGTGATTGCGTCTACCACAGGAGAATATGTGTCCTCATAATCAATTCTAGGCCTTTGTGAAAAACCTTGTGCTACAAGTCGTGCTTTATATATGACAATTTCATTGTTTTCATTTCGTTTTCGTACGAATACCCACTTGTAGCCGACAGGCCTTACATTTTGAGGCGTTTGGACGATAGGTCCAAAAACTTTACACTTTGTAAGAGATTTTAATTTAGCCTCCATTGCGTCTTTCCATTTAGGCCAATCATTTCTATGTCTACATTCTTGAACGGACTTTGGTTCACAATCCTCGCTTTCTATTATTAATTCAGTAGCTACCGCATATGAAAATTTTTCATCAATAACAATTTCGTTTCAGTTCCATCTTTTTCCTGTAGTAATATAATTAATTGAGATTTCTTCATTTTCAATATTGTCGCTATTTTTCTCACACTCAGGTACCTAATTCTTTACTGATGTTGCCTTTTCGGCAATTTTTGCGATATCTACAGGATTATTAAGAACCTCAAAAATGTCAACTTGCTTTCTCAGCTCCCTCTTTTTTCGAGGATTTTTATCTTTGAAGCCAACTGGTCTACCATGTTTTTGACGAACAGTAGACTCATTTGCTAGAGTATTAGATTGCTCTTCTGAAATATCAATTCTAGCGGGAACATTTCGAGCTAGAACGTGTGACTTAGTCACTCTCTTTGTATCAGTGAATGCATCTGGCAATTGATGAGCAATCCTTTGTAGATGAATAATTTTTTGAACTTCTTGTTCAGATAGATTTGTGCGAGAATCAAAATGAGTCATAGATGATGCATTCCATGTAATTTCTAGCTTTTCCAGCTTTTGTTTTTCTCCCCTAATGTTGGGAATCTTTGTTTCGTCAAACTGACAATCAGCAAAACGTACTGTAAAAAGATCTCCAGTTAAGGGTTCAAGATATTTAATAATTGATGGAGATTCAAAACCAACATATATTCCCAGTCTTCTTTGTGGTCCAATTTTTGTGCGTTGCGGTGGAGCAATTGGAACATATACTGCACAACCAAATATTTTTAAATGGGATATATTTGGTTCTTGACCAGAAACCAATTGTAAAGGGGAATATTTATGATAAGCAGTTGGTCTTATTCGAACCAGTGCTGCAGCATGCAATATGGCATGTCCCCAAGCAGAACTAGGCAACTTAGTTCTCATAAGCAGTGGTCTAGCGATTAGCTGTAGACGTTTAATAAAAGATTCTGCTAAACCATTTTGAGTATGTGTATGAGCCACAGGATGCTCAACTATAATCCCAATTGATGTACAATAATCATTAAAAGATTGGGATGTAAATTCTCCTGCATTATCAAGACGAATTTTCTTAATCGTATAATCTGAAAATTGTGCACGTAGGCGGATTATTTGTGCAAGGAGTCTTGCAAATGCCATATTTCGAGTGGATAATAAGGAGACATATGACCAACGTGTGGAGGCATCTATTAATACCATAAAGTATCGAAATGGTCCACATACTGGAAAAATAGGCCCACATATGTCCCCTTGAATTCGTTCTAGAAATGTAGGATTTTCAGTATCAATTTTAGTTGGGGATGGCCTTATAATTAATTTCCCTTGGGCACAAGCGGCACATGAAAATTCATTTGATGAGAATACTTTTTGACTCTTTAATGAGTGTCCTTGTGAATTTTCAATAATTCGTCTCATCATTATTGCGCCTGGATGTCCAAGGCGATCATGCCAAAGAGTAAAACTCTTTGGATCAATTATCTTCTGGTTTATTACAGCATGTGATTCCATATGATTTATATAAGTACAATAGAGTCCAAAAGATAATGCTGGCAATTTTTCTAATGTGTGCTTTTTGCCAGATATAAGCAATGTGATATAAATATATTCTTTATTGCCTTCCTTCATGGTTTCAATATGATAACCATTTTATCTTATATCTTTAAAACTGAGTAGATTTCTTTGTGATCTACTTGAGTATAAAGCATTGCTTATTATCATCTTTGTTCCTTCAGGAAACAAAACACAAGCTCTACCAGAGCCTTCAATTAATTTTGCAGAACCAGCTATTGTATTGACATTTGTATCAGCAAATTTCAACAGGGAGAAATACTTCTTATTCTTGAGAATAGTATGTGTTGTAGCACTATCAGCCAAACATATTTCTCCATCATTGACATAATGCAAATCCATATTTCTTCACAATAATAATAAAGGAAATAGAAAAATATTAGTAAAAATATGACATTCATTTATAAAAGATAGATATTACATTCAAGCTAAAATTAAGCATTAAAGTGACGGACAATTCAACATAATAGAAACATTCTACTTTTATATAAATATTAATTCAGATGGATATTTCCATCACCAATCAATTGCTCGATATTTTCAGTGGCATCTTCAAAGAAGTCAGAGCAATCAAGGTGCGTGTAGTTCATTTGAGTATTCTGTTCAACAAAATTTGTCTCCACACCTTTTCCTTTTTCTTTCAACGAAGCTTGGTAAAGATCTACGAGATGTTTAGCAGTACGACATGTTTGATGCCAATGCCCTTTTATGCCACATCTATAGCAAGTACTTTCAGTACGTTGGAAAGATTTATGTCGTGGATAATTTCCTTTGTCGTGGTTTTCTTGTCTTTTGAAATGTGGTCTATTTGACTTGTGAAAATTATAATCATTACCATGTCTATAACCACGGCCACGACCACGGTCACGACCACGACCACGACCATATCCATGACCATAATTATTTGATGATGTAGCATTCACCTCAGGAGATGCAATTTCACTCATTTTAGGAAATGGTTCTGAGCCAGTTGGTCATGTTTAATGGCTTTTCATCAAGAGCTCATTATTTTGCTCAGCAACTAGAAGACATGAGATTAGTTCAGACTATTTTTTGAAACCACGCTCTCTATATTGTTGTTGTAAGAGCATATTAGATGCGTGGAAAGTAGAGAATGTTTTCTCTAATATGTCTTCATCAGTGATCTTTTCTCCGCATTATTTCAATTGTGAAGTAATTATAAATACCGCGGAATTATACTCACTTACAGTTTTAAAATCCTGCAATCGCAGGTGAATCCACTCGTAGCGAGCTTTAGAAAGAATCACTGTTTTATGATGATCAAATCTTTCCTTCAAATTTTGCCAAAGGATTTGTGGATCCTTTACTGTCAGATATTCAGCTTTAAGCCCTTCATGGAGATGATGACGAAGGAATATTAATGCTTTAGCGCAATCCTGTAAGGATGCGTTATTTCCTTCTTTAATTGTTTCTCCAAGATCCTTGGCATTGAGATGTATTTCGACATCTAGGATCCATGATAAGTAATTGTTTCCAGAAATATCAAGGGCCACGAACTCAAGCTTCGTGAGATTTGACATTATAAATCTAGCATATTTCAAAAATAAATTAGTAAGTGAAATAATAATATATTTATCTAACGTAACTTGTAAATCAATAAATATAAGCATGTAGGCATAGTTACAAATATGGCATATAAAACTTATAAGCATGACATAATATAATATAAGATGCCAATAACATGTTGTATAATTATTACAGTTAATCGTTACATAACTATATTAGTGTTTATGTCCTTAGAGGTCATCATCATTTTTTTATTTTTTATTTTTAAATTAACTCATCATAATCACATGTCCAAAAGTCAAGGTTATCACGTCCTCAAAAGTCACGGTAATTAGGTCTTCCGAAAAATTAGGGTATTTGTTATTATTTTATTTTATCATTATTATTTTAAGGATGAAATATTGTAATAATCTATTCTAAAAGAAATAATATAACATAAATTTTATTTCTAGAATAAATGCAATGTAAAATAAATAGGATAGTAAAAAGAAACTTTATACTATAAATATGATGTAATACCAAAAATAAAATAAGAACCGTTACCGAAATTTTTGCAGGATCGTGCACCTTTTAATAATTTGCAGGACTCCTCGTCGGCAGAGAATCGTGCTGATAACGTGTTATAAAATAACTTAAATATAATGTGGTATAAAAATAACTTGGATAATAAAATCTTTGCTATTACAATATAATATCACTCTTGTTTCTATCTTCTTGTCTCTACTACTTCTTTTCTCTACTACTTCTTGTATATACTATTTCTATCTTTCTTTCTTCATCCCAAGCTTCTACCATCCCATCTCCTTTTATAGCAAAAATTGAGAAGACAATGCATTAAATGGGAGGATATGCATATGTCCAAAATTTCAAACTTTGCATGCTATAACAAATTCCTAAGCAATTATAGCATCCATTGTTGACTTATTAGCAAAAGTGAATTTTGCAAGTTGGGAATGTCCATTTCACAACACGCACATATAACTTTTTTTAATTTTAGACCTATCTAACCCAACCACATGTCTTGAAGTCATTAATTTATGTGTGTGCACTTGTCAATAACGTTCATGTTTTAATGACTTTTTATATGTTAGGACTAATAACATTACAAATTTGAAACATAAGACTGATTTATTGATGCAACTATGAACTTGTAAAGAAGATGTGCATGACCAAATGAATAAATGCAGAGAGTGCATTTTGCTTTGAGTAACTTGAGTACACCACAAACATCAGATACATAGACGAACTTTGAGCAACTTACTCCACCATAAACATCTTAATTAGACATGGAATTGCTAAGAGAACAGATAGGCAAGGATAAAAATCCATCCCCGGATTCAATTAGGAGTTTGCTGGGAGACGATGCTAGAGGAGTTTCATATCTGAGAATGATCACCAATTAACTTGGCAGTTGCCTGCCTAACAGAAAAAAAAAAAAAAGAAAGAAAGATAAAAGATAAATATCCAATCAGAAGCTCTCTACAGTCTGCTAATTCTTGATGGACCCATAGCTTTAGCCTTCTCTCTGAGCACAAACTTCTGAATTTTGCCTGTTGAAGTCTTGGGTAACTCTTCCTGAAACACCACTGTTTTAGGCACCATATATTGTGGCAATCTGGCTCTGCAAAACTCTACAATGTCTTTCTCTTGTGGCTTTTCTTTTATATGATCCTTCAAGCTCACAAAAGCACAAGGTGTCTCACCCCAGAACTCATCAGGCCTAGCCACCACGGCAGCCTCATTAACAGCATGGTGATTATACAACACAGTTTCCACCTCAACACTACTCAGATTTTCACCCCCACTAATGATAACATCCTTTGACCTATCTTTGATTTCTAAGTACCCATCAGGGTGCATCACCCCAACATCACCTGTGTAAAACCACCCATTCTTCATACATTTTGAGGTTGCCTCAGGGTCTTTAAGGTACCCCAACATGATACACCCACCCTTTAGTACAATCTCACCTAGAGTCAAGCCATCCCGGCTCACGCTCATCCCTGTTTCCGGGTTCACCACATCTACTTCAGCCATACCTATTGTTTTCACCCCTTGCCTAGCCTTCAACCTTGCTCTTTCTGTTGCTGGTAATCTGTTCCATCTCTGCTTCCACCCGCAAGACACAACCAGCCCGGCTGTTTCTGTCAATCCATACCCGTGACTCACTATAAATCCCAGTGATTCAGTCCTGTGTAGCACTGCAGCTGGTGGTGGCGCTCCGGCTGTTAATATAGACACCGGGTGGCTTAAACGCTGGCCATCCGGGGAGTTGCACAACATGTTTAACACAACTGGAGCGCCACACATGTGTGTCACCTTGTGTTTGTCGATCAAAGAGAAGATGACTTTCGCATCAAATTTTCGTACGCAGATGTTGGTGCCTCCAACTGCAGCCATTCCCCAAGGAAAGCTCCAGCCATTAGCATGAAACATCGGAAGTGTCCACAAGTAAACAGGCTGGTTTGGCACGGACCAGCCTATCAAAGAATCCATGGTTATGATGAATATCCCGCGATGGCAATGAACCACACCCTTTGGTGATGATGTTGTTCCTGAGGTGTAATTCAGTGCTATAGGATCATACTCGCTTCCAGGGCGGATCCAATCGAAGCCCTGGTCACCATTTTTTATCATTTCTTCATAGGTTGTATGAAACTGATCAGTTTCCTTATCTGCCAAAGATGAGTCTTCATCAGTGATGAGGACTAAAATCGGGCGCTGGAAATTCGGTGGAAACATGGACAAGGCATCCAGGATCAAAGAACTTGATTGACAATCAACAAAGACTAGCTTCGATTCAGCATGCTGGAGCAGAACGGAGATCGTTCGGTCGTCGAGGCGAAGATTGATGGTGTTGAGCACAGCAGCAGCCATGGGAACAGCAAAGTGAAGCTCATACATGGCTGGAATATTTGGTGAAACAACAGACACCACTTGGCCTGGTTTGATGCCCAGTGACACGATTGAAGAAGCCAGCCGGAGACATCTCCGCTGGGTTTCCGACCATGTGTATGTGGTGGTGTTGTAGACAACAGAAGCGCAATCGCCATAGATGACGGCAGCTCTTTCCAAGAAGCCAAGAGGAGTGAGAGGTGATGAATTTGGTTGGCTTGGTTTGAGTTGATCCATTGGTGGTTTGAGCTCCAGACACACACTAATGTATAAATTTGGACTGCTGAGCGGTCTCCTTTAAGTTTGTGCTACACATGCACTACCTAAATTATAGAAGCATAACACTTTTATGGCTTAACAAACTTTTTGATAATGATCGTTATAAATGAAATTCAATAATCATAAATTTAACGTGGTTTAAATTCATCATCACCCAAGTCAAGTCAATGGCATTTCTTAAAATTAATTCTCAAGTCTTTATAGTAAATGCTTTTCTTTTTATTTTATATGACAACTGCGTCGCTTTCAACGATTTTCTTGTTTAAGGGAAATTTCCCGAAATGCGTAAGCACTTCTGCTAGTGGCTTATTGGTCTGTACGAAAAAAAAATTTCAGTTGGGACCTATGCGTCAGTAGAATATCCATGTTGTCGTCCATATATACTCGGGGTACGTCGCTGTTAAAGACCAACCCCTCAATAATTTTTTTTCTTTTTAAGGCACTTATAATCTGTACAGTTTTTCTTTGTGATAAGAGAAATTCAATTGATAAAATTCAACCATTGGTATATCGATGGAGTCTGACCACCAACTAACAAATCTTGGGTGCATAACATGCCCTTATACAGTGCACCGGTTAAGTCAAGAGCACTTAACTCAGAGTAAGAGATTGGATTCGAACCCGAATTATGAGCGTTGTCAGCCTTCAGTTCTTACTACTTACAATAGTTTTTACTGCTTGGACATCCCTGAGAGACATTATAATTTGTATAGTATATAACGCCAAATTTGGAGCTGTTATAGTGAAAAAAGATCGGTACCTTAGTAATGTGGGTAGAAGCTAATTTTTTTTAGTTTGCGAATAAAATGCCCTTCCATCTTTATCCATCAGGACTTATATGGGCCTATTTGTATTGGCTTGTTTTCAAGAAAAAATATTTTTTTTCTTGAAAAAGTTACGTTAAGTCTGCAATAACTATTTAAATTGGCTCATAAAAAAACTGAAACTCTAAAAAAAGCTCAAATACAACTTTTTTTAGAAATCAGAATTTTCAGCTTCTAAAAAAACTGTTTTTCAAAAGCTGTTGAAAAAAATACTTTTGAAAAAAGCCAATCTAAACGAGCCTTATATCTATTACATGCCATCACCTTTGAGTTGGGCATCGTGACCACATTCTAAGGGTTGGTTTAAATTGTTTTTTGTTTTTTTTTCCTTAATTTTTTAAAAAATCCCAGCCCAGCCCAACCCCCATCTTTCATAAAATTTGATCCTAAGACCTTACTTGTGGAGAATATAGTCTCAGCTATTTATATTATCACTAATCCCGTGTTGGTTGGTTGGTTTGAATTGATTTTAATAAAAGCATTTTTTTGGGTAAGATCTTGTAAAGAATATATAGTTTTTTCAAAAGTTTAAATTTTCTACAAAAATAAAATAAAAATTTTAATATGTTTTAATTCCTTTGCATAATTTAATTCAAATATTTATTAAAAATATATTTTTCATAAAAATATTTTTTTTCATTAAGAAAAAAAGCAAATCAAACAGGACTAAACACTTGGATCCATCACAACATCCAATTAGTTTAACACTTTGAAGGAAGGTGGAAAATTGGAAATTAAATACTCTTTTAATTTGGATTGGACTCTTGTTAAGTAGGAAAATAGAGGTGAGGACACATTGAGGTATTTTATTGAAGAGGGGTTACAAACTTATAATTTAAAATTCATGTACGAATAATTTTTTTATAAAAGATAAATTAATTCTAAATACACGCACCTTTAAGAAGAAAGTATGAAATATAGCTTTGCCCTTAAATAGAGAGAAATTAGGGAATCCTTCCATTCCATGCCAATAGATGATTTTGATTTCTCTCCAATTTTGGAAAAGAAAGAAGACAAAAGATTAAGACAAAAATAACGATGGTCACGCTCTAAACTATAATATTCTGCTCAGGTTCTATCAGTAGACTTTCAAATACAATCGACAAACAGAGCTTAAATCAAAAGCTTCTTGAATCCATGACATTATGTATGAAGGTTCGTTAACCTGTTCAAAGCTAAAATGCCTATCTTGACTTAACTGCAAAAAAAGCAAGTGGAATGCAAAAAAGTAAGCGAACGAAAGCTCAGTAAGGGAATTTAACCCACAAAAGATTATAGGGTAGATGGTCGAGTAAAGTAAACCAAACTTGACATTGGAGTATTTGGTTTGATAACATGCCACTGATTTGTGAGAGACATTAAGTGGGAGCTATAAACAAAAATGACACAAATGATGATCACAGTTGACAGACAATCATTAGTAAGTTATTAAACTAGGGATAAAATCAAATGATACTGTAGTAGTGATCATTCCAAACACATAATATTCTATTATAATTCATAAGGCACATCTTAAGATTAAAAGTTGTGGTTGACGATAAAAAAGAGGTTTAGAATTAGAAGTGGCCATTGAGAGCATTATGTCATTTTGAAAGCACATTTATTAACATAAAAATAATCAATTTAGCAGATTAACAAAATAACAAAATAAGCTAAAGCTATAGACCATAGACATTTGGGAAGTGAATTGGAATTAGAATAAAGCAAAAGTAGACTAAAATAACTTTTTGACAAATAATTCAAAAACTGAGTAAAGATCAAGATATAAACTATTTTGAAGGGTAAATAGCGAAACTCCAAATATACTTTACTCCAAAAGAATAAAATGATTAATATATATAAAAATCAAAACAAAGGAAAATATATTACAAAATAGTATCACCGGATTATGAAACTCATACATACTTATACATATATATTATATGGAACAATGTAGAAATGGCAGACTATGACATTGGTCAAAGTAGAACTCTTCATAAACATAGATATTTTATATTATATAATATACGTATAACATGTATGTACTATAGGCTTTAGAAACATAATTATATGAGTTTGCTATGAGACTGAGAAGGAAAAAAATAGTAATTTCAAATTTCTAAGTCATGGCATGCCATTATGCAATCAGGTCTAACTATGCGAAAGAGATGCACAAGTATATATGATGTGAAAGTAATTTAGATGGAGAATTGTAAGTGTAATGATAACACAGGAATGGGAGACAATGTTGACGGATAATTTTATGATACGTTATTCTCACATAACGTTTTGGATTGATTATAGTTGACATGTCAGAACAAAATAAAGTCAAGAAATCAAATTAAGAAGGGAGAAGTTCTAGTTACATCAAATTCTCAAATTAAAATAAGTTCCAATCAACAGATTCTCTAACCACGAGAAATTTCCAATCATCCATGGACCTAATTCCATCCACACCAAGTCCAAAGAAATACGAGAACTCATACCACTTGTCTAATCATAACCTAAAGAGAGGAAAACTTACCCATCCGAGAGATAGTCATTATTAAAATCACAAGCATATTAGAAATCTTGTCTTTGATTTCTCCTCCAAACAAGAAGCTTTTCTCATGTACGTATAGCTCTTTTCTCTCTTTTTTTTTTAATTCTTATTGAAAAATTGAAGTAACGTCAAAAAACTATATTGGTTTCCTCTATAAAGAAGTCTACAGTAAATATGAGACTATTCACCTCATTTAAATAAGTAAACCCCCATTAATGGTTCCACTGTTGTTACAACGATTGATAAGGATCTTTTATCAATTGGCCCGTCAATTTCAACCTATAGAGAGCACAAGGAGCTCTTCCTATAAAAGAGACAAATATGAGGTCGAAAAGTGCTTAACACCAGAGTAGTGCTAGCTAAAGAATCTCCGACACTCAAGTCAGCGTATTATATGATAAAGGTTTTAGGTGAATAATTAAGAGTGTATGGAGAGTTTTTGTGGGCTATTATGCGTACCTTATTCCATAAGAATTCTCTCCTTTTACAGGCTTATAGGCACTACTTGCCAGATATACATAGACTCTTCCCCTGTATATTTTCTTGCGACACTTATCTCCTTAAAGGAGTTCCTTCACTTAGAAGAGTTCTTATGAATATTGATCACAATTAGTGTGTCATCTAGTGGGTAACTACTATGAAGAAGTGTTATATCCCCTTTTAACATCTTTGTGTAAGGTAAGTCCCAGACCCGAAACAAGAGCCAGGCCAAGAGATAATAAGGCCATACTTTTGCATGAGATTTTACCTCTACAACTGAGGTCATGCTTTTTCAGAAGCTCTTGACTTATCAAGTTTTTCTTATTGAAGGATTACTTTTACAACTGAGGTCACGCCTTTTGGGGAGCTCTTACCTTTTGGTTGTCTTGCCTCGTGAAGGCTTACCTATGCGAGTGAGGTCATGCCTTTTTCAAGAGCTCTTACTTTTTGAGTTCTTGCCTCGTGAAGGCTTATCTATGTGAGTGGGGTCATTCCTTCTTCAAGAGCTCTTACTTTTTAAGGTTTTGCCTTGTGAAGGCTTACCTATGTGAATGAGGTAACGCCTTCTTCAGAAGCTCTTACCTATTGAGGTCTTGCCTTATGAAGGCTCACCTATGGGATTGAGGTTATGCCTTCATTAGGAGCTCTTACTATTTGAGTTATTGCCTTGTGATGGCTCACCTATGCAAGAAAGGTTATGCCTTTTTCAATTGCTCTTAAATTTTGAGTTATTGCCTCATGAAGGCTCACTTATGTGAGAGAGGTCATACTCTTTCATGAGGTCTTACCTCTAAAGGTTTTTCCTTTTAAGGTCTTACCTTTTCAAGGTCTTGACTTTTCAATAAGGTCATGCACTTTTGTGAGATCTTATCTTCTTAGAAAGTCATGTTCTTTTGCAAAGTGTTACCTCTTAAGGTTTTACCTTCTCAAGGAGGTCTTGCTCTTTGCAAGGTGTTACTTGTTAAGGTCTCTCCTTTTAAGGTCTTACCTTCTCCAAGAGGTCATGCTCTTTTGCGAAGTCTTACCTCTTACGGTTTTGCCTCTTAAGGTCTTACATTTTCAAGGTATTAATTTTTCAATGAGGTCATGCACTTTTGCAAGGTTTTACCTTTTAAGGAGGTTATGCTCTTTTATAGGTGTTACCTCTAAAGGTCTTTGCTTTTAAAGTCATAACTTCTCAAGGAGCCCATGTTCTTTCACAAGGTCTTACCTCTTAAGGTTTTGCCTCTTAAGGTCTTACCTTCTCAAGGTCTTGACTTTTCAATAAGGTCATGCACATCCAGGAGGTCTTACCTTTTAAGGAGATCATGCTCTTTATTTTGATGATGCAATAATTGTACTTTATTGAACAAATTGCTACTTTGGAGAATTTTGAATATCTTCTTAATAGTAGCTACTTGAGCAAGATGAAGACATTTGAGCAAGATAGAGATTAGAGCATGGTTCACATTTGAAGATTGAAGAGCTATGAAGATTGTTTGAACCTTAGTATTGTCACTTCTCTCTTAGTCTTGTTAAATCGATCTTATTACATAGGTACTATTATGAGCTCAATCACTTCTTGCATTGCGTGCATATTCATTAGCTTGGTACATTCTTAGATTTTTATCTTAAATCCTCTATTCTCCTTTACTAATTCCATGCATCATATCTTTATCCATATGTAAATATATGAAAATGTATATATGCAAAAGTGTATATATGCATAAACATCTTTTCCTACAGTAAAATGAGCTTTTTATGCATTTCTATATTATATAAAGTAGTAAGTATATGTTAGCACTACCTATTGCATTGAAAATTGACATATAGATATAGATGTGGTTGTATATGTGAATATACATGATTATTTCTTCACATTCTTGCAGTAAATAGCACTCATTATGCTTATAGCTATGTATAATAGGTACTTTAGCATGGGTATCAACTTGCATGACTTGGGACTTGTTGAATTTGCAAATGCATATTGGAATAGTATATTTTCTACCCAAAATCTGAAAATATCTTGAGTTGAGTATGAGTCTAAACTTAGCATTTATTGCTTAGCATGCTTGTGTTGGTGGATATTAATGAGGTAATATGTTATGGATGCAAGTTGTTGCTTTGAGCCTTTAGAAACTTTAGAAAACGTGCTTACTTTTGGTTTAGGTAGATAAAGTTGCTTTTTAGTAAAAGTAGGTACAGCCTTTTCAGCTTTTTCTACATGCTCAGGTGCCTAAAACTAGCTACATTCATATATGTGTATATTTTTGGTCTTTTTAGGAGTAAAGGGAGCTCAAAAAAGGAAAATAAACCTAAGCTACAGAGGAACTTAAGGGTGCTCAGCTAAGGAAGGAAACCTAACAAAGAAGAAGGGGACCTAGGGATATTGCGTTGTAACTAGATTCGGGCTATAATAACAGATTAGGTCTATCTAAGGCTCGGGACTTCTATTTTCGTTGTGTTAATGGGAGGGGGGTGTGTAAACCAATACTAGTGGTTCAACCCATTAGCTGGGTTTAAAGCTAAGGTCCAATCCTTCTTAGCCTACGCAATCCGTACTTAAAACTTATCCTCTTGGCTGGGTTTAAAGCCAAGGACTAGCACCTAAACACTACATGAAATTAAGGCTCGATTAACCAATATTAATATGGGTGAGGGATACTTTAGTCTAGGTTAACTTGGCTGCTTGAATGGGTTAAAGCTAAGGACTAGCACCTAAATTCGACTAAGCACAGCATGTAATCTATTAGTTGGATTTAAAGCTAAAGCTTACTCTATTAAGCAAAGCCATGAATTAAGTATAATCATATCACCCATTTAAGTAGATAAAAACATTTGAAGCACAAATAACACATACATATTCACTTAGCATTTAACAAACACACAGAATTGTTAGATTTCCAATACATAGACATATTGAATCATGCCATAAATTTATGTAAACAAGCATGTATTAAGAGCTAAAGATACACACAAATCCTATATTCAAAACCTTAATCTAATATATAATAACAAACACCTAAAAATCTAGCCTAATCTAGCGACATATTTACAAGAAATAGAGAAAGAACAAGAAGAACTCCCTTAAATATTGCTTCCAAATCCGAACAAGCCTTTCAAATCTTTGTTAAATGCTTCAATTCTAGCTTGATAAGAGGTTTAGATGGTGGTTTTAGGTGTTAATTGAAGTAGGAAAAAAGTTAGGTTTAATGGGGTTGAGATATTATTGGGCTTCTCCCCTCAAAACGTGCCAAAAGCCTTAAACATAGCCTTTTCGCTGCAAAAGTCGGTCGCTGGGTCGATCTACCGGTCTCCAAAACAAGTGAGTCCTACAAAAATCAAGGATCTCTCTGACCTAGGATGGAGGTAGGGCCGGTCGACTGGCCTTGGGATGAGGGGCGACCGGCCTTGGTCAGAAATGTCCAAATTTCGCTTCTCATGTGCTCAGTTTTGCTCGGTTGCTCCTTTTCTCATTCAACAACTACCTAATGCTCTTTTCTTGCTTTCTTGTCACCCAAAACATCTTTGACATTGATTTATCATTAAATCATCATCAATTTGAGCTGAATTCCTTCTCTTAAAATGCACTTAAAACACGAAATAAGGCACTTAGTGAAGCATTTATGCATTTTAACACTTATATGCACAAATATGACTAGAAGTGCACAAATGCAACCATAAGTGCACTCAATTATGCTCAAAACACCCTAGAATGTGTATGAAAATGATATATGCAAACATACACAAATCACTCAACCTCTAGGTTTTGAAGATCTTATATATCCTAACCATGTGTTTTAAACTTAAAAAAGCTTTGTATGGCCTAAAACAAGCACCTAGAGCATAGTATGAAAGACTTAGTAGATTTTTGCTTGAAAATGGCTTCACAAGACGTAAACTCAATTCAACATTATTTGTAAAGCAAAATGGAAAAGACATATTGGTTATACAAATTTATGTTGATGATATCATATTCGTGCTACTAATGAAACTCTTTGTGAAAGCTTCTCTAAGTGCATGCATAGTGAATTTGAAATGAACATGATGGGGGAGCTCAATTTATTTCTTGGACTTCAAATTAAACAAACAAATGAAGGAATCTTCATTAATCAAGCTAAATACACCAAGGAACTGCTCAAAAAGTTTGGCTTTGATGGAGCAAAAGAGATAGGAACACCAATGAGTACTTCCACTAAGTTTGACAAAGATGAAAATGATAAGCCAATGGATGAAAAGTGGCATAGAAATATGATCGGAAGTTTACTTTACTTAACCGCTTCTAGACCAGATATAATGTTTGTTGCATGCTTGTGTGCTCGTTTTCGATCATGCCCTAAAATGTCTCACTTGCTTGCCGTTACAAAATCTTTAGGTATCTAAAAGGAACACAAGAGTTAGGTTTATGTTATCCCAAAGGAATAAACTTTAAATTGGTAGGTTATTCCCATGCAGACTTTATCGGCTGTAAAATCGATAGGAAGGGCACTAGTAGAACTTGTCATTTTTTTAGGAAATTGTTTAATATCATGGTCAAGTAGAAAACAAAATAGTCTAGCACTATCAATGGCCAAAGTAGAATATATTGTGGTAGGTAATTGGATTACACAAGTTTTATAGATGAAACAAACTTTGCTTGACTTTGGTATGATATTTGAGCATGTTCTCATTATGTGTCATAATACAAGTACAATTAACCTCACCAAGAATCCAATTCAATACTCCATAACTAAACACATAAGGATTAGACATCATTTTATAAGAGATCATGTGCAAAAAGGTGATGTTATGCTTAATTTTGTTGATTTCTTGTTTCAATTAGCTAATATTTTCACCAAACCTTTGTATGGAAACCAATTTTTGAGCAGCAGAAGGGAGTTCAACATGCTAAACTTGTGAAAAATCCATTTCTTCTGCAAAAATAGGTACTGGTCGAGTGTATTAATTGATCAGCTCGGTCAACCGGTAATGCACTTTAGCCACTAGTTTGGCCAACTGAGTATACCGGTCAAATGGTCTAGAGTATCAGTCGACTAGTAGTTATGAAATTTTGTTTTAAAAGACTAGGGCTCAATTGGTTGAGTCATTTTTAAACTCTTCTTCTTAAACTTCCTCTTATTCTCTCTGTAAACATTTTTAAACTCTTCTTCTTAAACTTTCTCTTATTCTCTCTATAAAACACACTTTTAAAGTTTTTTTCTCTCAAATTTCTTGCAAAGCCACTAAACCCACTTCAAATCTATTTGCTTCTTAAATCTGAAAACCCTAGCTTTTGTTTCAAATCTTTATCTATAGCCAATACAAGAGGAAAGGGAAAAGTTGAAGCTCTTACCTCCAAAAGGGAAGAATGTGGCAAGTAGCTCAAGGGCAACAAGAAGACAACCATTTCTAGAGCCACAACCTTCACACGCTTCTCCTACAGATAAAAGGGATTTCTTAAGCAAAAAGGTTTGACCAGGTAAATGTCTTATTCCTAATGAACTTCAAAATTTGAAAATGATTGAGTTTTCCACTGAGAATAGATGGATGGACTACATGAATATTAAGAAACCTTATTATCCTAAATTTGTTAGATAATTTTATGAAAATTTGAAATGGAATAACTTGTATGGCAAAGTTTGGTCTACTGTGAGCAGTATTGAGTTTGAAATAACTAAGGAGGATATTAGGATAATTTTCAAAATTCCTTTGCATGATAAACAATATCTGTTGTTTGCATTTAGAGGCTTTCCACAATTTTTTGATGATATATGTGAAGGGTATATTTTTGAATTATTTTTGAAAAGAGAACCAGAATATGCTGAGTTTTCTTTGTTAACTGAAGTTCATCTTGACTACAAGGCCCTTATTAGAATGTTTAAGCATAATGTAGTCCCGAAGGATACTCATTATGGCCAAATTTACAAAGCTGAAGCATATTGTCTCTATTTGCTCTATCAAAACAAAAGAGTCAATCTTCCTGAAACCATCCTTACATTTATGAAGAATGTTGTTCTTTAGACCACCATATTGCCTTTTAGAATGCTCCTAACAAGAATCTTTAAGGCCAAAAGGATTAGCCTTGAGGGAACACCAAAAAATTCCTTCAATCATATGTGGTATCTTGACTGGCAATGCCTTAAACGTTTGGATTTATACTATTGTTGAGGACAAAGGATACATGAGGAGGAGTTTCGAGCATTGCCTCCACATATACAAAATCTCATTGAAGAGCGTATTGCAAACAAAACCACCTTTGATTTTTCCCATGAGGATAATGCAAATGAGGAACAAGGGGTTAATGTGGGAGGATATCAAGGGGATAATAATAATGATAATGAAGAGAAAATGGAGAATGTTGAAGAGGATGAGGAAGTTAGAGAAGAATATAATGAAGAGCGTGGGCAAAATTATGAGTTGAGGCCCAAGAATGCCAATGATAGAATGACGCAAAGATTGTTTGATAAGGTCGATCTCATTTGAGGACAAGGTTGATGGCTTAGCAACTACCATGGGAGAGCAACATTAGACTCTTGATAGCCTTGCAACCATTGTAGGAGACCAAAGTCAAATCAAGGCTCGTTAAGGGATGTGAGGTTGATGAAGCTTCCCATGGGGCTTCCCAATGATGATGATGAAGCCGGGCCAAGTCACTAGCTTTTTCTTGTTTTTTTTAAAGACTTCTTAGCTTTTTCCAAAATCCCACTCTTTTAGGGTCTTTAAACCTTCTTTTCCCACTTGCATTTATTAGCAATTTAACTACAATTAGTTTCTTGTTAGTCCTTTTTTGCTTATGGTTGGATGCTTACTAGTTAGATTCTTAACTATTGATTGTTGCTTATTAACTTTCCTTTTCTATATTTTTCTATATTTGTTCATAATTATACTTGTTTAGGACTTCTATGCTTGCATATTTGTATGGAGCTAAGTGATAATACCTTCTAGTATTGATGGCTCAAAATTATCCTTGACCTTCCCTATATGGTTCCTTTTGATGATGCCAAAGGGAGAAAAAATGGTATCATATATATTGATTTGATCCTGACCTTCCCTATATTGATCTTGATATATTGATTGATTTTATCTTAAGGATATTGTTCTTGATATGAAATTGATATTTTGGTGCTCATATTGCTCTTATGCTCATACTTTTTATTGCTTTTATGCTATGGTTGAGAAGAAGTCTTGAGTAAGGGGGAGTTTCTTCCTTAAACTCCAAATAGACAATTATTTTTTCATTATCAAAAAAGGGGAGAATGTTGAACCAATTGTTATTAATATTCTTTTGAAGATACAATAATTGAACTTTATTCAACAAATTGCTACTTTGGGAATTTTGAATATCTTTTGAATAGTAGCTACTTGAGCAAGAAGAAGACATTTGAGCAGGATAGAGATTGGAGCATGGTTCACATTTGAAGATTGAAGAGCTATGAAGATTGCTTGAAACTTAGTATAGTCATTTCTCTCTTAATCTTGTTTAATTGATCTTCGTACATAAGTACTATTATGAGCTCAATCACTTCTTGCACTGGATCCATATTCATTGGCTTGGAAAATGATTCTTCGATTCCTATCTTAAATCATCTTTTCTCCTTAACTAATTCCATGCATCATATATATTCTATATCTATGCATCATATCTTTATCCATATGTGAATATATATGAAAGTCTACTATGCATAAACATCTTTTCCTACACTAAAATGAGCTTTTTATGCATATCTATACTATATAGAGTAGTAAGTATATGTTAGCACATTATTGCATTGAAAATTGACGTATAGATATATAAGTGGTTTTATATATGTATATACATGATTATATCTTTACGTTCTTATAGTAAAATAGGACTCATTATGCTTATTGCTATGTATAGTAGGTACTTAGGGCCCGTTTGGATTGGCATTTTTCAAAAGCGCTTTTTTTTACAGCTTTTGAAAAGCAACTTTTTTTTAGAAGCTGAAAATTCTGGTTTCTGAAAAAAGCTGTATTTGACCTTTTTTCAGAGTTTCAGCTTTTTTTTTAAATCAAATAAAATAGTTATTACAAATTTAATGTAACTTTTTCAGGAAAAAAAGTGCTTTTTCCTGAAAAAAAAAAGCCAATCCAAATAGGCTCTTAAGCATGTGTATCAACTCGCATGACTTGGGACCTGTTGAATTTGCAAGTGCATGTCAGAATAGTACCTTTTCTACCCAAAATCTAAAAATATCTTAAGTTGAGTATGAGTCTAAACTTAGCATTTAATTCCTAGCATGTTTGGGTTGGTGGATATTAATGAGATAAGATGTTATGGGTGCAAGTTGTTGCTTTGAGCCTTCAAAAACTGTAGAAACGTGCTTACTTTTGGTTTAGGCAGATAAAGTTGCTTTTTGTGAAAGTAAGTACAGTTTTTTTAGCTTTTTCTGCAAGAACTGGCTGTGCATGAACAGAATGCAATTTTCCCCTACTGGCTAAACCAGACGGTCGACTAGTAGTGTTGACCGGCTAGGCCTTTCAGCTAACTAGAAGTACCGGCTGAGCTAAGGGGTTGACCAGTTCAGTCAACCGAAAGGCCCTTCTGTGCTTTTCAAATTTGACCGTTGGAAAATCTACTTTTTGGTATTATAAATACATCCTTCACCTTAAAACTCAAAAAGTGGCTTGATCTAAACTCTCTCTACAGTCTATTAGAATTAAAAACTTTCTCTCTTTCAAGTTTATCTCATTTATTACTATCCTTCATTGATTGCATATCATTAGCATTCATTGTTCA
The DNA here is from genome assembly GCA_028554755.1 of Cordia subcordata. Classification (NCBI taxonomy): domain Eukaryota; kingdom Viridiplantae; phylum Streptophyta; class Magnoliopsida; order Boraginales; family Cordiaceae; genus Cordia; species Cordia subcordata. Next base: position 9,575,651 of record JAPTOF010000019.1, read on the forward strand.
AGTTACTTGAGCTCATAAATTTGCCTATAAACTTAGAGCAATATAGGAAGGTTTAAAAAACCTCTTGTATTCTTGCTCATAAGAAGTCTTGTAATCAAACTCTTTACTATTACATTTGGCGAGTGTTTTGCTCTTGGGTAGTATAAAGTGTAGGGCATTCTATCAAGAGTGAAGAGTTTGAAATCCTCAAGTGTTGGAAAAACACTTGTAATCTTTATGGTGAAGCAAAGGTTTTGATTGTTGTTTTATGCTTCTACAACGTACTAAGCAAGAAATCGATTTACTAATGTAGTTACCGAAACCCTAAGGGAGACCTTCGGTAGTGGACTAGGCTCTCAAAAGTTCGAACCATTCTAAATCCCTGTATTTGATCTTCTTATTCCTCAAACTCTTTACATTTCAAGTGTTATATCTATATCTTGTTTGTGTGATTGCTGGAACTATTTGAAAAGAGTTTTTAGTGCTTAGTTGTGCTATTAATCCAATTCAACCCCCTCTTGGATTCATTGTCTAGGCAACATGTTCAATTTCTCAATTTGTTCTTAATGACACTCATGGTAGAAAATGTCCTTTCAAAGGTGGTAATAACAACTGGGAATATCAGTGTCAATTTCAAAAGTAAGAAAACCAAAGGATAAATAATGTGTTCTTTTGACTCTACCAACTTTCTTGAAAGTTATGTTATCACCTTCAACTCGAAAAATCTCTCATCTGAGCGCATATCAATAATATAATTTTTTAGTTATAGAAGAAAAGCCAACACATCGTTAGTCAAAACTTCATAAGGACAAAATTCAACAAGTCTATACAGTCTCTCCTTATAAAAGGAAGCAAAATGATTTTCTAGATTGAAGCAAGCCATACCAAGTAGTAACTCAAAGTTTGCGTTTGTAAAGCGATTGTTCAATTCTTAGAGTTGCATATCTATTACTGTATAAAATAATCCAACGTGATATCGATGATCATTTATTTCTTGTAGAGCTCACTGACATGATTTTCCTAGAGCAACATACAGGTTCGTCATGTCAGGTATAAGAATACTATGCTTCTTTCAAAATACTGAAACTTCTTTGAAAAGAGAATCCATTCTTCATCTCTCATCATTTGTAGATGTTTCCTTGCCACTTCCACATGTTTCATAGCATTGATGATGTCTTGTTTCTTTCTTTAAAGAGCTACTGACTGATCCTGTGTAATACTTAATACTCTTTCCATCAAATGAAGGTCAAAAACAAAGTCAAATGATACCACTGGATTCAAAAGAGAGCGTGCTTCAACTTTTTGCCAAGACGAACTGCCTCTCTCAAGCACTTCAAGCACATTAGTTATAAAAGACAACAACACAATCATATTTAAGAGAGTAGAATAATGGGACCCCTATCGAGTGTTGCCAACTAGTGTTTAAACCCAATTCTTGGTTTAACCCCTTCTCTTTACCTAATTCTTTTTTTTTTTGCTTTAAATTTAGTTGTGAACTAAAACCCATGATTTGGGTGGTAGTTAATGATTGATTTTATTTGTGTTTTGATGTTTGGGGATTTATCTAATTTGCTTGTATTTGTACTTAATCGTAAATTATTTTCTTAATACAAGAACTCGTACTTTTTTGGCTAATTAAGTAAGAAACCTTTTCATTAAAGAAAGACAAGGAAGGATATACAAAGCAAATTGAGCCTATTTAGTCGAATATTTGCAAATTTTGTAAACTCTTTTGAGTACGAATATAAATTTATTAATAGGAGTAGAATTTATTAATTGATTCAAGATTGAGATAGACTATTTCACTAAGGTAGTCTATGCCTTTGCAGTCTTAATTAATTTTCTAAGACTCGTTATTGATTTATGTCATCGAAATAGATTGTACCTCAGCGCTTTCTATTAATTAATTTTGGTGAATTAGACTTGTAGTCTAATCCTAGGTGGTTAATTGGAAACCTCGAAGTTGACGAACATGGATAGAATATTTCAATTAACTGTCACCATGAGTTGCATTTTACATAGACTTAATCCTCCCAATTTTTGTGATTGATTTTTGCAATAGTATTTTTTGCTCGTTCAGTTTATTAATTTTTTATTTATTAAATTCAATCTGATAATTGTTCGTCTCTCAATATTTAATTTAATTATTTTAGATTCTTAGTCTTTTTTTTGTAGTTTATTTTATTTCTTCTTGATTCTTGACAATAATCCTGATTCCTCATGGTTTGAACCTCTAGTCGTCATTCGTGTAACAAAGAGGAATAATTTATGATTTTGTTGTTGACTGATTTAAATTATTATTTGGCCATACAACGACGTGGTGAACTACAATGTGAAAATACTCAATATTTAGTGGGTGCAATAGGAGAGCCTATTTATAGGCCTCATAATTTGGTGACCAAAACAAGAGTAATAATGCAACTGATATACTAGGCAAAATTAAATAAAAAATTAAAAAACTTGATTATTGCCTAATCTAACTCCAAAACATAAGGAATAACAATAAAAACCTAAATATTCTACAATTGTTCTTTTTGATCTTCGTGTGCTATTTGTGTCGATACCAATGTGGGTGTTGTGTCTTTTTTTCTCTTTACTTCACCAGGGGCTGAGCCAGAAATTTAAGGCTAGAGAATCGAGACTTAATTAAGAATATCAGCAATATTAGATATTTTAATTATAACAAAGTATAATACTGTTTAACAAAAAAGAAAAAGAAAGGTAAGGTTATGGAAAAGAAAGTTAACTACTTAAATTAATGAAGTTGGATCGCCTAATTAAAAAAAAAAAGTCAATGGTCGTATTTACATGAACGTGACAATAACTTTTTTTCCCATTTAGAAAATTAACCTATCTTTTAAAAAGTTAGGGTGATTAGGCACACATATAATATCATGTTGACACCTTGAAGATGATGTTAAAAATTCAAAAAGTCTATTTCGATTGGCTTATAAAAGATGCACTCTTTATGACACTAGATAAAAGTCTATTTTTTTAGGGTTTTATCTTTTTTAAAAGCTACTCCAAAAATTTATTAAAAAAAGAGTATTTTTTTCATTTACAAAGTACATTTTTATATGAAAAACCCGACATTAGTAAGTAATTTGTATGCTCAAAGTAAATTGTTTTATATAAAAAAATTTAAAATGTCTAACTAAAAAAGCATTACTAGATTTTCTCCACTAAAATTAATTACCTATCCCTTATAAAAATTTGACCACTTAAACATCATTTTAAATAACTAAAGAACTCACTAAAATATCATGACAAGAATTCAAAGTTTTAAAACAAAAAAAAAAATAAAGAAAAAGATTACGATAAATATTAAGAAAAAATTACTATTGTTGTCATTGTATTAGTACGATGTTTTAAAATATTTACCCAATAACAAAGGATTTTATGGGGGTCAAAGTAAAATACTTTTCTTTTTTCTTTTAAATTAAATAGAACATATATGCACATAAAAATAATTTTTTGGAGCATAGGGTGCTACAGCCCCCCTGGTCCCCCCTAGCTCTGCCCTTATACTTCACAGTGATTAGACCTACCCTCTTCATGTCTTTCTCGCGTGACAAGGCTTCAAATCTGGTTGTTTTGTTTATGCTTTTGTGTGGTTTTGCTGCATCTTATGCCTATATATAGTTGTTTGACTAAGAATTTCTCAAATGATCAATGACGGAACTAGAAAATTGGGCTGGCGAGCGAGGGTCTTAATAAATTTTTTATTCAAGAAACAATAGGAAAATATTTAGTGCATAAATTTTCCTAATATAAATATTTTCCTAATATAATTTTTTTAATCATGACCCATAAATGTGTGTGTCTCTATATATAATATATATATATACACACACACATACATTTTTTTTTATATTGAAGAATTCTAATTCTAACTATATTACAATATATGCAAGATGCATTAAACAAATAAAAAAATATTTTGAGCACATGTAGAAAATAACTATTTACCTATCAAGTCACTCCCAAAGAAATTATGTGTTGTGTATCTATGCATCTAAAATAGTATCTTAAGTTGTAGTTATTACACTTTAATAACACAAAAACATAAAAAATCAACCTCTAAATAATCGACTACATTCTCAATTAAAGATTTTATTACTAATAAAAAATATAATGAATGAAGATTCCATCGCTTAGAATGTTACTAATTAAAGTTCCTATAAAGAGTTATATGACATTTTTATAAAAAATCATCGAAAATTCACTATGTCGTCCACTGCAATTTGAGATTTTAGGTAACTTGCTGGATTTAAGATTTTAAATAGTCTATCAACATACTCATTTTTATTTTTCAATATTAGTATAAAAGGCTTAGAAGAAATGCTTATGAATGGAAGGGGCTACCGAATAAATAAAGAAGAACAAATAATTTTTACATATATTAAATTTAATTGTTTCTTTTGAGCTGGGAGGCAATGGCCCCTACTAGCCATCCCCTGCCTTCGCCACTGTGACGATGATTTGTTTGTCTTGCATCCTTTTGCTCGCCACCCTTTCGCGTTGATATTTGAGTGTTGTTAGCAACGTTCTTGCCATTTCAATTTCGATCCCATTTATGTTTTAGGGTACGGAGGTGATAGGGTGGTTAGTGTTGCCACTTATTTAAGTCCTGGACCCAAAGGATCCGTTCTACGTGGTGGGATGTCTAAACCATCTGGAGTTTGATTTTTCCTTGGCAAGGATCAATTTTATCTGGGTTAATAAGTCCCGTGAACTCATCCTTTTTGGTGAGATGTTTGTTTTTCTTTGATTACTCCTTTTGTAGTTTCTGTTTTGGGATTTCAAGAGCTTGGTAGTATTGTTGCCTTGATAACCTCAATAGTGTCATGAAGAATGGTTACGCAAAACTCCTTGCTATGTCTAACGGGTTATTTTTCGCCAGCGAAGCTTTACTTCATAGTGGCTATAACAATTGGGCTGAGTTTGTTAGTGGTTTAAGGTTTGTCATCTTCTTTATTGTTGGACACCTTCAATAAGGTGCACCCTCATATATGTGGTCCTTCATATATTAAATAAATAAAAAAAATATAAAGAGTCATGTACACAGATCTTTTTCTATCTCTGTTTTCTTTCTCTCTTTACATTTTGTTCTTTCTCTCTTCATCTCTTCTTTTTCGATGATCTCTTTTTTTAATCTCTATTTTCTCTCTTTCTCTGTGTCTCTGCTCTTTCTCTCTTTGTTTGTGTTCTCTCTCTACAATCTTTTTCTTTGTATCTGTTTTCTCTCTCTCTACATTTGTGTTTAGTCATATTTGTGATAATTGGTTCTGATACACACACATGAAGGATTGGTATATATTCAGTAGTTTATTATTATTTATTCAGTAGACTATTATTGTTAGTCTATTATTGCTTGTTTAGTGTTCTATAACTGTTTGTTCAGTAAGCTATTATTGTTTGTTTAGTATTTCATAACGATTTTTTTTTAGTAAACAATTATTATTTGTTCAGTTCTCTATAAATGTTTGTTGAATACTCTACAACTATTTGTTCAGTAGCCTTTTTATTGTTTTTCAGTAGACTATTATTATTTGTTCAGTAATCTATTATTGTTTGCTCAATATTCTATAACTATTTGTTCTATAGCCTATTATTGTTTGTTCAATATTTTGTAATTGTTTGTTCAATAGGCAATTATTGTTTGTTCAGTAGCTGTAGTATATTATTGTTTGTTCAATGTTTTATAAGCGTTTGTTCTATAGGCTATTATTGTTTGTTCAATAGCATATTATTTATCAAAATATCTATTTGTAATTAAAATTGGTTGAAACTACCAGAATTATTTATTCATTATTTAGTCTGTGCTTGTTCATGGAAAGCTTCATCAGATTTATATATTTTTGTTCGTAACTTACAATTCAAAGTTTCAAATGTTTTCTATTTTTTTGGACATTATTGCTTCAGATTTGATGTTTTCTATTTCTTTGACGTTGTTGCTTCAGTCATTTTGATTAAATTGAGCTGTGATTTTGATTTGATATATTTGTTAAGTTGTTGAACAAATTGAATTGAAGAAGTATATTTTGGGTTTTGCGAGATTTAGTGTTTGTCATAAAATAGAGAAGAGAATAAAAGCATTGTAGCAAAAACAAAAAAAACAAAAAGCGCATTATGTAGTGTGTGATTTCATGGCACCCACAGGTGAACCTTGCAACATGCATCTGCAGGTGCATAGTATAAGATCCCCTTAGGTAGGGTGGGAATTGGAACGGATAATCAGATATCGAATTAGAAATCAACTATTCGAGAAGAGAATAGAAGCATTTTAGCAAAAAAAAAACAAAACAAAACAAAAAGTGCATTATGTAGTGCGTGATTTCATAGCATCCACAAGTGCACCTTGCAACATGCACCTGCAGGTGCATAGTATAAGATCCCCTTAGGTAGGGGTGGGAATTGGAACGGATAATCGGATAGTCGGATATGGGATATCGAATTAGAAAATCAACTATCCGAGCGGATAGTTTAAAAGTATCTATCCAACAGGATATTGGATGTTTGGATAACGGTTATTTTTGGATTTGGATAGTCGGATTTTCGGATTTATTTAATAATCAAAATATATTTAATTTCTCATTTAATATTTTACTACTAAACAACATTATAACCATATAAATTTAGTGCCACTCGAACTATAACAATATTAAATTGTATTAAAAAGAAAAATTAACACATTTCACTAAATATGAAGTTGACCACAAACTATAATTCACACTAATATGCCATACAAAATAATAGTAGATAATAACCAATATATATAAGTTTACTACAGATCATAATCCACATTAATATGTCACACGTACCATAGTCGATATTAAATACAAAATCTATCACAATCTATATTTCATAACAAGTCATCATATATTTTTGTTGTACCAAAAGTTAAACAAGTCATCAAATATTTTTTTTGTACCAAAAGTTAAACAAATAAAATATCCCAAAATGTAGGACATAAAACTAAAATATTTAAAATAGATTTAAAAATTATAAAATAATAAAATGTTGAACCATCTTTAGACAATGAAGCCCTTAACATAAATTTAATATATTTTTATATGTGTTTTATTTTTCGGATATTTCAGATCGAATATTGGATTCGGATATATCCATATCTGAAGTTTTCATAATTTTTCTATTCAATCGAGTTCGGATACAGAATGGATATTCTCACCCCTACCCTTAGGTAAAGAGGATTGACTGGCCTCTTGATACCATAATTGGATTATTTGAGAATGGCTCACCTTAAGAAAGGGCTTAACTTGTATTTATAAGAATAATATAATGTACACAATTACAAGAATGCCCTTTACATGGTATGAGTAAATACACTGTACAGTATACTCTAATACCCACAACCCGCCAAATAAGTCACGGTATTCAACCCAGAGCAGGGAATAAGGATTGAACTCAATTCCTAAGCCACATCCAACCCCATTTCTTACTTCTTTAATTATAATTAAAACTTTTTAAACTTATTTTAAAAAAATTATACCAGTAATTAATTGATTATCACTAAACCTGTTCATAACGCAATTATGAACAAATCCCATCCTTCCTCTTGCTTGCCAATATCCAAGTTATCATGCCACTTCCTAGTTTCAAGCATCCGAGGAATACAATCTTTTTTATAACATTTAAGAAACCTTAATAAGTGACAAATTATATGGACAAAAACTAAATACTGCTGCTAAGCTTCAATGGTAAGGGTCAGCAGACTATCACCATCTAGCATAATGTTACACTTTTCTTAATCAATCTTCCGCCTTCTCCAATAAGTAGACATGATTTGATTATAACATTAGCACTGATGATGTAACACTAGCTTCATTGTGTTGCAAACTATAAGTTACATAAAGAAGCCAATAGATTTCTTATTGCTTAGAGGGAAAAGATTCAAAATGCGTGGCCTTTCTACACAGCCGTGCACAATGGTGACAAATGTCAAGTGATGGTCACATGTCCTTTTCAATGTTGAGCCAACCTGATGTGAGCAAGGACCACTATGGCAATAAGTGTGAAGGAGGACCACGTAAGGACAAGAACCTTACACTTTCAAGTTTCAATTGAGTCGATTATGAAGTTGCGGACGAAAAGAGACAAATTTGTGTTGCAACACTTTGTAAGCCATTTAGTAAAGGAGAGTTTTGTGGAACCTTGTTTGAAACCGATTTTGAGATGATCACAGGAGCTAAAAAAGTGACTGGCCTTGTTTTTTTATGCCAAACGTGTGGGCCTTTTTCGGAGGTTCATGGGTTCATGGTCAAACCATGAAAGCAGAAAATTTTCATGACAAGGCCATGAAGTGGAAAAACTAGCTAGCAAAGTGTTTCATTGCTAGCCTACAAAAGCAGAACATTCTCATGGCTAGGCCATGAAGTTGCGACCAAGTGTTTTACGGCTATCCCATGTAAACGGAAAACTCTCATGGTTAGGCCATGAAGTTTTAGTGTGAGACTAGCTTATTAGGGAGTTGACTTAGACCAGCCCAATTAGAGGTAGAATCTCACTATCCTTTTTTTTTTAGGATAGGACCTTAGTAGCATATATATAATCCTTTTGCTTAGAAAACACGTCTATTTAGACGTACAAATTACATTGGCTTTGCCAATTTCTCTATACCTTTGAAAGTGAGATGTGTTTACATTTCTTGATTGCACAAAAAATTGATTGTCTTATCTGGCTTAATTTATGAATCCAAAGTGTGCGTTAAGTTTTCGAGACCTTTGGCATCTAATAGAAGGTGGAAGCCACAACTCGGAGCTTATTCAATGTTCTTTTTCCAATTATACTGTTGTAGATTGACTCTCTTCCACCACCACAAAATCGATCGGGGTTTCCATAATGTGTTTTTGTCCTGATCCGGGTTTTGAGTTTCATGGCCCCTTCTGGTCGGATTTCATAACCATTGAAGCCGAGTAGGTCATTCTTTAGTGGGATCAACTTCTATTTGTCTAATTTCATTCTTTTGAAGCAATCAATAAACATGACATATGCCAAGCTGTCAATGTCTACTAGCATCCGGCTAATGCCGAATCATCCAACTTTCACCTTAATGAGAAGTGGGTGGTCATGCAGAAAGAGTACCCCCTTCATATCGTTATCATTTAAAGTAATTGTTTTCCCTCTCCTTGCTCTAACCTGTCGAATCAAAAACTCAACTAGGAGTAAAAAGTTTACAATCGAAAATTCATATATGAATAAACTTTTAATGAAAGGCAAATTAGCTTATTAACTTAAAAATACATAAACTTTTAAGAAGAAAATATGGTCAGTGAAATATGGCTTTGCCCTTGAATAGAGGGAAATTAGGGAATCCTTCTATTCCATGCCAATAGATGATTTTGATTTCTCTCCAATTTTTGGGGAAAGAAAGAAAACAAGAGGTTAACACACAAAGACAACAATATTCTTTTTCTTACCTCGCAAAAAATAATAATATTTTCTTTTCGCTTTATCTCTTAACACCTTTTTTGTAACAAAAATAATAGGCCACTTCGCAAATGAGTGTGAATTATTTTATCTCCTCCTCTTTGCCTTTCTCGTCTTTCTTAACACGAGATGAATAATTCAAAATTTTCTTTTACAATGACCCACGAGTTTTAAGGTAAAATCCACCAATGTTTTTCATTGCAAAAGTGATACAGAAGAGGATAAAAACAAAAATAGGAAAAGAGTAAATAGAAAAAGAAAAATAAAATAATTAGATTAAAGTAAATGAAAATTATATATATATATATAAGTATTATTTTTTGACTTTTTAAATTTATATCACATCCTCATATGGTGAATTCTTTTCCCCACATAAAATGATTTCTTTGTAATGTTCAACTTTATGTATCCTTTTTGATTATATAATTTTATTTTCTAGTAGGACATCTATATCTATATATTATATAAAGTACATTCATAGAAAATTCCATGTATCTTCATTATGTTTCTCTTCCTCTAAAATTTACTTCCATTATTTCATGTCATATGGTAATTGAGCATTATTTTTTTTTCAAGTAAAAGTTATTTCTTAATTTAATTTTTTTGTCATAATTGAGCATTATTTTTACTCATAAAATTATTTCCTAGACTAGTATTTTGTCCTAATTGATATTAATCAAGAGTGATACCTATGCAAAATTATTTTTTATCCGATTTGAGCATTAATTTTTTGCCAAATAAAAATTATTTTATAATCTTAATTTGCCATTATATATGCATAAATATATACATATAATGCTAAAGTAGCTATATGGGTAAGTTATCGATTACGTAGTTAGTGCTGGAAGAATTGAATTTATTTATATTACACCTTTCATTGAGTATTTATGCACAAGCATTACCCTAATAAATTTAAATGGTAGGACGCTTAAGTAATTAAATTTTTAATACATTTGATATAAAGTGGATTTCTAGTACTATTTTTTATACGAGAAAAACCCAACCAGCAGAACCCAACCATCGGCACAACCCATCTACAGATTACCCGACGGGGCTGTCAATCAGCAGAGCCCGACCATTAATTGGTAAACTGACCATTGCATCAATTCAGTCAAATCATGTCCCACAATTGTAGTGGACCGATTCAAACTCGGGTCATAAGACGTATTTGTCTCTTACTTTTACTACTAGGGCAACTCTTGGAGGCGACTTCTAGTAATATTGGTGACAACTGAATGCAATAAATTGCTAAAAAGATGATGAAGGCTTACTAGTGTGTTTGAAATGAGCTTTATTATAAGATGATTTTTTTATTAATGCGATAGAGACAATATCCTTTATTTTATAAAATATAAGACATTTTATCACAAGCATATTATGAAAATCCAAAACAAATCATATTTTTTACCTTATAAGATTTAAGCAATCCATTCTTGTCTTCTTTTTATAACAATAGATAAAATATCTTTTTACAAATATTTTATAAAAGTTCAAACCAAACTATAATTTTTTATATAAAAAGACATTTTAAAATAAATTCAATCAGAGTATGGGAATATATTAATTACCAAGACAAGTTGACTTGAAGTGCCCATGAACTAAAACATGTCGAGCATAAATATCAACATTTATTATTTAATTTGTTGGATTTCATAAGTTGGCTCGAGAAAATGAAACATCTTGGGGTGTTGCTGGTCTCTCAAAAACCTCCCAAAATGTTCGTGTCCACATTTCTGATGTAACAGTAACGTTTGCTCATCGATTCCTTTTGGAGGTCAGTAAAAAGATTGAAGTAATAACAGGGATGGTTTTTTACATTTGTCGAGTTTTTCGAATCACTTCTTCTCTACCAAATGTAATATTTTAGTCCTAGATTAGGATTTGTTTGGATTGATTTTTTTTTAATATATATTTTTTTGAAAAAAAATTAATTTTTTTTCAAAATATATATTTGGCTTGGTTTTAAAAAAAAGATGAAACTTTAAAAAATTCAAATATAATTCTTTAAAACCAGAATTCTTAACTTTTTTTTTTTTCCTTCCAACGGAGGCCAAGGCCAATTATACAACTCTCCTTCTAGGGAGAGTGACCCCCACTTTTATATCTCTCCAGAAGTTCCTAGAGTTGTACAAGAATCTCAAATTGAATTCCAACTCCAATAAGGTTACTAAGGACATGATTTACTAACTAATCTACAAAATTGTTAGCTTTTCTGTACACATGTTAGAACATGAAGCCTCTCTTGGAGTCCAAGATCCTTTGACAATCTTTTAAAAGAGGCCTAAAGGGGCTAGCTGAAGAAATAAGACCATTTACCAACTTGAAAATGGCCAGAGAATCCTTCTCAATAGTGAGATAATCTAGGTTGAGGGATTCCACCATACGCAACCCTCCCCGTAGAGCAACAAGCTCCACTTTATTATTAGATACGATTAGAAAATTGACCATGCATCCTACCTTCCAATCCACTGAATCATCTCGAAATAGACCTCCAGCTTCTGCCAAGGCCGAATTTCCCTTGGAGCAACCATCTATATTCAATTTCCAACCTCATTCTAGTCTAGTCCGCCCTATAAAGAATCTAGATGCTTTAACCTAAAACCAATTGGTATTAAGTGGAGTTAGCCCAGGATATTATTAAGTAGTTTTGGATTTTATGAACTTTTCACGTGGGAGCAATAATACCCTAACACTCCCCCTCACATGTGACCTGATTTGATAATTGAAAGGGTCACGCGTAGACAAATTAGAACGTTATACATGGACAAAAAAGAGTCGCACGTGGACAAATATAACCAGCCCATGACCTGAACTCTGATACCATCTTAAGAATCCTAAAATTCCACTTAAAACCAATTGGTGTTAGATGAAGTAACCGAGAATCGTATCAAGTGGGTTTGAATTTTATAAACTTGTCATATAAAAAGAATAACTACCTCGCGTATGAGCACCTCAATATTGCGCCTCATGCGAGCACCTGTCAAATGGTATCCTTTCCCAGTCTTTTAAATGTTTCTAGCCTGCTGGATAATTGAGCTTACCACCCCAGCCACATTCATGTTTGTACAGCCTATATTTGGATTTTGGGCTCTTAGACTTCGAGGACTTAGCATGGCCCAATCGGGATGCCTAGAACAATTCATAAACCCTCGAATAGGCAACGCTTTGAGGATAGGAAAGTCAACATGTAAAAATAGTATAGCCCATGGTCAAGGGACTGCGATGGACATTACTCAGGGGAAATCAAACATTCCCACGCCAGAGATTTTGGCCCCTGACGGAGTGGGCTCCTCTTTTTAAGAAGACAAGGGAGACATCACGCAAGGGGACTTCGAAATCTATCAATACATTATTGTTTCTTCCCGAAGGTATCTCATCCCATTGGTTCTTCTTCGTTTCAAAGGGTTTTCTTTTAAGGCTAAAATCAATACCCTAAACTTTAATGGTAGAAATTAAGCTCTACAATGTTTATCCATCCATCAAACACCCTGTTTATTCCGCCATTTCCAAATATTCCAGACTACAAATACTTTTGAAACGTTAATAAAAAAAAAATTGCTTTTAAAAAGAACCATCTAAACTAGTCTTATACTGTGTTTGTTTGAGTCTTATTTTAAAACACTTATCTTATTTGATAATTTATGTGAAAAAAATTATTTTTTATTAACTTATTATAAAACACTTATTTAAGATACTTTGTATAAGATGTCTTATTTGTAGTTATAAAAAAATAAGTTGAATCTAGGACACTTATATCTTATCTTATATCTTATCAGTTAAAAATAATTAAAAATAAAAATTTAAAAATTAAATAAAATTAAAATATAAAAATAAAAACTTAAAATTTAAAAATAAAATATTAAATATTTAAAATTAAAAAATTAATGATTAAACAATTAAAAATAAAAATAAAAATTTAAAATTTAAAAACTAAAAAATAAAACATTTTAAAAGTTAAAATTTCAAAATGGATGAATGCTAACTGTGCAGTAGTGAGTGGTACATCAATTGTGATTTATTGGGGGAAAAAAGTCGGGTAAAAGCGACTTATCTACAATTTGCTTATTCTTGATGAACCCATAGCCTTGGCCATCTCTCTCAGCACAAACTTCTGAATTTTCCCAGTTGAAGTCTTGGGCAACTCTTCCTTAAACACCACTGTTTTAGGCACCATATAGCGTGGCAATTTAACTCTGCAAAACTCTATAATCTCTTTCTCTTGTGGCTTTTCTTTTACCTGATCCTTCAAGCTCACAAAAGCACAAGGTGTCTCACCCCAGAACTCATCAGGCCTAGCCACCACGGCTGCCTCATTAACAGCAGGGTGCATATACAACACAGATTCAACCTCAACACTACTCAAATTTTCACCCCCACTAATGATAACATCCTTTGATCTATCTTTGATTTCTATGTATCCATCAGGGTGCATCACCCCGACATCACCTGTGTAAAACCACCCATTTTTCATACATTTTGAGGTTGCCTCGGGGTCTTTTAGGTACCCTAACATAACACACCCACCCCTTAGTACAACCTCACCTATGGTCAGACCATCCCGTCTCACGCTCAGACCTGTTTCGGGGTCCACCACATCAACATCAGCCAGGCCTATTGTTCTCACCCCTTGCCTAGCCTTCAATCTTGCCCTTTCTGCTGCAGGCAATTTGTTCCATTTCTGCTTCCATGTGCAGCACACCACCAGCCCTCCTACTTCAGTCAATCCATACCCATGGCTCACTATAAACCCCAGTGCTTCAGTCCTGTGCAGCACTGCCGCTGGTGGCGGTGCACCGGCAGTCAACAAATGCACGGACTGGCTTAATCGCTTCCCCTCCGGGGAGTTACACAACATGGTTAACACCACAGGCGCGCCACAGAAGTGCGTCACGTTGTGCTTAATGATCAAAGAAAATATTATATTGGCATCAAATTTACGCAGGCATATGTTGGTGCCTCCAACTGCAGCCATGCCCCAGGTGTAGCTCCAGCCATTAGCATGAAACATAGGAAGTGTCCACAAGTAAACAGGCTGTTTCGGCATGGACCATTCTATCAAAGAATCTATCGTTATCATGAACGCCCCACGGTGGCAATGAACCACACCCTTTGGCGCTGACGTTGTTCCTGATGTGTAATTGAGCGTAATCGGATCATACTCACTTCCAGGGCGGACCCAATTGAAGTCTTGATCACCATTTTTAACCATCTCTTCATAAGTGGTGTGAAAATCTCCGCCAGGCGATAATAACTCTCCATCTTCTGATATGAGAACCAAAATCGGGCGCTGGAAACTCCCTGGAAACATTTCCAGGGCCTGTGAAACTACAGAAACAGATTGGAAATCAACAAACACGAGCTTCGACTCGGCGTGCCGGAGAAGAACAGAGATGGTGCGTGCATCAAGGCGGAGATTGATGGTGTTGAGGACAGCACCAGCCATGGGAATAGCAAAGTGGAGCTCATACATGGCCGGAACATTTGGCGCAACAACAGACACCACCTGGCCTGGTTTGATGCCCAGAGACACAATGGAAGTAGCCACCCGGAGACATCTCCGATGGGTCTCCGACCATGTGTAGGTGGTCTTGTTGTAGACAACACTAGGACAATCGCCATAGACAGTGGCAGATCTCTCCAAGAAGCCGAGAGGTGTGAGTGGTGATGAATTTGGCGGACTTGATTTTAGTTGATCCATGAGTTTTTGGCTTGGGAACAGTTTGTTTAGATATGAACAGTGATGTAGGATGAGTTACTAGTTGCTTTTCTACTCCCTATATTTAAAATTCCAATCTTAGGGAACTCTCAACTGGTATACGGATAAGATTGTGCGTCGACACCTGTTATCTAAATTATCTAAATTTTAGTAAGTAATTTATTGTCTTTCATTTTCGATCTTTTTGACAATTTAAGTGCCTTAACTGTAAAATATGATAATTCAGTCTTTATTTTTAAAACTAGTGACCTTGTTAGTTCTAAGTTTCAAAAGGTGTCAAAAAAAATTTATATTTTTCAATTTTTTATCTTTATAATTTGTAATGTAAAAAATTATATTTTTCAATCTTTTATCTTTATAATTTGTAATGCAATTTCTGTCTTTATCTATGCAATTCACTATACCATTAGTTCAAATGCCATTAATTTCCTAACTTTTTTTTGAGTTCAAGGCTAAGGACATTACAAATTGCAATGATAAAGGTGTAAATTGTCGCGTTTTAATGGTAAAGGACTTTATTATGAAAAAGATAAAAAATAAGGGACTAAAAACATCATTTATCCATAATATTTCTATTAATATCAAAATTATTATTTTTAATCTGTCTTGTAATAAATTTACCATTTTTAATGGTTATTCTTTGACAGAACCGGGGAATGAATTAAAAATATTTTTTACATGAAATTATTTAATTAACTTTAGGATTGTAACCAAAAAAATCCCATGTTATTCTCGGACTTGACAGGTATGCATATGGCATTATGAGCGGATCTAATCAATTGTTAAATTTTTCTCATTCTATTATAGTTGTTTATTCTTAAATTATTAAACTTTTCTTGTAACATCGTAGAAATTTCTTGCGTGTGGGTATCTCTACTTTAATTCGTCCCGGATGTGTCATTCTCCATGCTTTAGTATTTGACTTGTTCTCCTCCTCTGACCACCTCCTGCTTTTGCCCGTCATTGTCCATCACCTTTGAGCTGCCATTGTCCAGAGCACGTCGAAAGTGGTGGAAGATTAAATTTACCAAATTATTTTATCTACAAAATTATTATATCTTCTCGATTAGGGTCAAAATAGACCATTTGCTAATTTGTTATCATTATCACTTTATTCACATCAATCTCATTTAATGCAAGTGGGATCCCTTTACTTATTATTGGAAAATTTTCCCATTGGGTGAGAATGAGATAATGCGGATCAAACCCCAAAAAAAAAAAAAAAAGGTTGAGATCATCAATATTTATGGAGTGCTTGTGTCCATGTCTTACGTGATATCTTTGAAGTTCTTTTGAGAATACATTACTAATTTATGCAAATTATATTATAGTCCCTCACCATAATATTTTTACAAAGAATTCATATTCCTTTGCATTTAAAAAAAAAACTCAGCAGCATGTGTCATGTCTCTCTTCTCTCCTTTCTCTCTCTTAGTTTTTCTCTCCCCTCACCTTTCTCTTCCTCTCTTCTTTCCTTCTTTGCTTCACCAATAGCATCACCGGTTATCTCACACTAAATAAACACCACCATAAAAGCGTCTTTCTTCACTAAAAGTAATGATATACACCATGTATAAGAAAACCTCTTAGGTGTCAATTCACTATTAAAGCCCGTAGTCTTTTTTCTCATATCAGTGAAAATTCCAACATCATCCCATTGTGCCGCAACTACCAAACTTTTCGTCTCTTTATTGTAGTTCTAACCACACTTCTCAGGTGGTGTTTGGACACTCCAAGATCAATCCGTCATTAAAGCTCACATTGGCCTTCAAGTATACATATATGCAGATGTGTTTGTGTTTTGTGTCTATGTGTACGAGAACAGTGAACAAATAGCTGTGAGATAATGAAAAAATATTTGATGTACATATGAAATTCAGTGAACAAATAGTTGTAGGATAATGAAGAAATAAATAGTAAACAAATACTTGTGAGATAGTAAACAAATAGTTGTGAGGTAGTGAATAAACACTCAGTGGACAAATAGTTATGGGGTAATAAATAAATATTTTATCTATATATACGAAAGTCAGTGAACAAATAGTTGTACAATAATGAACAAATGTTTTATATATATATATATATATATATATGAAAGTCACTGAACAAATAGTTAAAGAGAGGTGAATAAATGCATATGGGTAAGTATAATAAGTTTTTTTTAGTTTATTATTGCGTGAACAGTAGCGCGTATTGTTCATGCAATAGTAGGTACACACTTCTTTGTGCATTTGAAGTTCCATGATATAAACTCCCTCCGATCCAATCTAAGACATGCTTATGTGGTCGTTTTGAGATCTATTTAATTTTGCAATAGATTCCTACTATTTCTTTATTTTTTTTAAATTGGTCCCTATTATTTCAAAATTTTTAAATTAATTATTAATGTTTTGCAAATATAGTTAAATTATTCCCCGTTTAGACACATCTATATTAGTCCTTAATATTTCACAAAAATAACCAAACTAGTCCCATTGTTTAAAAAAAAAAGCCATATTAGTCCTCAATGTTTTACAAAAATTACTCAAATTAATTCCTATTTTAAGAAAAAAGAATAAAAAATATTGGAACTAATTTGAGTAAGTTTGTAAAAGATTAAGGACTAATACGAGCCTTCTTTCAAACAATGGGAACCAGTTTGACTATTTTTGTAAAACATTGAAGATTAATACAAATGTTTTTAAATAATAGGGACTAATTTGACTATGTTTATGAAACATTGAAAACTAATTTGAATATTTTTGTGAAACATTGAGGACTAAATTAAATATTTTTAAACAATAGGAACCAATTTGAAAAAATGAAGAAACGATGGGGACTAATTGTGAAATTTTTCCTCTCTCTTAATATTATATATTGGGCTTAAGTGACCATTTACACGGGTTGGTCAACCCAACCAAACCAATCGCGAAGTTAGGATTGGTTTGGTTATTTTACATGGTTAAGAATCAACCAGTTAGTTTCAAATAAAAAACAACTAGCTTTGTTTGGTTAAAAATAGGTCCACAAATCAAACGAACTATATTCATCCCTATGTATTTTAAAAGTCAAACCTTTAAGAGTAAGACTACATTTCCAAACTTTAACCCTAAAGCTATATCTACACTTATACTTGTTTCAATGGTGAAATTCTATGACATTAAATTTGTAATATGGATAGCAAATTGAATTACTTTTTAATTTTATTATGAAATTTGAGCCTTTTAATTTTTTAAAAAAAATTAAAACAAAACCAAACCAAACCAAACCAAACTAGCATATATGGGTTGGTTTTGTTTAGTTATATTTATGTTGAAAAACCAATACAATGCTCACTTGCTTAGCAAAGAAAGAAAAAAAAAACAATCAGTATACTTCAAATGTAAATTAAGTGGTTTTGGTTTACTTTAAAATATGATCAAAACCAAACTACACTAGACCATATACACTCCTTGTCTCAAGGTTATTTTCAATCGATTATCTAAATTTATCTTTTTTCTACCCGCAGGGTATATGTAAGGATGAATACATTTAACAGATTGGCTATAACTATCTTCACATTTGGAGAATGTTCAGTTCATCTCGTAAATTGATCATTTTTACATCCCCAAATAGTAAATTCATTCCCTACACCCCCACTATCAGTAATAAAAGAAAAAGTTTTGCAATAAAGTTGTCATTAAAAATAGAATAAATAAAAAATTCAAAATTATTGAAAAAGTTTAAACAAAAACAATATAAAAAAAAGTAAAAAATTAAAAACTATACAAACAAAAAGGTGAAGGAGTTGGCTTAATATAAGTAATCGGATGACTCTAACGCTTGGTTCTGATTGAACCAAACATAAGGATGGGGAAGCAATGAGAAAAAGGGAAGTGGGGAATCCTTTCTCTTTCTTTTGATTGAATTTTGGTTTTCTTAAAGAGGAATAGAAATAGAATTGGGAAATCTATCCTATATGGGCAAGGAAGGAAAACGAAAGGTTGAGATGCAAAAGGTCAAGAATATCCCTAGCCTTGTTACTAGAATATAACTCATATATGTAGCATGGAATAAATGAGTATTTTTAATATTTTTATTTATTATTTATGGTCAATTTTATAATCAATGATAGAATAGAATATAAATATATTTTACAAAATTCAATTTTTGTTAAATTTTTAATATTGAACATATTTTTTACGAGAACACATATAGTAATTAAATAGAACATTTTAAATTAAGAAAGTAAAATTAGGAAATGATCTAACATAGGTAAATAAAAGTAATAGAAGAGAGATAATATATTTTGGAGTTTATCCTTTTTTTTTGTGAAGGAAAAACTGATTGAATTAGGACATGTATCATTACAAATAATCAAGAACTCTAATTTATGTTGTTGTGTGTGTATATAATATATATATATATATAATATTTTTATAATCTTTTTGAAAATAAAATATAAATATATTTTATAAAATTTAACATTAGATAGAATTGCAAATCATGTAAGGTTCAAAAGTAAATATATAAATTTTATAGATATATAAAATCACAAATTTTCACATTTATTATGTTTGGATTAGACTTGGGCCCATTTTCTGTTTGCTTTCAAGCCTTTGCTGGGTTTGGATTAGGTGTAGCCCTTTATTGGACTATTTTCAAACGTATTTTTGGAATCGGTCACGTTTGGACCTTATGTGATCGCGCAAATTATAAAATGGTCCCTTACAAGGCACTCCTTCATTAAGTATCATGCTCCTACGTTTGAAAAAAAACAAAAAATAGATCAGTAGAAAAGAACATGTTTCTCTCATTTCTCTCTCTTCACCTCTCTTTTCTCTTCTTTTCTTCTTTGCTTCACCAGTGATACCACCAGTCATCTCACGCCGAATAAAGACTACTATAAAATTCATCTTTCTCCGCTGATCGTAACGATATGCATCATGTCCAAGAAAACCTCCTAGGTGTGGACCCACCATTAAGACCCTCGTCGTTTTTCTTCCTCATGTTGGCAACGATTTAGGTATCATCTCGTCGTGCCACAACACAAATCTCTTCCTCTTCTTTTCGCAATTCTACCATACCTCTCACGCAATGTTTGTACACTCCAAGCTCAATCTACCATTAAAGCACACCCTACCTTCAAGTACGCATATATATGCGGTGAACAAATAGTTGTGGAGTAATGAACAAATATTTGATATATATATATAAAAGTTATGAACAAATAGTTGCACGGTAGTAAACAAATATTTAATGTATTTACGTATATCTGTATGTGTAAGAGAGTGGTGAACAAATATATATGGAATGATAAACAAATATATGTGAACTGGTGAACAAATAAACATACATGTATTTGTGTGTCTGTGTGTGAAAACAGTGAATAAATAGTTGTGAGAAAATGAATAATATTTGATACATATATGAAAATTAGTGAACAAATAGTTATAGACTAATAAACAAAGAGTTGTGGGGTAGTGAACAAATAGCCAGTGAACAAATAATTGTAGGGTTATAAACAAAAAACTAGTAAACAAATAGTTGTGGGGTACTGAACAAATAGCCAGTGAACAAATAGTTGCAGGATAGTGAACAAATATATACTGCGGATGAACAATAGTGTATGAACAGTAGCACGTACTCTTCACGCATAGGAAGAGCACAATGCTCACTGAATGAGCACCTTGTAATTGGATTAAAATGCGAGTGATAAGTCTAATCTAATAATTTGCTCTAAATTAGTTCTCGATGATTGAAATATTAATTGGGTATTATATTCTATGAAATCAATATATGAATTTGCTACCTTCATTGGTATGTGACTAATAATAATGTGGGTGATGAGTCTCATGTCGCAAGAACAACTATATAGGTAACTCACTAGTGAGTGACTTATCAAACGTAACTGTTTATATGATAATCACATGGAATTAAATTAAATCAATGATTAGGCATATCAATAGTGTATTTATTCTTTTGACCAAAGACACCATTATAGTCATCTAGTTATGCACTATTGTGATTTATTTAGAACTTAATGGTTTAGGTCGTTTATGAGAAAGATCTAGTACAATGTGGTCATGATTAATTCATGTACTTGGGCTTATATGTGGTTGAGATAGAATCTGTCTACTTATTTAAGTAAGTTTGATATCCCAACACTTTCATTAGTTGGTGACAAAAATCCTTAGTCGAGATAGATGTTTCCAAAAATAGTTTTTGGAAGAGTTACTAATTAGTTACCGCTGGAGCTTAAAATTGAGGGTGCTATTTTGACCATGTTCCTGGAATTGGCTTATTTTGGTAAAACATTGAAACAAAAGTCCAGCTGTAGGGGCAGTAAAGAAATTTCTTTGATGCTCCTGAATTTAAAAAGAAACACAGACACATTTCCTGCTCATTGCTTCATAAAACTACATTTTATAAAACTAACTTTCATTTTCACAGGGAAATAAACAAAATTGCTAAAATCTGCATGTTCTGGACGATATATTTACCTTTTGCCATTGCAAGTTGCAAGGACTTATTCAACACACAGAAATATAAATCATATTCTATGTCTTTCAAAACCAGTTTAACTAATATAGACTCTATTGTAACACCCACTTACATTCCAAAATTTACTACGAGAGGACTTATTCATAAGAGATTATAACAGTAGCAGACTGGCAAAATATCATCTCAACCGTTCATCCTCTTATGAACTAACGGCTGAGTTCCCTTGAAGAATACTGGAAATTTTATCTTCACCCGTCGCCACTCTCAACAAACGAAACATCCATGATTTTGTTTGTCTATCATAAATCTCCTCAAAATGGTCCTTCCCAAAATTTAAACGGCTGTATTAATGTTTATCGTCCCATCAAGTGTTTGGGTACTAAATGTCCGAACACCCTAAATTTAGAATTAGGGTCCTCTCTTAGTAAAATTTTCTCCGAATAAATAGGAGGCATAATTTGAGCTCTTAGATTTAAAGAGATAAATCTAGACCATCCAATAAAAATGTGGCCAATAATTCTAAACATGGCATTTATTTTTTCTTTTTTTATTTTTTTCAATCACAATCTAATCCCCTAATATCTTTCATGGCAAATATCTATTTCCAAAACTTATACATACATATACATATACATATATATACATATACATATATGTATATGTATATGCATATCGCCTTGTTATGTGTTGAAGATTGCAAATCATAAACCAAAAATGGCTGTTGTGGTGGTGAAGTTGGAGAGTGAAAATGCAAATTTTTAAGAATGTGTCAAGGCAACCCATTATATATGTCATTAGTTAGATAAAGCAATTTACTCTTAAATATTGGCTAGAACTTTAGTCATCAAATGAACATATATTTCTTTCACTGTTAGTATATATTATGGTGTACATTATATACGAAAATGTAATGTCGAGTAATTCATGCTTGGTGTACCTGATAATATGTCTAATTAGTGCCTAGTACTTGTATAGTTTGATCGTAAATATAATTTAAATTAAGATGCAAATTCTTTATTCCTTCTACCTTACAATCTTAACAAATACATCTACATATATATATATATATATATATAAAAGAAAAATTTTGGCTGTGAAGATATTGGGTGATTGATTACTGGTTAGATGCTGATTGGAAGAAAACTAGAAGAGGAAAGATAAATGCCATTTTTAGAATTATTGGTGATGCTTTTTAATTAGATGGTCTAGATTTGTTTATTTAAATCGTATAGTCAATATAGCAACTCTTAGTTACTCAAAGAGAATTTTCACTCGGAGAGGATCCAAAATGCTCAGTCTAACTCTAATTTTTCATGAAATTTAAACCCGAACAATTATTTAAAAAAAAAATAATTTCAACCACTTAATTCGTCAATTTAATATTGGCTTATTAAGCACGGGCCGGGAAAGCTCTTCAAAACTCTTTTTGGACATCAACCTCAATATAACTTGTGGAGACCACGCTCGCCCCACCCCAGCCCACCCCGCGGCAGCTCCAATTGGTTTTCTAAACACGAGACATTTTTGAACGTCATTTGCAAAGTTTTACTATAGTAGCTTCTTGTTTGTCTAGGAAAATTAATACATCGGCCCTAAGGGTAGATGTAAAACTAGGCTAGTAAAGACTACAGATTGAATTTATAAAAATTAAAAATATATAATTGTATAATTATGTGGTATAATCCCATAAAAAGATTAAATTTATTCTGGGGTATAATCATAATGAATAGTCAGTTAAAAAAAAAAAAAAGGACTGGAGAGATCTTGTATTCAAAATGTTTATATTCTATCAATATTCAGTAATTTTTTCGGTAGAATATAATACTTGGCATTTCACTTTGTTTATCTTTTTTGTTCAACCAAATACACAAGAAATAAGTTTTTCTCATAAATGCGTTCTATTGAAGCTGTCAGTATACGTAAGGAAAGTCAATCAAGACAAATTTATAATAAGTTTTTATGAGCTCTTTGCCGATATCAGCTTACTTTAATTTAAACTAACAAAAGTTCTAAAGAACCATAACACACAATAATCTCACATGTGAATTGATTTCAAACTATAGGCTACAAGCTAAAAGAAAGAGGAAACATTGTAGCAAATTTTTGGTCCTATGAGGAACCTTTAGTTCCAACTTTCCCTGTGGTTAAATGGGATAATATTCTCTTTCCTTTTTAATTTCATTTCAACTAGTAAGATAATTTTTGCGATGCTGCGGGTACAATATTTTTTTTTATTTTACATTTTACACGATTTAAATAAGTTAATCAATTTTATTCAAAAATTTTTATCAAATATTTGGAGGTATATTTCTTTCAATCTATGGACTATTACTATTGGATCTCAAACTTCAACCTAGTTGTAGTAATAGAATCACCCATTAAGCATTAAAAATAATTTATTGTAATGGTTAAAAAAATAATACATATACAAATTTAAAAAAAAAAAAACTAAAGGGATATCACATCTCAAGAAATATAATAGGTGTAGTTAATATGATCTTTTACATATTTTTATCATGTAATAGAAAATATTAAGAAAATGGAATGAGTTGAGAGGGTATCACTCAACTATTTTATCTCTTTCTTTTTTTGGGGTGTAAATTTGTTTTTCATGGGATTCTTCTACAATGTCATAATTTAACATTTATGATGGCAAAAATATTATCTTATATTGATTTTTTTCTTTCCTAACAAAATGATTTGCTATCTCTTTTTCTATTTCTCTAATAATAACATCTTTTAACTTTCATTTAGGGTAGAAAGTGGTTCAAAATTTTAAATATTCTGATTTTTAGGAGCCAAAAAAAAAAAGTAATCAATTAGATACTAAAGTCTTAAAACCAAATTGTGTCAATCAATTTAAATTTTTAGGTTCAAATTTTAAAATTTTTGAACCAAGAAAACTTTAAATTTTTAGAACAAAAAAAAAACCATTCAATGACATAATTTTACATCTATTCAAATTTTTTTTTTCAATTCTCCTTTGCAATCAAAACGATGGATTTTCTCTTTTTTTTTTCCACTTCTCTACTAGCCATGCTTTTTTACTTTTGGACTTCTAAACTTTTTTATTTCGGTTGAAGAAACTAATTCATCTAAATTTCAAGTTCATATTTTTGAACTTCTAAAGATAATAAAACTATTAAATTGAACATTTAATATCATTTAACTTTATCGCTTTTCGATATTTGGGTTTTGGGCTTTTTTTCAATTTTTTATTTTTTTGTTATTTGTTAATTTAAACTAAGTTAAAAAAATAGATAGATTTGTTAGATTGTATTTTGTTAATTTAGACTAAATTTGAAGTAGATATAAAAACTTGAACAAAAATAAATATAGAAAATTTAATTCACCTAATTAAAATTATTTAAATTCAATAATTACTAGATCATCCAAATTACATAAAGAAAATTACCACATCCCAAATTTTTCAAAATAGGAAAGATAAAAATTAACACCTTTTAGATTTTAATTTTTTCAACCAAAAAAAATAATTTCCTTGACTCCTTACAAAATTATTAATTTTTTCAATAAATATTTGTTGAGTATTATAAAAGTTATATTATAATAAAATTGGGCAATATAGTCGTGCCTTGCATGGCATTAATTTACTAATACTATATTATAGCAGAAATATCAGAGGTAATTCATTCATATATGATTGCAAGGCTGTACATAAATACAAGTGAGACGACAACATGATAAGTATTCCAGCTATTTGAGCTATGACTAAACTCCTAAGGATTCTATGATAAGGATAACAACTATAACGTTGAGATGTAGTAGGACACTCCTTTGATATGCCCCCGCAAGAGAGTGGAGCCATCTACGACACCCATCTTGGACCGCATTTGGAGAAATCTACTTTTAGGCAATGATTTTGTCAAGGCATCCGCAATCTGATTTGATGTAGATACATAGGCCACAGTCAAACTTCCATCGGACACTTTGTCTCTAACAAAATGGTAGTCTAACGCTAGGTGTTTCATCCTTGAATAGAACACAGGATTAGAGCATAGAAATGTTGCGCCAATATTATCATAGAGCAGGCGAGGTGAATTAGGCAATTTGATGTGCATTTCATGAAGAAGATCTTTTAACCAGCAGAGTTCAGCAACTGTGGCAGCCACCAACCTGTATTCAGCCTCTGTTGACGACCTGGCTACTATTCTTTATTTTCGTGAACTCCAAGAGATGGGATTACTACCAAGAAACACAACATATGCAGAGGTGGATGTATAATCATCTTTATCACCAGCCTAATCTGCATCTGAATAAGCCACTAGAGACATGGAAGTTGATTTGCAAACGTGTAAGCCATGAGAGAGTGTGTGTTTTAGATAGCGAAGTAACTTTTTAGCTGCAGTCCAATGTGCTTCAATTGGCTGGTGCATAAACTGAGCAAGGCGATTAATTGCAAAGGAGATGTCAGGCCTGGTTAGTGTTAAGTACTGCAAGCTGCCAATTAGACTGCGATACTTAACAAGATCATCAAGCGGTTCACCTTTCCCAATTGTCAATCTGGCAGATGAGCTCATGGGAACTGCTGAAGGCTTTGCTGCATCCATTTTGTATTTAACCAGAATATCCCTCATATATTGCTGCTGTCACAAAAAAGACCAGATTTGCATGGAATAACTTCAATACCCAAAAAATATGACAAGGACCCAAGGTCTTTTACTGAAAAACATAGAGCTAATGCATCAATTGTAACTCGAACAAACTAAGCAGAGCTTCCCGTAATCAACAAATCATCCACATAGACTAAAATGTTTGTTAGATGACCTTATGAATGTCTGACAAAGAGAGAGCTATCTGATTGAGTGCTTGTAAACCCAAGAGAAAGTATAAAATTTTTGAGTTTAGTAAACCAAGCCCGTGGTGCCTGACGCAAGCCATACAAGGATTTATGCAAACAACAAACATTCCGTGGTCGCGTTTCATCTTTAAAGCCAAGGGGTTGAGACATAAAGATTGGCTCAGATAGGCTACCATGAAGAAACGCATTGTTGACATCAATTTGATTAATAACCCAACCGTTAGAAACAGCAAGAGATAACACTATATGTATAGTTGATGGTTTTACCATAGGGCTGAAGGTTTCTTTCAAGTCAAGTCCCGGTCGTTGATGGAAACCTTTCGCAACTAATCGAGCTTTGTAACGAGCAACGGAGCCATTAAGGTGTCTTTTAATGCGAAACACCCTTTTACACCCTATTACATTTTGGTTGGATTCTCATTCGACCAGTGTCCAGGTATTATTGCGTTGAAGTGCTGCTAGTTCTTCGAGCATTGCCTCCCTCCATTCTTTGTGTTTGAGTGCTTCTTTGACTGTTGAAGGCTCGATAGATGAAGGTGATGATTCATAAGTTATAGCGAGATAATATTTTGGATTAGGCTTTGCAATGTTGTTCTTGGACCTAATTGTCATGGGATGAGAATTTCGGTGGTGTTGGAGTGGAACTTGAGACACAGGAGGCGCAACAATATTCGAGATAGGAGCAAGAGCTAATGTTTGCTGTTGAGTGGTGATGCCGGGTGATTATTGTGTTGTGTCTTATGTATGCTGATCTAGAGATAGTGCTTGGTTAGTGGCAGTGGGTAATAACATAACTATGGATTCGTGAGAGGGTGCATGGGATAATGAAGACCCATTTTAGGTTGACGTAAGAGACATATCAGTATGTAGGATGCACCATGTGTCAAGCAGTTGGGAATTTTGTTTAGGGGTTAGGAATTGGGTAAGTTTGGGAAATTGATTTTCTACAAACTTCACATGACGTGAAAAATAAAATTTGTGGTTTGTTGGCTCAAAACATATATATGAATCATGAGTATTAGAGTATCCTAAGAAAACACATGGCATAGATTTTGGTTCAAGTTTGTTATTGGTGTAAGGCTTTAACCATGGATAACTGAGACACCTAAACACTCGTAACTTTGAATAATTTGGCTTCTGATTAAATAAGAGTTGAAAGGGAGTTGCCCCTTTTAACACCTCAGTTGGGAGCCGATTAATCAAATAAACAACAGTCTGAAAAGCAAAGGTCCAAACGGATAACGGAAGAGTAGCTTTATGCAAAACAGTCAAAGCTTATTTCGACGATGTGGCAATGCCAACGTTTAGCGGTAGACACATGTTCAGGTGTGTATGGTGGTGAAATCAAATGTTGAATCCCAAGGCTAGTAAACATGTGTTTTAGCCCTTTGAATTCGGCTCCACGATCTGAATAGATTGTATTAATGCTAGTTTGGAATTATTTTTCTGCCAGTGTTTTGAACTTAGGAAATATATCAAAAACATCTAATTTGAAAGCCAAAGGAAAAAACCACATGTATTTAGTGTAATGGTTAACAAACAAAATGTAGTAAGAGAAACCATCAATAGAACGAGTTGGGGATGGTCCCCAAACATCAGTATAGACAATTTCTAAAGGCCTACTACTTGAAAGACTCGATTTTCCAAAAGGAAGCTTATGGCTTTTATTACAAAGACATGAATCACAGTGTGAATGTTGCTGACCAGAACCTAAGGAGAGAGCATTTCGAGCAACTAACTGACGAATGACTTTGAGTGAAGGGTGACCTAATCTTTCATGCCATATAGAAATGGAATTTTTAGTTATTGTATGAGCTTGAGGTGAAGATGCCTGAGGAGTAAGGATCCACTCATACACATTATTCCTGCTCTTTCCCATGGCGAGATGTGCCCCCGTGTTCAAGTCCTTGACATGAAAAGAATCAGGGTTAAATTCAATAGAAGTATTGTTGGTGCAACAAAATTGGCTCATAGATATTAGTTTTTTGTTCATATTGGGTACACAAAGAACATTGTCAAGAAGAAAATTTTTAGAATGAACAACAGATTTTCCTGTGTGTGAAATATCCAAACTTGAGCCATCACCAATAGTTACTTCTTCAGTTCCTTCATAAGGTTGATGCAGTTGCAAGTTCGCCAAAGTCTGCAGTGACATGATGACTTGCACCAGTGTCAAGAAGCCAGGACTGACTATTAGATAGAGTAGTGGTTACCGTGTTTGCACTGGGAGACGAAGTAAAGAACAATTTTTTGGCTACATAACACTGTCGTGCAGAATGATGTGGATAGGGTTTTTTGTGTCTTTTTTTATTAAATCTTTTGACTTTTGTTCTTTGACAGTTGTGAGCGATTGTACAACTTGGGAAACATATATATTAGGGTAATATTTTTGTTGTTGGATTTCCATTAATGCAAGGATAATATGACCGACTACAAAGTTAAATAATTTAGAATTGAACCTCAGATGATGTATACATAATTTTTAGATTTAGATCACCTTATTTCAAACTTTTCACCTCGAACAAACTTTAAAAGATCACCTCATACATGAAAGAGATTCAATAATGACTAAATTATGTCATTGTATCAGTATGAATGAATATTTTACTACCGTTAAATCTCCACAATATACGAACCAATAGCATAAAATTTTGATAATTGAATCTTCTTCACAACTTACCAACTCGGAATTCAAATCCAAAACTTTAGATGGTGGACATGACCCCTACCGTCCCCTTTAGATTCCCTCTATTTATCTACCAATAAGTTCTCTATGAGTTTTAATCTACTAAACATCCTCAGGACTAAAATTATCCAAGCTATAAACTCCTACTCATATAGTTTGATATAGACCATTCATATATCCTTATGTAGTTAAAAAATGATCTTCCCACGTCAGTAATAACTCGGAAGACTTAGTTGATATGTTAGATGCAATGGGAGCAAACGCGTGGGTGGAAAGTTTACCCTTTCCTACTTGGTATAAGGGAAAGACGGTGGACGCGTGAGCTATAAGTTACGTCGGCAGACGTGCAAGCTGAAGGTAAACCAGTGAACGCGTGAGCTGTGGGTACGCAGCGAACGCGTGAGCTGAGGGTAAGCCAGCGAACGCGTCAGCTGAGGGTCCACCTTTGTCCGCTTGGAGCGAGGGGAAGCCGATGGACGCGTGAGCTAAGGGTAAGCCGGCGGACGCGTGAGCTGTGGGTACGCTGGTGGACGCGTGAGCTAAGGGTATGCCGGCGGACGCGTGAGCTAAGGATCCACCTTTCCTTACAAGGCAAGAACAAAGCAGGGCTTTCCCCCCGTTGTACCTCCGACGATCAAGTTAGAATGATAAACATCGTTTGAATATGAATGTTCATAAGATAAGTAGAGAGAGTTTTAGCCTTCACTTACTTGTTTCTTTTACATTATGACTTGGTATTTATAGATATGGTAGCTCAACAACTGAAGTTTACCTTAAGTAAGGTGCTGATTGGACTTGCTTTGTTTGTTGACGTGGCTTCTTTTGGTACTTAAGGAAAATAGCATATACATGTCCATGAATTTAGCCTAGGCGTGCCCGAAGGGTATGGATATGCCATTCCAACACCTCCCGGCGTATGCGTAACCTTAAGGTCTCTTTCCATACACATTCAAGCACAATATCTTGAGCATACAAAGAGGGCTTACCCATCATAGAAGGGTAAGCCGGGGTAGGGAGGGGGGGCAGACCCGTAGCCCAAGGGTCTACCGTTGATGTAGCCAAGCTTGGGGAGGGGGCCGTGGACCCGTAGCCCCGGGTCCGCTGGCCTCATTTTGCCTTCCCCGGACTACACGTGTCGACTCTTCATTGGTGGATTTGACATACCTATATCATATCCAATACTCTGAATAATGTCAATTTTGGAATCATTTCTTATATATTATGCAACATATATAGATTGGATCATGTTATTTTCATGGAAAAAAGCTTCAAAATGACAAAAAGCGTTTTTGTCATTTTGAATGTTTGAGGAGGGAGAAAGAGAAAGAAAGAGAGAGAGCAACGTGAGATGATGTGAGGAAATAAAGAAATAAAAGAGAGGGAATCATTTGCAAGTCTTTTTTTTTTTTTTTCGTCTTTCTTTTCTCCGTAGCGTAGCTTTGCAATCACATCAAATATAGTATAGTTTGATAAGAAATATGGAGTTTTATCCTACAATCAATTATTGTTAAGTGAAATTATTTTAGAACTAACTATGAGTCTTGAAAATCTTGATTCCTTCTATGTGAATCAATATATTCCCGAACACATTTAAGATATGGGATAAGACAATAAAAATGTCAAAAAAAAAAAAATATCCAATACTACCTTTGCGCAAATGGGAATAAGTCTGATATTTTACTTTTCAAGATGTCCCGATAATGTGGGAGGAAAGTTTTACTTTTGCTTCGAATATTACAAGCTAGTGGAATGCAGCAAGGCAATGTTGAGCTCATCTTTGAGGGACAAGTTAAACTTAATCACTGGTTCTGTGTCATGTTTCTGGGCCATTCTTATACATATATTTTCAGCAGGGCATCTTTTAGCCCATTAAATAAACAAGTGGTGAAGCAATCGAATTGGTATAGAATTTGAACTTCTGATGCATTGCAAAGTTGCAGGTGAATTTGTTGTATGGAAATAATTACTTTGTAATGTTTACATTGATTTCTGGAGTGATTTATGACTGATTTGTAACTAAGTTGTAAATATAACTAATAATTTAAATTAACTATTTTGGGCCAATTGATCTGAAAGCTCAACTAACTATTAGTTATACTTACAATATCAGTCTCGCTCGCGACCCTGGGCTTGGGACATGACGTAATAATATGAGAGCCAATTAATAACTGGTTGCAGAAACCAAGTGCTGTACGGGGCAAATATTACACTAAACGTACGGTAAGAGTCACCATTGAGCCCGTAAGAGCTACCTCTAAAGTTCTGCAACTTAGAAGTGTTGGTATAACTAAAAGACACGAGGCATATGACTATAAATACAAAAAAGAAGTGGAGATACATGAGGAAGAAGATTGTGTTTCTGCACTAGGATCTGACCTCAAAAGAGATACAACGGGGGCGTTAATTATCATTTGCCACATCCTTGAGGCCTATTGTCATTTGCCAATCGTCATCAGTGGTGTAAGCTTTAATTATTTCAAACTTGAATGTCTCATTCTCAAGAGTAAACAGACCAATATTCGTTGAGCAGCAATTCTATGGTTACTACGCAGGGAGACTTTGGAAAATTGTAGAACTTTTTAACTGCGAATGTGAGTTGTCATTAATTAATGTGAATATGTGACGGGGTTGTCTACATCTGTTTTCCTTCTCACAACTTTGATACGCACTCAGCTCAACTTTTTAAAAGTTTTAGTCTCCAGAAAGTTTTTCCACTAGAAGCTAAAAACAGATTCAAACAATAATTAATGTTCTAGATGTGAAGATAGAGCAAGAGAACAAAGTTAAGAGGCCAGCCACACCTACGATTTCTCCTCGCCGATCTAATTGTGTGAAAGATACACTAAAATGCGTATTTATATCACAATTTATAATTTTATCTGGATGAAAATTTCATTATTAAGCCCAAAAAAAAATTTTTTTTTTTTTGAAGACTTACACTCTATTTGGTCAGACTGTGAAATTTTAGTTGTTAATTGTAAAACTTTTAACAATAGAGTTTTGTGTGGAGTGCTTTGATTGTTTAGTCTTATATATAAGGAGTTGAACTTTCATATAGTTTAA
Organism: Cordia subcordata; assembly: GCA_028554755.1. Taxonomy (NCBI): domain Eukaryota; kingdom Viridiplantae; phylum Streptophyta; class Magnoliopsida; order Boraginales; family Cordiaceae; genus Cordia; species Cordia subcordata. The sequence continues at coordinate 9,607,826 of JAPTOF010000019.1, forward strand.
CAGCAATATTAAATTATCAAAAATATGTAGTAGTATCTTTGAGAAAACAAAAAAGAAGAAAAATAATTTTTGATTTGATATAGAAATAACTTCTTAAAAACTTGTTTTCAAATGCCCTTATTTGGAGCTTCAATTTTTTTAAATTTTTTTAGCTTTAATTTTTATAAATTTTTTTAGCTTTAATTTTTATATAAAAAATCTTTTAAAAATTAATTAAACATATTAGCTTCAATTTTTAAATTCATAAAAAAATTAATTTTAGTTTTAAAATTTATAAAAAAATATTTTTGAGTTTTAAAAGTTAAGCCGCACCAACCTTTTTTTTTTTTTTTGGCGATAAGGGAAATCTATTCGGCAGAGCCCGACCACTAACTGACAAATTTCAAGTGCACAACATATCTCTTATATCATGCATCAGTTAAATTAAGAACACTCAACCTAAAACAAAGAATTAGATCCAAACTCAAGTCATAAAATTATTTCTATTTTCAACTCTTGCTATTGGTGCATTTGTAAGGAACCACACCGATTGTTAATTAAACAATATAGCAAGTCAATGGGAACTAGTGTCTAGTGGAATGTGAGTACGCGACGAGCAAAGTGTACAGTCAAGTATGCCAGCCAACTGTATGATCTCAGCAGGACCATAAAAAACACGGTCTAAAAAGCATAGGAGGACAAGAAATACATCAACATAAGACCGCATGCATGCGTACGCTAAGGGATTTATTATCTCGGATTTTTTTTTACCCTTTTCTCCACTCCTTTTTTTTTTCTGTCTCTTTTGGTATATTTTGTAAGGTGTTTGATCATCAAGATTTCATGTTCCTCAATGATCTTTTTAATGTCCTTAAATTTGTCCACTCTTGATGGGGGTGTTTGATCATAATATTTTCATGATCCCATGCTTTTGGTAGAGACATGATCCTCGTTAGTGTTTTGTTTGTTTTGGAGTATTTTTTACTCATTAAATTTGGATTATATGTATAATTAGTTATGAAGTAAACTCTTAATTAGTCACAACTTGTTAATTTGTTATCACAAGAAAAAATGATAATGCTCACAAATCAATTAATTGTGTATGGTTCTCACTTTGAAGATATATATTTCTTTTTCCCAACTTTAATCATCAAAATATTATTAGTTTTTTGTCACTAGGATCGTCTAGTGAGTAATTCAAATAGTTAAAACTACTACTTTTAAAAATGATGACCAAAATTCAAAAAAAGATGGGGATTATGCTAGATGAATGATAAAAAAAAAAAAAGTTAAAAGTCATTAACTAACTTCTGGTAAAATAACTATTATTTAATTGGTGTTTGCCTCCCAAAAAAAAAAAGAAGTTTTACATAAATTGCCAATGAGGTCCTAAGCCAGCTATTAAATAATAAAACAATGGGAGATATATGAAATCCTAGTACTTCCACCCCACTTGACGCGTGAGATCTGACCCCTAATTTGTTAATTTTTCTCATTATATATATCAAGTGATGTTTTAATACTTACAGTTATTCACAAAATCTCATATTATTTTTCATTTATATATGAATTATTGTATCCATCGCACTATTCGAGGAAAAAGAAACTTCACATCAAGCCGACAAGCAAGAAGAATTATACATTTCTTGAATTATATATTTACACACACACTCGATAATGATATGCTGATTTTGACTTGCCGGAGTATTAGTGATTAAAAATTAAGTAATAATATTGATTTTATTTTTTATTTTATTTGAGTTACACTTTCAAATAGTCTTTTTTTCTTCGTATCACATCACATCGTTGTTTTTTTCTATTTCCGCGGGCCTTTGCAACATCCTTAAGACTTCAGTCGATGTGAAGCATTTATCTTTTTTTTTTTTTTCCCTTTCTTTCAAGGATAAGAAATCTGGTTGGTGTTGGTGAAGTCTGACTCAAATTTAAGTAGAACTCGACCATTAATAAAATCAGGGTTTTATTGTAAATCCTGAATACAAGTATAGTTTTAATAAAGACTTCCAATTTTATAATAAGAAATAGGGTTCGAGACATACAAATACAAATAATTAAAAAACACATAATACGTAACGATAGGCTTATAAACTAATCAAATACAAAATAAAGATTTGTTCGTAATATCATGACCTGGGTTAAGCCTGAGCCTCACAGTCATGAACATGGTGGCCGACCTAGCAATTGAGTTGGTCTGTTTTTGAACCACAAGACACCCCGTGTTAATTGGCCCCTTGACAAGTTGGCCAGCCTGGATTAGAAAAACAAATAAAAGGAAAAAAGAAAAAAAAATTGAGTATTTACTTTGCAAATTCCTAAGTCAACTGTTGCCCAAGTACCCCACTCAACGACCTTTAACGCTGCCATTTTACAGCTACATCCATATTGTAAGAGGGTGTTTAGTTTTTTTTATTTTGAGTATTTATAAGTATTTAAAAAAAATATTATTTTATATATTTTTATTATTTAAATATTTATAAGCACTAAATAAACAAAATCAAATACTTTTTAAGGCTCGTTTGGCCTTGCTTATTCTACGTGCTTATAAGCAGTTATGTTTATAAGAGTTTTTTATATTTATAAACAAATAATAAATTAACAAAAGGATATTTGAAAAATATGCACTTAAAAGCTATTAATATATTTAATAAAAAAATAAAGTACTTATAAATCATATTATTAGTTAAAATAACTAAAAGAATTTCAAATTAATTCATGATGTAAAACTATTCAAAATTTTGAAGATAAAAAAGTGTTTTTCTTGGTCAAACAATTAGTGTTTTCAAGTTTCTAGAAAAAAAGTTGCGGTGGCTAAGCTTGCTTGTCTTTTACTTACTTATAAACGCATAAAATTAATTTATGAGCAAATTAACCAAATATAAACAAATATTTTCAACTTATAAAGGCTTATTTAGAGTAATTTTTTTTCATAAAAAAATATTTTTTTCTTAAAAAAATTATATTTTTTATAATAAGTATTTCGATTAAATTTTTAAATTTTTTTATAAGCTGAAATTTCTAGGTTTTGAAGTTGGATTTGAATCTTTTCGTAGTGATCACTTCGAGGCCAGCCCACTTCTGACATCGACACCCATTGGAATATCAGAACACAATTTTTAGTCAAAATAATAATAATAATAAAATAAAAATAAAAATCACTCCTACACCATAAATAGACCCCATCTACAAGATCAAAAATCTCATGACTCATTAAGCCATTTCACTATTTCTTCAAAAAAATGGAGCGTTCCACCAGTGTCACAAGACGAGACCATGATAATAACAACCATGGAGGGGCATCAATATCAATCTCAGATCATCAAGATTCAAAAGACAACTTGATAAACAACAAGAAGATGGTGACGTCAGCTGTTAATGGCGGCACAGAAGAAGATAGTAATCTTGAGACGGTGGAGAGGATCTTTGAGTCCAAAGAGGTGCCTTCGTGGAGGGGTCAGCTTACTTTAAGGGCTTTTGTTGTGAGCTTTTTGTTGGGGATTATGTTCACTTTCATAGTCATGAAGCTGAATCTTACTACTGGGATTATACCTTCTCTTAATGTCTCTGCTGGGCTTTTGGGGTTCTTCTTTGTCAAGACTTGGACCAAGTTTCTCGACAAGTCTGGCCTCTTGAGGCAGCCTTTCACTAGGCAGGAGAATACGGTGATTCAGACTTGCGTCGTCGCCACCTCCGGCATCGCATTTAGCGGTACGTGCATCCCTCGTTTTTTTTCCATTCTGGTGTGAGTTCGAAAGATTTTTTGAAAAAAATATAAAAAAAGGAGGTTACAGATGTTCATGTCAGCATGTGTCATTATTTTTTGCTTCAATAATCCCTCTTGGTTAAGTGAGTTTCCTGATATTCGAATTCGCATGTGATCTGTTTTTTATTTACGAGGATAAAGTCGTTATTATCTCAATCAATAACGTGTTATTAGTAACATGTGTCTTTGTTTGTTAATGTAATGATGCATTCTATGTATCATGGCACATAAGGGGATTTATGGTGTTTGGTAGTTGTCAAATTTTCAGAAATGGTGCAAAGGTTGAGTGTGTCAAGACCATTTTGCTGAGGATAATGTCTAAATTTGTATGAGTCTCATACGTAAACAAGTTTTGTCAATAGTTATGGTCTGAACCCCCCCCCAAAAAAAAAAAAAAAGGAAAACAAAGGTAAGCGCGCCTGCAGCAATGGTCCCATGGACCACCTGATGCCACTCATTACTCATGGCTAGACATTTCTTTTTGGTTAATATCTTATTTACTCTTTTATTTTTAAATCTTTTATAAATAAAATACGATAAAATCGGTCCTTTATCTTTAAAATATGTAACTTTGTCAGTGTTCAGATTAAAAAGTGTCAAATATTTGACATTTTGGACATTTAGAAAAACCAACACATATAATTCTTTTTTATTTTAAACTTATCTAAGGCTTAAAATGTATGTCCCAAATTATTAATATACTTGCGTGTCACATCTCCAAGTTATTAAATTTTTTACTATTTTTTTATTGGAGAATGATTTTTGCAACGAAAAGAAATATAATAGCGGTCCTGTAACGAGTTTTGCAATGATTTCTTTACTAGGTTCTAGGAACTCTATGTCAAGTAAATTAATTTACTTGATGTGGAAGAATGGAGATAATTTAATTTATTAGTTGACGTGGTTGGACTCTATGATGATGTTCTTTTTTCTCCAGACGGTCTAATCTCTTTTTCTCTCTGTCTCTCTCTTTTTTTTTTCCTTCCTAAGCTCAAAGTCATGGTAGAAGAAACTAAAAAGACGACATAGAAAGTAAAAGAGATTTTTAAAAAGAGAAATTATTTTTTTTTTTTGAAGTAACATCAAAAGAATTTCTACTGGACACAGCTAAGAAAAATAAAATAAATATACATAATATGTCCTTGTGTGCGTGATAATTAGTTATTATATTATGGTCGATTATAAGTTATTTATGTCAATAATTATGACGTGATCCAATCTCGAAAACAATCATCATCCTTAATCTTTTGGGTAAGTCGTACCAATTATTTCTTATCTTTGTTATTTGTAATAATTTTATTTTTTATTTTTCATTTGTGACAAATTAGTCCCATGAAATAATAGTTTTCTATAGCCGTTAATTTAAATTTTACTTTCGGATGAAAAAGCATGTTAAATATCATGTAAGGGACACGATTTTAGCCTTTAAAAGAGTAAATCTGCTATTTACGTGCGTTTCATGTGAGATTTAGTATGTTTTTTAACGCAAAATAAAATTTAAATTAACGGCTATACAAACTATTAGTTATATCACTAATTTGTCACAATTAAAAAATAATAAATAAAATTATTACAAGTGATAAAAATAAAATACCAATTGATGTAATTTACCCTTTGTCTTTAACTCGAATTAGTAGACCTTTTGTCGTAATTTTTTCTTTGTTTCTAGAAACCGAAATGTTGGAATGACCAGATTCAATGTCTTTGTTGGTGTCCTTCACCTTTTTGTCCAAAAGTGAAATCTCATTGGTATCCGTCATACCCAACCTTGATGTTATCCAAGACCATAAAAGTGGCTTCGTTGGTTTCACGTGCACTCATTTACTTCTTTGGTGTCTTTTAACCTACTGTATAGGTGGACTATGTTATTACAACTTTATATTGAGTAGTTACGGAGTCTCCGATAATATCATGTCTATAATGTTATGCGAGAGATTTAATAATAAATAAATAATTTATACAGTTATATTTACATGTATTTTACGTAGTCGTAGGTTTAAGGGCGGATTTAGAATTCATTCTTTGACGGAGGTTACAACGATCATTTATACGAACAATTCTTTTATTTGATGGGGGTTAACTTTCTTTTAGCTAAAAATATTTGTAAACTTTTAAATATTTAGATATGATAAATTTTCGATGAAGTCACTCATAAATCATAATGTTATAATATTACAAAAGATATGATAAAAGAGACTTATAGCCTGTTTGGAATAGTCTTATTTGAAATCTAAAATTTAATAAGTGTTTTATAAGAAATAAGTGTCTGATACAAAAATAGACTGTTTGGTTTGTTAACTGAAATGCTGTTATAAATCACTTTGATAATAATGTTATCAATTTTAACTCATGATATTTTAATTTTATAATTAAATAATAAATATAAAATATAAACTTTAATTAATTTTTCTTTTAAAAATTTTAAATTCTTGAAATTTTAATTTTTAATATTTAATTTTTAACTTTTTTATTTTTTATTTTTTATTTTTTTAGTTTTTAAATTTTAAATTCTAAATTTTTATTTTTATTTTAATTTTTTAATCTTTATTTTTTAATTTTAATATTTAATATTTTATTTTTAAATTTTAAATTTTTATTTTTATTTTAAAATTTTTAATTTTCTTTATTTTTTTTAATTTTAAATGTTTATATTTTTATATTTTTATTTTTAATTATTTTCTAACTGATAAGATATAACATAAGATATAAGTACTCTAAACTCAACTTATTTTTTATAACTACAAATAAGACATCTTATGAAAAGTATCTTATAAGTGTCTTATAATAAGTTGAAAACAAATAATCTTTTTCACATAAGTTGTCAAATAAGATAAGTGTCTTATAATTAAGTTCCAAACAAACACAGCATTAATGATAGTAAACAGTGGTTTAGATTTTCTTTCAAGAAAGAGTACTCTTCTTGTTTAAAAAAATGCTTTCTTTTTTGCAATAATTGCTTAGCTTTCAAAAAAATTAAAACTTTAAAAAAAAACTTAAATACAAGTTTTTTCAAAATAAGAACTTTTAGCTGCTAAAGAAAAAACATTTTATTTGAAGTTTTTTTTTTTAAAATGTGTTTTTAAGAAAAAAGAAAAACTAATTTAAACGAGCTCTATGATTTATAACGTTATAATATTATAAGAAAATTTACTAGTAATTAGTGTCGTGTATGATTCCATCCGTGAACTATTTTGCATCTGTCTCTTACTGGGGATGTGAAGCAGAATTTAATTTTGTTGGTGGCATTTCCACAAGTTGTCACTATTTTCACCTTCTCTTTCATGATAGAATTTTAATGAAAAGTTGCAACTTTAGTCAATGATGAGACTTTATGACCAAAAAGCACCTTGCGGCCATGGCAATGATGGTGTTACTTAGCGGCTCAAGCACTAGAATTGGCTTACCAAACTTCCTTCATACTTGTTGCACTGGCTTATAAGTTATATGATATTCAAAAGTTAAGTTAGTGATTATAATCTCCTGAAATGGTGGGTAAAAACATAATATAATGATGATAAGTACTTTTCGAGGACAGTACGTGGAAAGATCCACGTTGATGAGAAGCATGTTACATGGCCGGTTTTGTGCCTTTACAAAATAGTCATGTTACTATTAGTCGTTGAGAAAGAAGGCACATCTTGTGTAAGCGCGGTTCAATAGATTGGCGAGCTTAAAGTCAACATGTAATATTTATGCTCTGATTGTTATAGTCTTATTTTAAGATACTTATTCTATTAAAATGAAGGTAAATCTTATAAGATTTAAGAAATCTTATCATGCATCCTATGAAAATTTAAAACAAAACTATACTTTTTATCTTATAAAAAATAAGCAATCATTTCTATCTTATTTTTTACAATTATAGAATACATGGTGTATATGATAAAATATCTTAAATCTTATAAGATATCTCCAAATTTTAATAAAATAAGCATCTTAAAATAAGATCATTCCAAACACACTATTAATCTTTCTAGCTTTTCGAAATATAAAGTTATTAGTTAGATCTTTATAATCAATTTCTTCTGATATTTCTTTTTCAATTGGCATTACAATCAATCCTTTTAATCTTTCTTGAGGTAACAACTATTGAAGTCGTTAACATTATTCTATAGGTAATATATGCATTTAAAAAAGAATCAGGTCTTTTTATATGATTGGATATATCGATTGGAGTATTATCTTCTATTGCACGAATTCTCTTAGAACTTTAGTTCTCAAAATAAATATAAACCATCAGATATTTGAGTAACTAATGGGACGGGTTGTTCTTGCCTAATTAAAAGAGAGGATGAGACTTATTATGGGCTGTGGGGCCTTTTCCTTTATGAGTTTTTCTTCTTTTTTTTTTTTTTCGTTTGGTTAGAGATAAAACTAAATTTGATAATTGTTTTTTAAAATGGTGTGAACTATAACTGTTTTTCGTTCTTCCTTTTCACTTTTGTTGAAGATCATTGAGATCTAGTTATTCACTTTTGCTAATGAAAAATTTATTTACTTGCAAAAAGAAAAATATATTTTAAGATTCTGGGCAGAAAATCTTTTGGGCCCTAAAGTAAGGGCTTTACTTGCTTTACCTTTGACCCACCTCCGATCAAGTGTGTAAATATTGCATTAGCATATTGGATATGATATGAATTATTAATTTGCTCAAAAGGTATGAAAAACCAAGCCATGGTTGAGAAAGCTCAGTCTGCAATCAGGTTTTCCTTATACTTCTGTTTATTTCATCAACTGAAATTAAGCTAAAATATAGACCACAATCAGTGAGTTATTAAAGTCTAGATGAGCTAGATATTTAGAAATTTTCCTTTTCTGCTGAGGTGGAAAGTAGAAAAATTCAAGCATTTATGTCTATCTAAATGTTAGAAAAGAATAAAAAATTGGGTAGGACTTAATTGCGGTCAAAGGTTACAAGATTTGCTTTACTCGTGAACTGGATTCAGTTTCTTGTTTGTTGAAAAAATAAAACTGAAAAGCCAGAGGAGAAGTGAAAATTTGGAAATTTGTTTGTCCAACGGATGCCAACTTAAGAACTTATATGTAAACATGAAAGCACAGCTAGATGTTGAGAGGTTGATGCCAAGCTCGTCTAAGAAACTTGCAACTTTGACAATAAATTCCTGATAAGCTCAAAACTTTCAACTTGTTAGGAATTCTTTTCATGTTAGGCTTTTAAAGAAATAACATGCCATGATTTTGATGACCTGTTTAAGTCATGATGCTTCTTGATCAAAGATAAATTTGTATAATCTGTTTGTTCAAAAGATTCTGTGCTTATAGGGGAAAGCATTGTCTTTGAAATTGTAATATACAGGAGGTTTCGGGAGCTACCTATTTGGCATGAGTGAGGTTGTTGCCAGCCAGTCTACTGAAGCTAACAATGCACAGAATATTAAGAATCCTGCTCTGGGATGGATGGTCGGATTTCTATTTGTTGTTAGCTTTCTTGGGCTCTTTTCAGTTGTGCCCCTTCGGAAGGTACTAATTTGAACTTACTCGTGCTCTCTGCATATGTATTAAGTCTCTTTCACACATCAATAGACCTATCAACTTATGTATTGTTTACTGCCTATTTTACTGCATAAGTTTCAACTGGAGATATTATCCATCAGGCCTATAATACTCTCCTTTTCTTGTCCTCAATCATTGTGGCCATGTCAAAATTCTCAGATAATGATCATTAAGTTCAGACTAACATACCCGAGTGGCACTGCAACTGCTCATCTTATCAACAGTTTCCACACTCCCCAGGGCGCAAAGCTAGCCAAGTGAGTCCGTGTCTTTTTTCATCAGTTACTTTCTTTGTAATCATAGTCACAGTTCAACGGGATTCTCATCTTTCGTTGATTACTCTTTGTTCCAGGAAACAAGTTAGATCATTGGGAAAGTTTTTCTCCTTCAGCTTCCTGTGGGGTTTCTTCCAGTGGTTCTTCACTGCAGGCGATGGCTGTGGTTTTGTAAACTTTCCGACCTTTGGTCTAAAAGCCTATGAAAATAAGTGCGTCTTACTTTCAATTTTATGAAATAGGTTCATATTCATCTATATTTTGCTTCTTATCTAGCCATAATAAGAAGAGAGAGAGGAAGGAAACAGTTGACATGATATGCAGAGCTCTTGAATTTACTTGATGTAGAAAAAAATGATGAGATAAATGAGAACCACTTCAATCAGCATAAAATACATCTCTGAGTCTAGTATTGTTCAAGGTTGCTTGCTTGATGAAGGATGACATTTGATTTGCTTTCTCTTGTACCTGAATTTCCAATCTTTGTCAAATGAAAACCAGGTTCTACTTTGATTTCTCGGCTACCTATGTGGGCGTCGGGATGATATGCCCGTATTTGGTCAATGTCTCTCTGCTCCTTGGAGCAATCCTTTCGTGGGGCATTATGTGGCCTCTCATATGGAACAGAAGGGGCAGCTGGTATCCTGCAGAATATCCACAGAGCAGCCTTCATGGATTGCAAGGTTACAGGGTATGTGTCTTTAACTTCCCGCGAAGTTGCAGCCCCAGATCAGGAGATGGTTCTAACCTTTTTCTTCTTTCTTCTTTATGTTAGGTATTCGTAGGCATAGCGTTGATTCTTGGAGATGGTCTCTACAACTTCATCAAGGTTCTTGGACATACTTTCTTCGGCTTATATCACCAAGTTCGTGAAAGCAAATCGGACACAGTCCTCCCGGTTAATGGCCAGGCGAAGGCTTCATCTTTTGATGACCAACGTCGAACACAACTTTTCCTCAAGGACCAAATACCAACATGGGTTGCAGTCACTGGTTATATCACCATTGCCATAGTCTCCACGATAACACTTCCACACATATTCGACCAACTCGAGTGGTACCACATAGTCGTCATGTACATTATTGCACCAACACTAGCATTCTGCAATGCTTATGGTTGTGGGCTTACTGATTGGTCATTAGCATCTACCTATGGAAAGCTGGCAATCTTTACAGTTGGGGCATGGGCTGGAGCCTACCATGGTGGCGTTCTTGCAGGATTAGCTGCATGTGGGGTCATGATGAACATCGTTTCCACTGCTTCTGACCTTATGCAGGACTTCAAGACAGGTTATATGACCCTTGCTTCCCCTCGGTCCATGTTCGTGAGCCAAATCATTGGAACTGCAATGGGTTGTGTAATCTCTCCTTGTGTTTTTTGGCTCTTCTACAAGGCCTTCGATGACCTTGGAACTCCTGGTTCAGAGTACCCTGCCCCTTATGCACTCATCTATCGCAACATGTCGATATTGGGGGTTGAAGGATTCTCAGCTTTGCCAAAGAACTGCCTCACACTCTGTTATATATTCTTTGCAGCTGCCATTGTTATCAATGGCATCAGGGACTCTGTCGGAAAGGGCAAGGCAAAGTTCATTCCTATTCCAATGGCAATGGCAATACCATTCTATATAGGATCATACTTCGCTATTGATATGTGCCTTGGAAGCTTGATACTCTTTATTTGGAGAACAATAAACAAGGCAAAGGCTGATGCATTTGCTCCTGCAGTCGCTTCTGGTCTGATTTGTGGAGACGGTATATGGACTTTACCGAGCTCAATATTGGCTTTAGCAGGGGTGAAGCCACCCATTTGCATGAAGTTCTTGGCAAGGAAAACAAATGCCAAGGTTGATGCTTTCTTAAGTTCATAATCATAATATTGGAATCAGCACCTATAAGCTCTTATTATTCTCCTTAGTTTGTTTTTCATCATTCCTTACTCTGTCCTCCATCTTTTTCCTTTGTGCAAATGTTGCTGCACTCAATCTGTAAATTGACTGTGGATATGTGAATGCTAGACAAAATCATATATATCAGCTGAATGAAAATTGGAATACTTGAGTCAATCTTGTCTCTTTTGAGTTGTATCAAGTATCCAAATATGCACTGGAATGTTACTGGCTGCAATGTTTAAAGGGAGATGGTATAGATTCATCTATCTATTCTATGAATCTCTTTCTGTTCTTTCTGTATATGTACATGTAGTAAAAGTGTTTGCCTCCAAAAATGTACATATTGGTGTTGCTCAGGCCTCTATCATCTCGCGTATTGGTTTACTCTCTATGTTTTCCAAAGAAATGTCAGTAAATTCTGATAGTATTGCTCTAAACTCATCCCCTGTAAGGGTCTCTTTCTCCAGAAGCAGCTCTACTAATTTGTCAATTGCCTCCCTGTTGCTCCTTATATGTTTCTTCGCGATCTCATATGCATTATCAATAATACGCCTGACTGATGCACCAATGGCTTCTGCAAGTTTCTCTGACATATAGTTTCTTGCCATCATCCTCAGCACCACATCACCACTTTGAACTGCTGGATCAGTCAACGCCCATGGTCCAATCTCAGACATGCCAAACCTTGTTACCATCTGTTTTAACAAAGAACATGTGTTAAGCTTAAAACTCAACTAGCACAATGTAGATTTCTGTCTTGCTTCAGTTTCATAAGCCTATTGAAATTGAAAACTGCATACAACAACATACCTGTCTTGCTATCTGAGTAACTTGCTGCAAATCTCCGGCTGCACCTGTCGTGATTTCTGGTTGTCCAATTATCACTTCCTCAGCTGCCCGGCCTCCAAGACCTCCTACTATTCTTGCAAACAGTTGCTGTTTGGAAATCAGTGTTGGATCTTCACCAGGTATGAACCACGTCAGACCCCGAGCCTGGCCTCGGGGGATCAATGTGACCTTCTGTACTGGATCATGACCTGGAGTCAAGGTCCTGTGTGCAGCAAAGCAAAAGTATTAGCTCAAAGTACTCTTTTAAGACACATACTACATGAAATCAAGAAGGTAATACACTCTTAAAGCTCTTGTTTTCTGAGAACTCTGGAATTCACCATTGGCAAGTAGTTTAAATTGAATGAAATGATCTACTTACGCGCAGACAGCGTGCCCAACTTCATGATAAGCTACCAACATCTCGTTCTTTCCATCTGTCATCCTGGTTCCTTCCATCCCAGCCACAATTCGATCAATTGAGTCATCGATCTCCTTTAAAGTGATCCTGTCTTTTCCTCTCCGACCAGCCAGAATGGCAGCTTCATTCATGAGGTTTGCCAGGTCTGCACCGCTGAAGCCCGGTGTCCTCATGGCAATAACACTTAAAGAGACATCCTTGTCAAGCTTCTTGTTGTTAGCATGAACCTTAAGTATCTCTTCCCTGCCCTTGACATCCGGCATACCAACGGTAACCTGGTAACCAAACAAACCAAAATCTGTCAAAATTGATCATCATAAAAGTGCAGATAAGTCTGCATTGGAGCATCTTCTAAAACTCTATACCACGATACTTGATGACTAACCTGTCTGTCGAACCTGCCCAGCCTCAACAAAGCTTGATCAAGAATTTCAGGCCTGTTAGTAGCAGCAATGACAATGACTCCAGTGTTTCCAGTAAAACCATCCATTTCTGTCAGCAGCTGGTTCAGGGTTTGCTCTCTCTCATCATTACCTCCACCAATACCTGTTCCTCTCTACCTCCCAACAGCATCTATCTCATCTATAAAGACCAGACACGGTGAATTCGCCTTGGCCTTGTTGAATAAATCCCTCACTCTAGAAGCTCCTACGCCTACAAACATCTCAATAAACTCCGATCCTGACAGTGAAAAGAAAGGCACACCTGCTTCTCCAGCAATGGCCTAAGCCAACAATGTCTTCCCAGTACCAGGTGGCCCTACTAACAGCACACCCTTGGGAATTCTTGCACCAACTGCAGAAAACTTCTCAGGGGTCTTCAGGAACTCAACAATCTCCTGGAAATCTTGCTTTGCCTCATCAATTCCAGCTACATCATACCAGTGTTCGGTTCCATCTGGAATTTTACTTTGTTCCTGCAAGTAACACAATCATCTTTCAGTAATCTATCAAAAATCTCATTCCATGCGACGAATATTTTCTCAGAGAATTCTCAGTTTCAGCATACTTTCCAAGTCCAAAAGGCAAGTTTGGACCACCAGGGGTGTTTGAACTCGATCTCCTCAATAGAAGGATACCAAGAAATATCAAAGGGAAAGCTAAATTTCCCAGCAAATCAAGAATGGCACCTGTAACATTCATCTCCATAGGATGAGCTGCAAAATCAACACCCTTCTCTTTAAGTTTCCTCAACAACTCAGCTTGCAATCCAGGAAGCTGAATCTTAACTCTCTGGATTTTGCTCAATGCAGGATTGTATATCTCAGCAATAGCAAACGTTCCATTTTCGAAAAAAATCCACTTTCTGAACATCCCCTTGATCTATATACTCCAATAATCTTGAGTACGACATTCTACTCGAAGTCGCTTCGATAGGGGCCTCTGGTTCTGCTCTTGCAGGCTTACCATTGACAACTGCTCCGCCCACGAGACTCAAACCACTGCCACCACTTAGCAGCTTTCTTCTACTAAGTTTGGTGTCTAATGGTGATCTTTGACATGAATTTTCTTTCATGGTGGATTTGTGGAGAGGGGCATCTTTTGAAAGGTCTTGAAATTTGCTTACAGGTAGGTTTGAAACAGAAAGGGATAGAGCAGGAGCCATTTTTTTGGCTTTGCTGAAATATGTACAGAAGCAAAAACTCAATTGCAGCAAACTTTAAAATGCTAGTTGCAGCTAACTTTGGAGGGAATGCTTTAGAAATTACTATTTATAACGTGGAAATAGATGAAAAATTGAGATGTTTCTAGTCTTCTTTTTTTTTTTTTTTGGGATTTATGTGAGTATTTTTTGAAGTTCTTTTTCTTCTTCATGAAGGGTCTAGATGATTAAAATATGGCTGCACGTTCGAATTATATCCATGGAATTGTAAGAACAGATAGTTCCAAGTCAAATTGTAGACATGACAAGCCTTTTTCTCTGACCATACACTTGCAGTTGAGAAGACTTTCCTCGTATATACTAGAAACGGATATACTTGTACTTATTTTTTCTTTCTTTTTTTTTTTTCTATTAAGGAGAGTAGTTATTGTTTGGAAAATAATATTTACTAGAGAAATGGTTGGCTAATTTTCAAGGATTCAAAGTCTTTTTTTTAGGGGGAAAAAAATTTCGAAGAGATTAATTATGTGATTAAAAGAAATAAAATTTATTTGAATTGTTCGAACAACCCAATCTATTACAAAATTTTGATTTCTTCTCGATATATCTAAGCACGTCTTACTTGATGTCAAAATGGGTTACTCCCCGGCTTCAAATTATTTCATTCAATAACTGTAGTGGCCAAATTGAAATTCTAATTGAGAACCATAATGGTCTTGCCCAATCAATAACAACACGAATATTTCCTTATCAAGGCCCGCGTTAGAATACAATTAACCAAATTCAGGGTTTGGAAATAGGATTAAAGCTCATTTTATTATACTACTTTTAGGAATTTTATCAATCTTTTATTATTGTAACATCCACGAGGGGTTAGAATATTTCTATTTTCAAATAAAATAAGAACCTACAAATAGCTAGTCATTAATAATCAATTTACACGAGTGCTGTCCTAGGTTCCCTTAATGATTGTGTTATAACTAAAGAAAATGTCATACAAGGTACCATACAGCCTCTCATTTATGACCTTGATCGAACGATAATTGAATATCTCATGGATAGATTTTTTTTTCACTAACCATTTCAAGATGTCCTATTTGTGCACGTGAACGGTCACATGTAAAGCTCACATTCTCACGTACATGAATTTTAGTTATTTTTTAGTCCGTTGTGTCTTTACAAGAAATATTTTTCTGGACATGGCAAAATATAATCTCCATCCAATCTCGTCTACTTTAACATTTTATCACCCAATGCTTTATGCACATGAAAATAAACCACCCTACAGTATATGACGTAGAAAAACGTCGACAGAATTTTCAAGCTCTCCATTTTTTTTTCCTGGAACAGGTTATATATTAGGAACAGATCTTTAACCATTTAATACAAAGCAGAAGCAAGCAGTCTGATCAACAGTGAGCTAAATTGTTTGCAAAACATAGAAACCTTCAACGAGGCTGATATTCACGGTTATATACACAGTTGCTCCTCGACTTCCCAGAATATTGGCATGCCATTCAAATGCAGGCAGATGTTGAGCAGGACATCACGATGCAGAAGGTATAAGACCTGACGAGTGACACGTCTCCGGACATGATTGCGTAGCCGGTGTATGGCCATCTGATGATTGAATGGAGACTGCAGATGGCATTGGAGACGATATGATATCTTTTGGTGTTTCAGAATCTTCGGATTGAACAGGGACTGAAGATGGCATTGAAGATGGTATGTGATCTTTTGCTGTTTCAGAATCTTCACACTGAATGGAGACTGAAGGTGATACGAGATCTTTCAGTGTTTCAGAATCTTCCGCTGACTTTTGATGTTGTAGTTCAGCCCTGTAGATTAACAAGGTACCGCATCATATAATTGCTAATAGCAGAATATTAAACAGGTAGGCACATGATCCATTCAACCACTCCCAGCACTTGATGTCTTAAAAGTAAATAAAAACAATGACCTCAAATGTTGACCAACTGCAAATCCCTCATGAACATAGTTTACTTTCACAATTACCAACCTCTTGGAACGGCTGGAATATGAAGACCAGATTAAATTCTTCACGAACTAGAATCAGAACAGGGAACATATAAGGTTGATTGTAATAAACTGGAGCAAACATGTGAAATCCAAGTTTAACAAGACATCAGATAAAACCATTGTTAAATAATCTAAAGCCGCACAGACAGAAGTACAGTCTCCAATCAAAATAAAACTTATTATAAAACTTATTAAAGCTTTGGCATAGTTGTATATCATAAGATCAAAAGAGACAGGTAGTTAAAGAAATGGAAAACTGTCATTCTCTTCAACCCTATGGTCATCGCTGACCAAAACAATAAAAATTCTACTCACTGAATAAGACGCTGAAGGTCTTTCGCAGATTTGTCCAGCGCATATAGGGCCATCTTTTTTACCTATTCCAAAAGAAGAATGCATCAGGGACAATAGTAGATAAGGAAATGTGAGTATTAAATGTTCTTTGCCCTGATAAATGGTGTTAGTCACTGGAGTCCGGGAAATCAACGTGCTAGTTCCACAGTTCATATATTTAGCATGAGGAAACATAAATAAGTAGCTTAATCAACGACGGAGACTAAATAAATTACAGTGCCCATGAGTTGACATGTCAGACTATAGCACTAAGAAAGCAAGTAGCCTACATTACAAATAGGGTTATGAAACTTCAAAAATTAACACTAAGAAAATAATTCCACAAATCAGTAACTAACACTTATCCAATGTTCAGCAATAGAGGCTATTGCTCGAGAATAAAGCTGAAGCTTTCAAATTCTTCAGAATAACTTTCATAATTAAGGGTAATGGTGACAGTAAGCCTAAATAGATTATCCGCAGAGACAAGTGTCCATCACATAAACCTACCTAGTTTATTTCAGCTCAGAAGCAGGGAAGAAGGGGAAAACAAAAACAAAAGTAACTCCAGCAAAATATTTAGTTACTTGTGTCAGTCTATTTTAGAACTACTTTTTGGGAGAGGTAAAGTTCCCTCTAAACCAGAGAAGTAATGTTTACAAATAATAAAAGGTGGTCACACTAAAGAACTATCAAGCATACCTCTAATTTATCCTCCTTAGCCCTGTGATTCTTGGGAAGAATACGAAACTCTTCAGTCAAGCGAACGCACTCAACAAGGTTTTCAGGTGAAACAAAGTCAAGAGCAACTTTTATGCATGACTGCAAGTAATAGAAAAGAGACATAAAAAGAACATCAGAAAGTGCCTCACAATGCCAGTTAGAGAAACAAGTCTACGCACCCTTGCAGCACATCTACAATAAAATGCAAAGCAAATGAGAAAATCTTTTTGATGGTGTTCTATCAAAGCCGAGCAACTTTTATGCATGGCTGCAAGTCACAAGAAATAGATGTATGGACAGAAGATCAGAAAATGGCTAACACTGCCAGTTAGAGAAATTAGTCCATGCGCTGTTGCATCATATCTACCATAAAATGCAGAGCGAAACAGACATCTCAAGTTCGTGTTGTTCTATTTAAGTCTTTCTATATATATCATCAAGGATAAAAAACCTATCTCAACATAATTCAAGAAATATACAGTTAAACATTAATAGCTCTTCAAGTCCACAGGATTTGCAACTTCTAACCCCCAAACAAAAACCCCCCCCCTCTCCCTCGCTTCCTCTGTCTCTGTCTTTTTCCTTGTCTGTTCTTTCTATATTTGCTTATGAATGCTACAAGTTTAAAAATAATCATAAGTAAGACAAGTGAAACAAAAGTGTCTCATAAAGCATAATCACATGCAACAATCAACTACAGCAGAGAAAGGGCTTCATGAACATCAAAAAGAAAAGGCCACCAGAAGGCGACAGAATCCAAGTTTGCTAGTGCAGCCATGCTATATACAGTTTCTGCCGTTACCTTTTTCTGGTGAGTAGTCAATAAGCAATGAGTTTTGTATTTACTTGTGCTTCTCTCTAATCTTTTTAAATTGTTTTATCAGGTACATGAGATTATATGGAAACTCCCCTATCACACATAGACAGACACACTTGCGGAGCATGTTAGCATTATGTACTGCTTTTTCTTCACCCATTATAGCCATGTACACCCACAGAAAATGGAGATAAACAGGAATAAAACAGTAACCCACTTAATGCTTCTATTTTTGTAACTTTGAGTAGCGTGCAACTCTTCAAAGTCGCAAGTTACCATTCTTCAAGAAAAGATAAGTTCATGCAGCTACAAAGCCCATTCTATGAGTGGTGATTATACAAAATACATCTCAAAGATGCCATATATTAGAATGTTCTTGTTCCCAAAATTCAAAGAAAGACTACATTAATGAAGACTAGAGATATTCGAGGAGAAAGACTTGAGAGGAAAATTACAATTATGTAAGTTTTAGCCAATGATTGCAGATACGACCTTGGCATGACAACAAATTCATGTATAAATCTTAGAAAATTACTAAAATGATTGTTCACACAATTGATGAAATTTGAGGTGTACAAAATGCCATAAATAAGACAAACCATTCACACAGACATTTTATTTACGGAAAGGCTCATTGCCAGAGAATCAAGTGCTCTGCAAAATTTAAGAATATGATAAACATGGTTCTTCAAGCACCACCATGAGAAAGGTTCAGAAAACAGTGGCAACATAATGACCTAGTAAAGGGACTGGTGTACCTTAACATTTCTAACTTGATGAGGACATCCAGCAGGTATGAAAACTGCCTCCCCAAGTTTTTGCATAAAAGTCCAAGGCTCAATCCCTGCATGACCAAATAATTCACATCAGGAACATGTTGACAAGAAAAGACTTTTATACACTATTTATAGGAAAGTACCAAATTCCTCCTTCAGCTTCCTCTTATGGTAGGAGGTTAGGTAGAAAGTTTGGTCATGAATTGGGTGAATAACCTGTACATTCAGAAGAATATGATCTCTGCATTAGAAGATATGTAATAGATTATTGAATTGCAACTCAATTTGTTATACACAATTAGAGGAATTCAAGAACTAGGATACTCCTAGAGAAGGGATAAAAAAAAACAAAAACAAAAACAAGAAAAAGACAAAATGTCTTGCTAAATTGAGAAATAGGCAAGGGGAAGGGAGTTAAACTATTAGAAAATATTAGGAAACTACAATCATTTCTGCAGATCAAGATCCCAATTTCATGACTGAAACAAAAATTATGCTAAACAAAACATTACCAAGAAAGAGCATCCTAGGGAATTAGGTAGGTTATTCACGCAATCAATATTTCAATAAATAACTTGATCCTTCATAATTGTTGTAATAGTTAGCATCTGTAACTCCTGCCATCCTTTACCCAGCAGAAGAATGCACTAACAAGAATGGGAAGCAGCAAAGGTGTATCATTAATTATAAAGACTTGGCCATGGATTTTCTCTCTTTCCTCTCAAAACCGTCCTGAAACCTCAACCTGTACGCCACCCTCCACCACCACCACAAACACCCCCTCACCCATTCACACTCCATCATCAAAACCCCTTTTCTTGTTGCCCCAACCATTGAAACCTAAAACACTTATTCACACCCGTTCCTAAACTCCAACCGTCGCTTTCCATGGCTAGGAAGAGAAAATGCTCACAATATCCGGTCCGTTCTAGTGCGCAATTGAATGCTAAGCAGCAAGCCAAAGAGGTGTATCCTCTCACGAAAAATCCCTTGGTGATGCTTTGGATGTGGTTGACACAGAGCATGAATATGTTGTGTGAACCACTAGCAAGAAAGGTAACGAAGTCTTTGATGCCCTTGAGAATGGCAAAACTTTAATGGAGCTTCAAGAGTAAAAACACAAGGTTAAAGAAGAACTTGTTAAAAGTCTAAACTGCAAGCTCAAGTATAGATCAGCTCCAACCTCTCCACTTGAATGGACTGATCCCATTTCACCTCGTAAACAAGCTGAAAGCGAACTTGTTCAGTCTCTCTTTACTCCACCAGCTCGAAACCACCACAAAAATGGGTGTTCCGGCAGCAAAAAGAAGAACGTTGATGTTCAAAATCAGATGGAAAATGGCGAATTCAGGTATGATATAGAATCCTTTCTTGGGGCATGGAAATCAATCCAACTTGTATTTTTTGCAATATGGGATGTGAAACTAGGGACCATCTCTTCTTTGAATGTTGTTTCAAAAGAAGAATTTTGAGAAGGGGCCTTCATCTTACTTTGGTTAGAGAATCCTTGATCAATGGGAAGACATTGTGGCTTTTATTACACCATCGGCACTTGAAAGGAATCTTAAAGCTACCATCTTGAAGCACTTACTTGGAGCCACCATCTATCACATTTGGTTGGAAAGAAACAATAGGGAATTCAACAATAAAGCCAAAAGTGAAGAACAAGTTTTTGCTTCCTTTTACAATGGTCGGCTAAGGTGCTCTTTGTACTGTAAATTTCCTACTTCTAATATCAACAAAAAGTTATGTATACTGTGGGGCCTAGATACTATTCTTGTATACGGCAGCCCCTTCTTTTGACTTTTTGACTATGACTGTACTTGTACATTGATTTGAATACAATACACACTCACTTTCTTCGCCAAAAAAATAAAAAAAAAGAATGGAAAGCAGCAATTGCATTAGCAATCCACAGAAAGCAATACAGATTTGATAAGAAGGGAAAGGCAGGATTCTAAAGTGGCAGATGCTGAAATATTTGCTTTGCATCGAAATACATTCCTTTGCCCAAAAGAACTGACGCAGACGAACAACTTGGGTGATGAAGTGTTATGGTGTGGAGCCAGGTAATATCTTAGACTCACGCTTCAGGGATTAGATTCACGTGACAGAGGAGATGATGTAACAATTGATTTTCAAATGCCCAGACCAGGCAATGTGAGGGAGTCAGCCTCAGTTGATATACAATGCACATCATAGTTGATATTAGTCTGGCTGTTTATAATTTAACAATCCCATTCTCTACGTAGAGCAGGTCTTACAGATATGGTGATAGCATTAGCATTCCTCTTCATCACATCCTTGATGTTCTGAGTGACTGCCATTGTGCCTCAGTATGCTTAGAGAGATATTGGGGTGGGAAGGTTGGTGGAGTGGTTGGAGGAGGCAGACCAGACAGAGACAGAGTATGGATGACAAATAGAGACTAGTATTATGATGAAGAAATCCAGAGCCATGTAGTCAGAAAGAAACACTGCTTCACATAATGGACTCAATCCATTTAAGAAGCAATGGCAATTCCCAAAAGAATCAATTCTGCAATGAATTACTCAATTAATTCATCTGCAATGGTTCGAAAAGACAAGTGTCTCTCAGTCAATAAGAAATCTATGACAATTTTATGGAAGTTAATTTTCTGAGTACTATTTATGCAACTTGTCAATGATCAGATAATATTGATTACATGACCTTTCCCTTTCAAGCTACAATGGATCAGTTGATTTCACTTATTACTTGATGTTACGATGGCCCTGACTAAAATAAGCATCAGTTTGCAAAAGAACCAAATATGAGCAACGATTGCATTCATCAAGTTCTAGCTACCATTTCTTACTAAGGTGCCAAGCACCTGGCAGGAAAGTGAGTTTTTGTGCCTTTTGTCACAACAGTGCAAACTGGGTTCTGGACTGAAAATTGAAACTAGTACTCAAACATTCTACTCAATATAACTCAATTTATGTGGTGCATATTTCAGAACTAGGTTAGTTATTTCAAGAATCAATATAAATCGTTAATCTAAGAAAATTGAGACAGGTTATTATTCAATTTCTAGTTAGCAATTCAAAGCAAGAAATCATTATATGTGTAAACATAACATGAAAACACTACTACACCAAAAAGTGAACCGACCCCAAAGCAGAATATTAATAGAATCATGCTGGGCTCTACCCAAATGTAACTTATTTACAGCAAACCATTTGCAGTAATTTCTAGATATGTCATGTGAAAATGATGAATGAATATGCCCAACGTACATTTATTGAGAATAGTGGATCCTACCTATGTCAAAAAGTACAAGTTACACTACAGAAGTTGCAAGACGCACTGAAAAACAGCCAATCGGACACGTCTGGCTAAGTGGTGTAGGGCCTGATAAGGCATTTGACTTAATGTTGTGAGCGTAGTCTCATCCTTGAGTTAGTTAGGTAGGTTTTAGTTCTACATGCCAGCTGTACAAGTAATCTCTAACCAAGTGTAACTATCTTACTGAGCGGGCTAAGATACCTGCTCTATCTATTGTAATCACTAACTCAATCAATAGAGTATCTTTTCTTCCTCTCCAAGCATCTTATCATGATATCCAGAGCAGGAACAATCCTGGTCCTTTTCTTTTAGGCCATAGCCATGGCAGCTAGGATTTCTCGATTGTGTAATCTCAATTAGAGATCTCATCGAGTCTTGGGATCACATTCTCCTCAGTTCGCAAGGCTTAAGCTTTCTCCTGGATTTTGCAGCTTTATCAGTGGTGAACAGTTGCTGTTTGATGATATTCACCATTGATGTGCCTTTTCGAGCCTCTTTGCGGCTGAGATCTTTGACGAAGGACCGTCTCCATCACTAGATCACTGTCTTGCATCACATGGCAAGAGTCCATGGATCGGGATGGCAACGGTCCATGGATTGGGAATAACGGGTCTTATTTATGTCAAAAAGTTTAAGTTGTATTAAGGACCCTTATGGGTATGCACCAAGTAACGACCAACAGCACATGTCCGGTTGAGTAGGTGGAGTCAGCCCCACATGCAAAAAAGGACTACCTGATCACGTACAGTTGAATGGCTGGGTACACTATAACACTAAGCTATTTCAAACTAGTTGGCCACGTTTTAGTTATTTCCTGAACTCACAAGTATTGATTTGACACGTATGGCAGACATTCTAGAGTCCTTGTAGCATAAAACCAATTAGTACCAAAGAGTGATCTTTCTTTTTATTCATAGATAAAGTACACAGGCAACTACACTGCTGTACAATCTCATATTTAAATGGCATGAGTTCCCTGCTTGTTCAGCCAAATTCACCAACAATCCCCTTCAAGCTGGTGAATGGATATTGGCCATGCACAGCTTGCTTATGGTATGTTGAAATCAAACTATAATCCTTTGCCTAGGATATCCGCAACTTGACCGACCATTCCTGAGACATGGTGGTACAAATTAAACCATGATTCAGGTTCTCCTTTCTAAAGTGCCAATCTACTTCCATATTTTTTGTGCAACCATCATGCTCCCGTCCCATTTAACTCCAAAGTTTCAAGATAAAACCATTTTACAAATTCCATCTAAAAGTAGTTCTTAATTCTGCCTTAACACTTGATCTTGCACAATAGGTTGATCTCGCCACAACAGCCTGATAACCTGCTTTTTGCTTTCTCAAGTCACAACTTTCCACCAAAGGAAAGTACAATAATCAAACGTTGACCTGCAATTGACTACCAATCCAACCTAGCCTAATCTTAGTTCTCCATTATTTCTGAAGGTGACACCATCCCTAGGAGTGGATTTCCCACTACTATAGGAATAGGTTAATAGCATCCAAGTGAGAATGACACTCAGTGCATAGGCAATGTCAGGTCTCATCTTGGAGAAGTAAATGAGTTTCCTTCATTAGTAGGAGTGACTAAGACAATGCTCCTTCCCTCTCATTAGCAGGTTTTATGTTGAATGTTGCCTTCAGAATCTTTAAGCAGTAATGAGACATAAAGCTGCATATGCCCTATATTCAACTCAATTGTGTTATTGAACTTACAGCAAGTATTTTCTGGCACTGTGGGCATCCTGCAACAAGTATGACCTGAAATTGGATCTATATCTCATAGATGTATATTTCAAAATTTACTAAACCATATCTTAGTCCTATGAGATTTGTGTATATTTCAAAATTTCCAGAAATATGTCTCAGTTCTAAGAGATTTGACTTTAAAAAGTATAGAAACAATTAATCTCCATAGCCCAAAATGTGGACTTAGAAGCAAGCATTTTATGACAGATCAATTATTACCTGCTCTACTGGACAACAATAAGTATGTCTGAATTCCTTGTAGTGCCTCCTAAGATATTCCTCAAGCTTTGGAACATCTTCTCTCCGGAATATGTCCCAAACTGCACCTCCTTCAGATGACTCTGATTTGCTTGATCCCTTTTCAGAATCACCCTCTTGGTCTGCATCATTGTTCACGAAAGACAAGCGAGATGATACAGCATTAACCTCACCTACCCCACTGCCATTTGGCACATGCTCATCTTCTTTTTCTTTTTCAGATGAGGAAGTTGTCGCATCCACTATGGACATATTTTCAGGCCCCATTAGTCCATCAGTTGATTGACTTCCCCCGTCATTCCTTTTGCCCTCCATGCTCTCTCCACGAACCTCTGTTCCATGCATGCAACTATTCCCTGCTGATAGCATCCTAGGAACTTCACTCTGGTCGTTAGATATGCCATGAATTGAATGTTCATCTTTAACTCTCAATGAGTCAGGAACCATGCCTCTGCTTTCATCAATTACAGTGTCCATTGAATTGTTACCATAATGCTGGATATCCAAAGAGTCAGTCTGCCCTTTTCTTTCTTCCTCAGCTGCATAATTACCTCCATCAGATGCTGCGATATCAGATGGCTCTGATTTTATGATCCCATTATATTGCCCAGTATTGCTTTCCACCTCCTTGTTACATGTGTTCACAATTCCAAAGAGTTCTTTTTGGTCTTGGGCAACGTGCTTTTCCTTCAACTTTTTAATTTCATGCTGCCAGTCAGATTCAATACGCACTTCAGCAGTGTGTGTCAGTATGTTCACCTGCAAACTTTAATAAAGTTAAGAAACTGACTAGATACAAAAGGAACAAAAATGCTCAAGAAAATAGATAAGACATACTAGCAAATATTTTGGCACATATAAAACTTATTGTCTTGCTTAAATTAGCTTCTACAAGCACAGAAACAGATCAATCATTTCTCTGCTGGTGCTGCTACAACAAAATAATTACTCATCTGTCCAATAAAACAGAGAACGACTAGAATGACAACAATATCATATAAAGTGATCTAGAATTTGAATCATACTATCTAACTTAGGCCATAAAAGAGTTCTTCTGAAGAAAGAACAACAAATAGATTATAATGTCTATATGTATGTATATACATATATATATATACACACACACACACACATATACAGATGTATGTATAATGTATAGAGGGAGAGAGAGACTCAAGGCCTGTGCACAAAGCGTTTCAATGCTCCTGAAGAATCAGTTAGCAAGTACCCTAATAAGCAAGAGTCCATATATATATATATATATAGAGAGAGAGAGAGAGAGAGAGAGACTCAAACGCCTGTGCACAAAGCATTTCAATGCTCCTGAAGAATCAGCTAGCAAGCACCCTAATAAGCAAGAGTCCTCTAATTCATAACAAATAGGAGTCTCCCCAGTTTTTCTGATTACAATTTACATAAAATGACTGTTAATATATGAGCAGTATGAAGCTGATGTTTGACATAACAAAACTAAGAGGATGTTAGGCATTTCTTATAAGTTGGTCAAACTTGCTTATAAGCAAAAAAATAAAATTTACACATTTGCCAAATTGTGCTTATAAGCAAGTAAAGATGGCTTATAAGCAACAAAAAAGAATAAAACAAAACCCCCCCAACATTTTTAGCGGCTTATAAACAATGGGAATTGACCAAATAAAAAGATATTTGCACCCCTTAAAAACTAATTTTGTTTCACAACATTGTTAATGAAAGGTCCTTTTAGTCATTTTAATAAACACTACTACGAATAAGTACATATTTGTCAAACATGTCAACAATTTATCAGCACATTCTATCCAAACACTCCTATGCTTATTCTTCATTTGCTTATAAGCATCACAAGTTTCTTATAAGCAACTTAAGAAAAGCAAAGCCAAACAGACTCTAAGTACAAATATATGCCACTGCAGATTTCTCTTGAAGCCCTCGACATGACTGAGGGAAGGGCGTAGCCATGAATAGAAAACAGCCACTCTGAAATCCATCAGATATCCATTCAAGAAAACTTATTATTAGCTTGAAATCCAACAAAGAAACAAGTAATTCATCCCCCACGACTAACTCATTCTGCATCAGCCGATGTGAAAAAGGTTGCCCTTGTTACCCTTTGGTAGAAATAAACTATCATTATAGGAAATATTTCACGGGTTTACTTCTTTGGTTCCGCTTTTCAATGAAGTAGATGTCAATAATTCATGTATTGCACTCAAGAACATCTTAAGCTGCCTATTAATTGAAAATTAGCACAATTGGAGAACTAAGAAGCACAGAGGCATCAGAAAGAAGAAACGCTTTGAAGTGAGATGACTATGAGAATGGAACAACTAAGCTGAATGACTATTTGACAGGGCATCCAAGGAGAAAGCCATTTCGAATTCCAAGGCAGTACCTCTTGCCATATGCATCAACATATCACTTTTAGCAAAATCAAGAAAGCGAGTAAAAGAAGTGGATGGGATTTTTCCCAATAGACTTGTCATTCTATATGATTTTTCATCATATTTATTGAAAGAAAAGGTTCATTCTACTTCACAATCTTAAAAGCTAGCCAACCATATTGAAGAACGTATCAAAGACTTTTCTTATTTCATTATGAACAAGCTTATCCCTTAAAATATACAAGGGAAATACAGCAAGAAAATCAAATCTATTCTTAAGAGAGAAAAGGGAAAAATCAAAACCAAGAAATAGGAAAGAATATCAATCATACAACAACATACAATAATAAAGAAGATCAAAAGGCAAATTTCATTAAAAAAAATCATTGTCAAAACTCAAGGATTTCCAACACTTCCTCCCAAGCTGGTGAGTGGATGTCTTCCATTGCCAACTTGCTTGATAGAACTTGAAATCTCACAATTGCTAACCTTTTAGTGAAGATATCAGCAATTTGATTCTCTGATGGCACATAGGGAGCACTATTTAAACCACTATCCAGCCTCTCCTATATGAAACGTCTATTGATCTCAATGTGCTTTGTTTTATCATTTTGTATAGGATTACAGGCAATACTAATGGCTAATTTGTTGTCACAAAATAATCTCATGCTGCCCACTCTTGGAATTCTAAGATCATCTAAGATGAATTTTACCCACAGGAAGTCATAAACTCCATCAGCCATAGATCTAAATTATGCTTCAGCACTAGATCGAGCAACTATATTTTGCTTCTTACTTCTCAAAATTATTAGATTACCTCCTAGGAACATTAACTGTCCTGAAGTTTACCTTCTATCAACTTGTGAACCTACATAGTCTGCATTTGTATAGGTTTCTAGAGTAAGTTCTCTTCGTCCTCGAAACAAAATTCCCTCACCCAATGTAGCCTTGAGGTAATAAAAATTCTATATGATGTTTGCGATCTGTGTATGTTTGTATATAGTGTTTGCATACACTTCTTCGGGTAGTTTGAGCTTAATTGTATGCATTTAGTGTTATACTTGTGCACAATAAGCCATATATACGCATAAAGGGTTGAAACGCATAAATGCTACACTAAGTGATATATTTCATGTTTTAGGTGTGTTTTTGGGAGAAGGAATTGAGTTTGATTAAAGATGCAGAGGGTATGGACAAAGTTTGAAGATGTTCATGGGGATGAAAAGATCAAGAAAAATGGGTTTGGAATCTTCCTGAAGAAGCATGAGGCAAGCGGAGAAGACCGGAAGCGAAATCAGCGAAATTTCAGCAAAGTGCAGGTTCTGCCGGTCACCCTAAAGGGACCGGTTAGGGCTACCGACAGCAACAGAGAACAGAGGAAATGTTGCAGAACTTGCCGGTCGACTCACATTCTTGCCAGTCGATCAGTTAGGCGACCAGCGAAGCCCGATAACAGCTATTTAAAGCCTGTTAACATAATAAATAAATAAACCAATATCCTCTCTACAAGCTTAAGCTTTTAGATGAGGTGGTAACTCTAACATGGTAACAGAGCCTAGAAGCCAAACAGCACAGGTTCGATCCTTATCGTCACCCATTTAATTAAATTGTCCACGTGCAAGATCTAAACAAATCGCGCTACACGTTAAGGGACGTGTTAACATAATAAATAAACAAACCAATATCCTCTCTACAAGCTTAAGCTTTTAGATGAGGTGGTAACTCTAACAAAGCCCTTTGCAGCTCAAAAATAGAGGAGGAACTTCTTTTTTCTTCAAACCCATTTCACCCTAACCCTAATCCCATTCAATAAACACCTCCACGCATCCTCTAAACACCCTACCAAGCGAAGGATTGAAGCAATTAACAAGGATTTGAAGAGCTTGTACGGATTTGGAAGCAAAATTTCGGGGAGTTCTTGTTCTTTCTCTAAATCTTGTAAATATGTTGCTAGAATATACTATATCTAGGGTTGTTTGTTGTTGTATATTAGAGTAAGGCTATGAATAAAGGATTTGTGTCTATTTTTGGTTCTTCATACATGCTTGTTTACAGTGATTAATAGCATGATTTTATATGTCTATGTATTGAAAATCGGTTATGTTTATACGTTCGATAAAATGTCTAAGTGAAGATGCGTGTGTTCATTTGTGCTTAAATGCTATCGGTAGTGGTCTCACCTCAGCTTTAATCCATGTGAACGGCATGAGCACTGTTTGCAACTAAAGTGTGTTGATTAATATGCCGAATAGATGACTTAGTATGGTAGGAGTATACCTCTAGTCTGAAACAATATTAAAAAGGCACCCACTAGCACTAGTTAATGCTCTAGAAGTCTAATCTTTGGTCTAAAACAAAACTAATAAATTAGTCTATCAAGTAGGACATTAGTCAACACCAAAGAAAACTTAGTTAACTAAGCCCTAAAACCTAGGTCATAAAGATCACGCTATACTATAGGGAAATACACCAAGGGATAGATCCGTACCGAGACCTAGTGGATAATAAGGTTAGTTAGCTAAGGTCTTCAAGAGAATAATCAAGCCACAAATAGACCGAACTATTATCATAGCCCAAGTCTAGTTGCAACACAATCACCCTAGGTCCGTTTCGAGCTTGTAGAGCCTTCTTTTTTTAGCTTGGCACCTATAGTTTCTCCATTAGTTTAGGCTAGTTTAGGATTTATTTTCCGTTGTTCCAAGCTCCATTTAATCTTAAAAAAGACCAAAAACACTTCAACACAACGCATGTAGGTAGTCTTAGGCACTCTTGCATATAAAGACCGAACTAAGGTAACCTTCCCATGGAGACGATACTCGCACTCGTATTCGTTGTACCAAGAACGATCCGTACGGTTGCGGATTAAAACAACATCAATATACAGCATGCAGGTGTTCTCGCTTAGGATCATGCATAAATTGGGTAACTACACTCAGTAAATATGCTATATCTAGCCTGGTATAAGATTTTTAAAGCAATCAACCAACCAATCACTAATATCTTCCTTCATCAACTGCACCACTCCATTCCATTTCTCCAATCCAATGATTTGCATCAATAGGAGTTCTTACTGCCATGCTATACAAATTTCCTATCTCTTTGAGCAAATCCAAAACATATTTTCTTTGGAAATAGAATTAACTCTTTTGGCTAAGAAGTACTTCAACCTTCCAGGCTTCCTTAATCTCGAACTCTTTAATCAGTTCTTTTTCAAAAGAAATTCTCTTTCTACATCATTACCAGTCACAATAATATCATTTACATAGACAAGTAAAAGCTCTTAGTTCACTTTCAGCCGAGTGTTTCATGAACAAGGTGTGATCACTTTGACTTTGTTTCTATCTAATACTCAACAAGACCGGTGTAAACGCTCTTAGAGATTCTTTTAACCCATACAGCACCAATTTCAATAGGCACACCTTGTCTTTCGCAAAGTTATTTCAAATTCAGGTAATGGCCCCATAAAGACTTCTTCCTCAAGGACCCCATGTAGAAATGCATTTTTTACATCAAATTGCTGCATATTCTAGTCAAACATAGTAGCAAGTGACAGTAAAATTCTCATAATATTCATTGTCACTACTAGAGCAAAAGTCTCCTAATAATCCACCTTATAAGTTTGTGTATGCCTAACGCAACAGAAATTTGGAGAACATAACAAAAAAGAAGCAAAATCAAAGAGGTCAATTTCAAGGCTAAAATTTGCCTAGAAATCCCATAATTAGGGAATAAAAATATTATTGAATAATTTTTGAAAAAGGTTGTCCAACAATAAAAGCTTTTACCCCTATATATAGGCTAGGAATCCACAACAAAATAGGAAACTAAAACTAAATAGGATTCCTTTTCATATCAAAATAGGTAATAACTAATCCTAATATAACTAGGACTCAATAACAAATAACAAATCCTAAGCCCTAACCAATTTTAATTACTAACTAAAATAATAAAATTCTATGCTGCATCAATGCCTTTTACAACGAGTCTAACTTTTTATCTTTCAAGGGAACCATCTACGTTATATTTAGAGTATAAACCCATTTACATCCTACAGGTTGTTTCCTTTTAGGCCGACTCACAACTTACCGTGTCTTTTTTTTTTTTTTTTTGGCCAGTCCATCCATTTCCTCTTTCATAGCTTGTAACCAATTCTTGTCTTTTAAAATCTCTTGGCGGTTGTAGGAGTATCAACGGAATTTAGAGTGCTACGAAGAATTTGTGCTGAGGAGGTAGGATACAAACTGTGAGATGGGATAAATTGGTTTCTTGGTAGATGTTCAAGGTGTCTTCCTCAAGGCTATTGGTAGGATGAAGTCTTCAAGGTTAGATTCTCATGGAAAAGACTTATATTGTTCTGGAAAGAATCATTTGTTAAAGGAGAAAAAAGAATTTTCAGTAGCAGACTTTGGGTTAGACTCATGGATTTGCATTGACAAAGGAGTTTTCTTTTTCCCCCTTGAGTATTGCAATAACTCAGAAACTCTAGTAGGCAGTTGTTATGTTTCCAGAGTAACTATTTTAGCTTCGGGAGGTGTTTTGATGGTTGTTTTAGCTGGTTTCATTTGGCTAGCTGTTTCAACTGGTTAAGTGGCAGTTTCTTCTCATCAGGTGCTTGGATAGTTGTTTCGGTTGATAAATATGAAGAGAGCTATGGCATATCTTCAAAAAGATTTGGATTCTCCCCCTGAGGATAAGAATGTTTAGAACAGTATAACTCTATTTCACAAAAAATGACATCCACGGACAAACATTTTTCATGTTCCTCAGAGATAACATTTGTAACCCTTCTTTATGCTTCAATATCCTACAAACACACATTTAAGAGATAAGATTTAATTTACGTCTTTGTAGGTTGTGAATATGAACATATGCAATGAACCCAAACACACAAAGGGGCAAATTCATTAAAAAGTGTGAATTAGGGAAAAAGATCAAAAATAAATTGAAGAGGATTTCTATTTTCAAGAACTCGAGAAGATACCTGGATTTATCAAGTAGGCGATAGTAAGAACTACCTCCCCCCCAGAGGTTCTTCAGACAGTTGGCTTGAAAAAGTACTCAAACAACATTAAGTATATGCCTATTTTTAGGCTCAGCTACACCAGTCCGTTGCGGCGTATCAATACATGAAGCTTCACGAATGATCCCCTTTTGTTGAAAAAATGAGGATAGTGTTTGGTTGAAATAATCTTTGGCATCATCGAATCTCACCCGCTTAAAAGAAATTCCAAATTTTGTTGTGATCATTTTATGAAAAGAAGGAAAAATAATACTAACTTGTGATTTTCCTTTCATAAGATATAACCATGTAGTTCTAGTGCAATCATCAATGAAGGTTAAAAACCACCTATTACCCGAGACATTAAGGATTTTGGAAGGTCCCTAAATACCATTATGAATCAAAGAGAAAACTTGAGTAGTTTTTGTATTATTGGAAGGATTTTAGCAAACTCACAAGTT
Source organism: Cordia subcordata (assembly GCA_028554755.1). Taxonomy (NCBI): domain Eukaryota; kingdom Viridiplantae; phylum Streptophyta; class Magnoliopsida; order Boraginales; family Cordiaceae; genus Cordia; species Cordia subcordata. Next base: position 9,639,963 of record JAPTOF010000019.1, read on the forward strand.
CCGCAATGAAGATTACTGACATCAACATTTTTTAAATTAACAGAAAACATATTCTTGAGCAAACGAAAAGGTGGATGACCAAGACAAAAGTGCTCTAGCCAAATCTTGGAGGTATTAGATGATGAAGCTAGACACGAAAGGGTGAACTAGTTCCCATTTCTTCTAGAAACCTCATCAACCTCAAAGTAGTGAAGACATTCCTTCACTTTAGCATATCCAATCACCATCCCATAGTCTTATCCTGTAAGATACACTCAATCTCATCAAAAATTACCCTACATTTTAGTTGCGTAACAAGATGGTAAATAGAAAGTAAGTCCAAGGAAATTTCGGAACATGCACGATATTTTCCAAAGGGAGGGTAGAAGATAAGTTTATGTCTCCTTGACAAGTAACTATGATAGAAGAACCATCTGCAATTGTGATTTTCTGGACAGGGTTCATAAATCTCAAATTGAGTAGCACTATTAGTCATTGATTAGCTCTAGATTCTATCACCCAGGAATAAGGAGGACAAGAGGCATTAAAATTTTCAGAAAAGAAGCACTCACCAAATTGAGCAAAAGAACGAAAACTACATGGATTAGACAGAGAGTTAAGGAACCTCTCAGTTTTTCAATTTCCTCCTTGTTGAAACCATAGAGCTTATTTTCCTCGCATTTTTCTGAACCTTTTTCCTCCTTGTTGGTAAAATTAGCTTGTCCTCGTGTTTGTTCTTTAGATGCTCCAATGCAACCAAGGACTCGAGTTATCCCATGAAGTTTGAAAATTACAAGTGCACAACAAATTGTCCCAGTGGGATGGCTTGGATAACGGATTTTCAGATTCTTTCTTCCCTCTTGATCTTGCAGAAATCAGAGCTGATATCTCGGATGATTGAGGTTCAAACATCACACTCCTTCGATAATTTGAACCATTACTTGGTTATATTCCACATTTAGGCCTGTAAGAAACTCAAAAATACGATTGCTTTCAAGAAGACTCGTAACAGTCATAGTATCCTCACTACATTGCAATTTGATACTTTAATAATGACCTAATTCCAACCAAAAAATCTTCAGCAATTTATAGTTCTCCCTGCCCGAGAGATCACCTTGTTTTGTGGTTGAATTCTTTGTTTTCAACTTATAAATGGCAGCTGCGTCTCTCATCTTCGAATAGGTTTGTTAGATTGTCTCTTATATGTCTTTTGCAGTAGAAAGAAACATGTGGATCTTACCAATCTCAGGTTGCATAGAGTTCCAAAACCAGGACATGATCATTGAATCTTCTTTCTCCCATTGGGAAAATTCGAGATCAGTACCTTCTGGTCCCAAATTCGAGAAGACAATTAATTTTACCTTTCCCTTTCAGGAAAGTCTTCACAACCTCCGACCACTGGAGAAAATTATTTCCCACTGAGCCAATAAAAAAGGCCCATGTTCTAAAGTTCTCCACTTGATATACCTCCAAACATTAAAGCTGAAGTATCCGTAGGTCTTGCAACCACTGCACGACTAGTATGTGTTTTGTGATACCTCAGACATCTTACCAAAGAGGGGGATTCCACCCGGGCAAAAGGCACAAGTTTAAAGAAGAGAGTGTTGGCAATTATACCAGAAAAATATCTTGGCAATGAAAGTTAACAATAAGCACCGAAAAAGAAAAGGAACCTTGGCTCTGATTCTATGAAGTATCAAAGACTTTTCTTATTTCTCTATGAACAAGTTTGTCCCTTTAAATACACAAGGGAGATACAGAAAGAAAATCAAATCTACTCCTAGGAGAAGAAAGAAAAAGTTAAATCCTAGATTTAGGAAAGAGTATCAATCATACATCATTATACAATAATGAAAGATAATAAGGCAGATTTCCTAAAATAAAAGATATGATTGTCCAAACTCTAAGGTGGCAATTGGTATGACGGAATGAACACAGGAATGCGACGAGTTAGGGAATGGAATGAGCTTGGGACTTGTTAACGAATATACCATGCTTGGTATAATCTAGGAATGATGGCAGGAATGAATGTATGGATCGATTTTTTATTTCCTATATTTTATTTTTATTTTTATTTTCTATTTTCTATTTTTGGTTTTCTATTTTTAGTTTTATTTTCTATTATTTGATTTTTATTTTCTATTTTATTTTTGTTCAAATTTTTATTTCCTATTTTATGTTTCTATTTTTGTTTTTTATTTTTAGTTTCTATTTTATTTTCCATCATTTAATTTTTGTTTTTATTTTATATTTTATTTTTAATTTCCATTTTCTATTTCCATTTTTGTTTTTTACTTTTTATGTTCCAGTTTTATTTTTATTTTAATTTTCTATTTCAAATTTTTATTTTCTATTTTAGTTTTATTTTTTTTATTTTCTTTTTATTTAGTTTTATTTTTAATTTATTTTCTATTTTCCTTATTTTTTATTTTTTATTTTTTATTTTTATTTTTGATATAAAACACGAAATTTTAATTTTTAAAAGGATATTATTAGTCATTTGACAAAAGATCTCATTTCCACGAACATAAGAATGACTCATTCCCATGTGTTCAGTCAGGAAAGGCCATTCCCATGTTTATGGGAATGGAATTCCTCCGGAAATAAGATTCCTTGGTGCATTACCACATATCAATCTTGGGATTTAAAAGAAGACTAGGAACATCATTCCATTCCTAACCTATTCCCACATACCAATCAGCACCTAAGGATTTCCACACCTACGATATAGATTATCAACAAGTAGATTGACAATGTTCCAAATATTTAAACCACAACATGGAAAATATGCTTAAGCTATAAGAAACAAACAAAATAACATTTTTCTTAGGTGGCCAAAGCAGGAAAATCTTTAAGCACTAGCTGAAACATGCCAAATATAACAGGTCTATGTTGACAAACCTGTCCTCAAATTGAGCGTAGAGTGCATGACCAATCAGATTGTGCAAGGAGAAGTAGGTTTCGTTTCAAAAAGAAAAAAAGACACTCAAATTTTATTGGTAAGAACGTAAAGGATGCAATATATGACTAGACACCATATGTTGATTTAAGGGGCTAGATGATATTAAAATATACAGAATTCCATGAAAACTTTTTATAAAGGTGCTTAGCTACTGTTTTAAGTGAAAAAGCATACCGCATCTGACATGTCACAATGAAGCTTTGTTACGGAATCTCCACGTTCAAGCTCTTCTGCAAACCCATATGCTATATATGTCTTAGGGCCCAGGTCAGGCTTCAGCATGCACTTTGGCAGCTTTGAAGCAACATTAAGAATACCAGATTCTGGATGTGTATATTCTTTATAAGGCAAGGCGCTAATGAACTCTCTACAATGCCGAGGCAATCGCTTTTCAAATAAGGTGGATGGTGGCCAATCTTTTAATTTAAGCAACTGGGGCCAGCGAAGGGGATCTGATAGGCCATCAGAATATCCCCTAAAGAATCTGTGGATGTTAATATCAACCTGCCAAAGGAAACGATACACCATTCTGAAATAAATGAATAAACATGCATAAGCAAATAGTATGTGAGAATAGCATTACATGAAAAGCAAGTTGCATCAAACTTTAATTATACAAAAGAACGCCATCCTGATACATAATGAAAGCATGGTAAAACTAATAACATATCTAGAGAATATTTGGATATGGTAGAAGTTCACATGCAGACTTGAGATTTAGCTTGCCTTTCCCCCAATGATACTGTTGAGGAAACATCATCTACTACTAACTCCACAAAGTAACTTCTCTCTACAGTTAGAATAAAATCCCTAAATGTTGTTAATTCGTCTTACACTAAAAATTATCCAAATACACCAAGCAAACTCAAATACAGAGAATCCATAAGAACCCCCTAAACCAACTCAGAACATTATCAAGTTTCAACAAGTTAACCTCATAGTTTCCTTTCTGAAAAGCAAAACAATTGATTGAGAAAAGGTTGAAGCTATCAAAATAGTATTGTGAGACCCACAAATTAAAGTTCCCAATAAAATCCATTAAGTTTTCCAATGGGGTTCTCCAGTTCATAAAGCATACACTTACAGTGCTCCTTCCAAACCGTCAAAGATAAGTGCCAAATGAGTTATTCCAAGCCTAAATGCTCTCTAAAACCCCTCTTCCCAAACTAATATAATTTCCTTCAGTGCACCAGGGTACTGTGCAAGGAATGCCAAAAAGACAAAGCACCAACGACCATAATAGCCCATATCACATTGTTGTTCAACTCCAATAGAATAAACATCACGCTCCAACTTGTTAACTTACTAACCAGATAATTCTTCCAAATTCATGCCCAAGCCAGGTTAATAACTTTTCTTTCTGGTAAAGAGGTAAGAAGCTATACGACAACTTTCTAAATCTTGCATGAATGTAAAAGAAAGACAGCTCAGGCAGATATGTGCAATTGCCTTGTATTTTTGCAGAGAGTATGCCATTACAATTAGTTACCTAGGATCTTTTTTTTTTTCTTTTTTGCCACTTAAGGTGTCAATGGAAACAAAGTCAATAGGTTAATGGCATGAGATTCAAAATTTTTATTGGACTTTTTAAAATCATTTAAATTGGATTAGAGTTTGCAACACTCAGTGGATTGTCCAAGTAAAAAGCAAACTGTTCTATCCTTTAATTTAGCTGACAAGTCTCAGAATCCATAGACAACTGCACAATAACCAAGTAAAACAAGAATTAATTACAATGAGAATTTCACTACAATTAAGAGGATTCTCTGCCTTAGGAGATAGCTAAAGTAATTAAAAGTTGACTGATGATGGATTCTGAGAATGGTTTAGCAAGTCCAACTTTGTTTAGAACTATGCCAATTTGTGACTCCATCTTGTGAAGAACAGCATGAATGGACAACACAGTAGAGGGAAAAAAAATTGATTACTCTACAAATGAATAGCATATCAAATTGATCCTGGAAGATTTATCTACAATTGAGAGCATCTCATACCAATAAGAGAAACTAAGGAAATGAAAGGTTAATTAGAGAAAAACCACGGTTCTAACAAAATGGGAAAAGCATTAGTCAAACAATTAGGGAAAACATACAATCAAGCAAACAAGGACATACCTGACACCAATCAAGGCAATCTATTGCCGTTACTAGCAAATCGGAGGAACCCTTTTTAATTTGTATTTCACGGACTGCGCGCCACATTACCATTGGCTCCCAGCTCAATCCAGATGTGCATTTGAGAACATCACGGACAACCACTGGCTCTCCAATGAGCCAGTGTTTTTGGAAATGCTCAAGCTTCCCCTTCTGGAGGTCACTTGCAGAAGGACAATATAAATAATTATCATCAGAAGTTTCCCTAGAAGCAGCTTTTCTGAGCTCTTTATCTTTAGCATCAATGGCGACATTGCGTTTTATAAAAGAAAGCTGTTGGATATTTTGAGGTTCAACGGGAAGTTGATTTTTTTCAATTAACTTTTCTACTCTAGTTTTCAGCTCCGACACCCAGCTTTCACCAAAAAGGCACCTGAGCTCCAAGCGGTCATGCCCACAACCATCCCTTTCCCTTGGAGGACAAGGGATGTCACCACTTTCTTTGGCTTTCCATGATGGTTGCAAGTTGTCCTTACTTTCAGAAACAGGTTCACTAGATGAACCTGGAGATTTTTCCTGATATGAAGGCTTACAGGGCCCTCCATGCATGTAGGATAGCCCTTTGTCAGCATATTGTATGAACACCCCTTCATCAGATCCTCTTAAGCAACCTTCTCGAATCTCACGGCAACAGGTAAGACACAAATCATATGAACAAACTGGGCAGCTTCTATGAAAATCAACTATCGAGGTCTTGCAATTATTACTGCATGAGAAGAGGCTACGGCATCAAGTCTTTGGAATGAACAAACTATAGATCCAAAAATAAGGAATTAACCATTACCAAAATATACGCTCATCGGGTGAACACGTAATTTTTTCTATTGTTATATCCGATGACGACAATCCTGTTCAAAGGAAGATATATCAAATAACCAAATTGTTAATAAAAATTATTAGTTTCAATAACTGTTCTGCATGAAAACAGTCGTTTCATGTGCAAACGCCTGAACCATGATCGATATCAATTTATATTATTGCTCATGAAACTTTCATAAATAACTACTGAGCTACTACACAGGAATAAAACAAAAACTTGGAAAAGGGATACTTGGTTAATCAGCAGCTTAAACACATACCCATCAATTATGTTGCTTCAACTTTTTAAATGGCTGCATTTGTATCAGCAAAACCAAGATGGTGCACGTCATATTGGAAAATTACCTTTAATCTTAGCTTCCACCTCCCTCTCCAACATTTGCTCATGCTCAAATTTTTTCAGAAATGGATAGAGTAGGGAAATCAGATACTTCAAAAGACCAATTTGTGTATCCTTGTCTTTGGGTGTCCCAGAGTAAATGCCCTGCAATAGACCAAGAAATTTATCAGCAAAATACTAATATCAATCACGAAAATCTAAGGCATCCACACAGTGGGGAGCGGATGCAAGTTATGAAATATCCAACCTCAGGAACATCACGTCTACGTAAGCAAGCTTTGCAATTGCAGTTTCCCCTACAAAAAGGACATTCCTCGGCTATAGCTTCCTCTGACAGTTGAGGGTACCTGCATTCGTGAAGTTATAAAGCAAATTAGGACAATATGCTACTGAACTCCCTCCATGTCTATTCAGACATCTTCATGGTTTTTATGGTTGACAAACAATACAGTATAATAGACCAGAAGTGAAATTTCATTTAAGGTACAGAAGTAGATGAATTTCTAAATATCTGGCATAAATGGAAGGAAGGAACCACCAATTCTTGATGCAAGGCCCACAATAACGCTTGCGGCAGCCTTTGCCACAGCGAACAACTTCTCTATCACTTTTCTGGCACTGATGGCACATTCGGCAATTATCATCCTTAGCCTGTTTGATAAAATGTATCCATCCCTATAGTTATTAAATCACTAAAAATGGAAAATAAGGCAGAAACTCAGAAGTAAATTGAAAAACACAACAAATACAGACTTACATCACTGCTCATTCGCTTCTTCCCGCTGCTATTCCCTAAGTTGTTGTTACTTAATCGAGACAATCTTTTCCGAGGACCATAATCACTATCAGTTGCTTCATCAGCATAACCATTTTCATCCTTTATGACTTTGCTAATCAGACCAAGATTACTGCCTTGAACCCTTTCACCCTTATCCTTGCTCTCCTTCAACGATGATCTCGGCATTGCATTCTTCCTCGCTCTTTTCCTCTCTCTTGGCTGCCAACGACCGTCTTCATGATCACCTTCTTCCTCTTTGATCTCCCTCCCTTCCCTTTTCATCTTGCCCTTGCTAGGAAAACTACCTTCAGCGTCCTGTGATTCCCCTTCTGTCACCTGTTTCTTATACTTTCCCTTCATCAATGGCTTCCTCCTCGTACCCTGTTTCACCAAATCCACCAAACCAACATCTTTGTCCTCCATTACACCATCTTTATCCTCATTGATCTCACTTTTTCCCTCTGCTTCACATTTCCTTAAGTCCTTCCCCTCCTCATACTTGTCCACGTCATTCTCCATCCTCAACTCGTTCCCCTCCTTTTCGCTATCCTCCATATCATCCTCACCATGATCATGAGCATTCTGGTTCTCCTGATCATCTTCTTTTTGCTCCATTTCTTCGTGCTCCACCGCCTTTGGCGTCCTTTTCCCTTTAACTTTTGGCATTGCCACCAAATCAACTCTCTCATCCTCCTCATTCCTCTCCAACCCCTTCATCGTCACCTTCTTCTTCACTACGCCACTCTTTTTCGCACTTTTAACCGCGAAACCCCGCTTCTTCTCCACTCCCTCTCCGCCACCACTTCTCCCAACCCTACCCCTCTCTGCATAACTCTCATTATCACTACTACTAACCTCCTCTTCCTCCTCGGACTCCATTTCGCGAATATTTACAAAACCACTCCCCCTGTTCGCCATTTTTACCGAGTCACCACTCTCAAATTGCTTCCCCTTCTTCTTCATCATCTTTTTTCCTACTCCAATTCCACCCTTCTTTTGCCCACTATTTACAGACCAACCCCTCACTTTCCTCTCCGGTATCACCTCCTCCTCCGACGTAAACCCCGCCCCATCGTCTCCCCTCTGCTTCCTCTTCACCTTCCCCGACGGAACCCTAGATATTTCCGCTTTATCTGCTAAAATCCCCTTCCATATTTTCCGTTTGCTAAGCTGGTCCATGAGGTGATGTTCGCAAAAGCTCTGGTCTTGGACTCTCCAGTGACGGCACCGCCACTGTTTGCCGTCGTTGCGGGTGCACCGGAGATCATCCGGCGGCGGAAACTCCGGTGAATGTTCCCTCTTCCGCTGGGTTTTGCCGCCCATTCTTCCCCCAACCAGCCCCAGGTTTTGAGAGGGAAAACACTTAAAAGCATGTAAAATAAGCGCTTTTGGGTGTGTTGTGTGTGAATTATATACGTCACCTATATATATATATTTACTATATATATAATTATAATCGCACAATTATATATGTGTATATATATATATATATACACGTGCCTTTTTTTTCTTTTTAAGGATTTTGCACTTTTTTTAATTTTAATTGTTTCTTTTAATAGCAGCCCACTGTTTTGGCGAATGGTATCGATTCTCTTGGTTTTCCATGGCATTGATTTTTTTAGTTTTCTTTTTTCCTTCATTTTTATTTTTTGGATTGTCGAATTTTTTTTGGTCAAAGGATGGTCAAAGTTCAGTCACAGGTTGAGTATGACTTAACTGATAGAAACATGTATCATCCAAAACATATGTTTGGGACCTAATGTCACCTTTCTGTCTAACAAGATATCTAATATTTGTAGGATCTCGATAATCAACCAATTAACGTTATTTACTATGTAAGATTTGATTCAACACATAATTGTTATCACGCTACTAATAACAATATATGTCGAGAGAAGTTAATTGCTAAATTTAAAAAAAAACCATTATCGGATTGATAAATGTCTCCATCGAGAGGGCAAGGACGAAACTACATTAGGCTAAGGGGATTTGACCCCCCTTAAATTTAATAAACTATGGTTAATAGATATAAATTATAATATTATTCAAAATTTTAATATATTTGGCCCACCTTAAATTTTCAAATGATACTCCTTACTATTTGACATTTTATATTTTAATAAAAGATAAATGAGTGAATTTGATTTTTTGTTGGACAGAATAATTTATTTATGTAGTTTTTGTTTGATAATATTAGTCTTAATAAATCAACCAAATATTAAAACCAAAACCCATAAGACACTCGTGTAACTTTGTCGTAAATTAGTAAAATATTTATTTTATACATTTACTTTTTAAATTTTTTATATTTTCTTAACCCCTAAATAAAAATTTTGGCTCCGTCGTGGGGTTGGGGGAGGCGGTAGAAGCTTCTTTAATTATGAGTTTGTTGGCATATGAAGGGACAAATACTTTGATTAATTGTTTCTTTTTGGAGTACGAGGTAATTAAATTATTCTTCCTCGTATCTGCAAAATTTGAAAGGAAAATAATATTTATTTATATTACCATAACTTCTCGTTATTCTTTAAATGCATATCATTCTTCCAATGTGAAGAATAATAATAATTTTGTTAATGTGCAGTACTATGGCACGTTTTCTTGATACTTGATCGCGATTTTAATATTGTCAATTATCAAATGACTCTTTAAAAGGGAAAAGCTGTGCGGCCAAAAAAAATTGGCCAAAATTGCATTAAATATGGAATTTTATTTTTATTATGAATATTTTACCTTTAATTAGTGAAAAAATAAGATAAAATAAATTTTAATTTACATTTTTCATTTTAATTATTACTTCTCAATTAATTTTTACCTTCCCAATATATTATTAATTTTTACGTTCCCAATGTATTCTACAATTTTACAACCTTTACTTTGTTAATTAAGAAAGTTTGATCACTCTCTTATATCAACTTTCACTTTATTTTGATTTAAACATATCATGTAACGCAATAAGTGAAATTTAGTAATTATAAAGTTATATCATCATTTTAATTGTATTAATGTTTGATAATAATGTGGTACTAGTGTGGAACCCGAGGTTCATTTTTTGTCTAGAAAGTGTTTCCTTAATTGGTAGATATTTATTTAAACTTAGAAAGTTTTCTGTAAAATAAATAAAAAAAGGAAAAAAATAATTATAGCAGCATGCAAATGTGGAATATGTTATGTAAATTAATTAATACAATGTACCATTAATGGGTGAAAGCATATTTATTTAGAATGTAATTATGTATTAAAGACTACTTATATTGTACAAAATGAGTAAAAGTCTAATGATGGAATTGAAATTTTATATATATATATATATATATATATATCAGAAAGAACAATATTTGTATTGTCTTGTTTCAATTTAAATTTTGAAAAACTTCATGGTAAACAATATTTTCTATTTTACCTAAAGGACCACCATCACCATAATGTATCAAGATTTTCAATCCTTGTTTACTGAAAACTTGTGAGACTGCAGTATATAGCTGACCATGTATAAAAACAGACCTAAGTAAATATAATCCCATGTGGTCAAGTGATTGTTCTTGGATTTCCTCAATTGTGACCAACAAAGTCTATTCTAAAGGTATATTTTATTACTTAGGACTATCAGTTGATAAGAACCAAAAAATTTACATAAAATAACATAAGAAGGCTTCTATCTTTGACCTTAATGCATCACATAAGGACCTAATTTCACCAAATGTGTCCTTCCATTTCTTCAATAATATATTGGCAAGGATCAAACACAACTTTCACAGGGGCATGAATATTTCTTCTTTTGAGCCTGCAAAATAAATAAACACATGAGGTTGACATGTTAGGATTAGTATGCCTTAAAGCTTATTTTTATATGATATTGTGGATGTTAAACAATATATAATCATTTTGCTAAATGGTATTATGAGTTTCTTACATATTATCTCTAGTATATTTTATTGATGTATGTATAAAAGTCCTTTAACTTGAACTAATGATTTGGGTGCATAGTGAGGCTGAACGTATAGTAGGTTCAAGTCTAGAATTAATTACGTCATAAATTGAGTCAGTAACCGAATGATAGTATTAGGCACTATACCAGGATAAGGTATTATTGAGCAAGTCTTCTCGTTGAGGGTCATCTATCGAGGTCATTGGAGGACTTTTCGAATTTATCTCAATAGTACGTGTGCCACGTATTAGACAGAATCATTGTGAGTATGTTTTCTAGAAACGTACTATCAAAAAAAAGAAAACAAGATACTCACCGCTACTAAATGATCATTGCTCTTAATCTTGAGCATATGTGAATGAACTAATGAAGTTAGGATTTAGTACTTTGATTCACTGTGGGTGAGATCTTACTTTATTAGGATCAATAGTCTTATGCATTGAGTGCTAAGTTCTAATTAATTAGAACATACATATGAAATATGAATTCTATGTGCCCCCTTTGGGATTGTCCAAATTTATCATCCAAATCTAGAACTAGTGATACTACCTTTATGGATATATCGGTCATATGTCTTGAGGGTTGCTCCCGAGATCAAGAGATTCCATAACCAAGGATGATAGGCAATAGGACAAGAAACCCAACGAAAAAAGATACATCTAAGAAGGTGATAGTACACAAGCCAAAGGATTGGCCTTAGTTGTGAGTATACATAGAGGAGCATTATTGTCAATTATTTAGCAGGTCAAAGAAAAATTTCACATTCTTTTGTGATAAGCTTCTGGGTAACAATAATTATTCTTGGAGTGTAACTTTGATCTTATGATAAAATAGGTCGGAGTTAAAAATAATTATTATGTTGCCTAGATAAGGCAAGGACATTTTGATTATTTTTGGAAGTCAAGGTTAATTGTGTCTTCTTGGTCCCTTCTCTAGTTGAAATGACTTTGAGAGAGTAATTTTGAAAGAGCAAATTCTATATTGTGATAATAGCCTTATTGGGTCAAAGCTTGGAATTAGGTTTAGACTTTCTTTAGAGTCCAAGAGAACCTAATTGGGTTATGTTGGTTCCCTATTGGGCTTGGGCCTCCACATAGATTATGGACTATGTATTAGGTTTGGATGATTGGCTTGACCCAAGTCTTCCAAGACAAGTGGACGACTTACACAATCTTCCAAGACAAGTGGACAACTTACATAAAAGAATTACTACATGAGAAATCTTCTCCCATATGGAAAGATTAGCAACTTGGGGTGTCAAGATTCCCCCTATAAATAGGCAAAACGTTACACCTTTTATGCCACTTTATAGTTGAGTTCTTTCTTTTTGGCAAGAAAATACTGTAACACATAGTACACACTTATTATGTAATTTTTGCTCTAATTTTTCAAGAATATATTACTTTGCTTTTTCCCACACAAGAGGATATTCTCTCACGATAAATCCCTTCAATCATAGAGAATAAGATTAGAGAGTTACCTATTATGACACCCTTATAGGAAAATTTTTGGTGGCCTTATTTGTGAACGGGAACAAAACTCATGATGGTTATAGCTTCATCAAAGGTCCAATGTTTCACACTTCAAAATATTAGCTTTACATATTTTGCAAATACTAGTTATGTTCTATATATTCTTTAGCATATTCCTATATGTGTTATGTGATTAATTTCTTTTCCTAGCATATTTTCTTGGTAGAATTTTTAAAAATATGGACTAGGATAGATCACATGTGATATTATCAATCTTACATGAACACCTTTCTCGAAGCATTGAAACTAATTGCTTTGGAAAAATACACCACAACACCATTAGTTTCCACCTTCTCAACTTATAGCTACATGATAAGTTTCCTAATGATGTACATTATAGAAAACTAAAACAAATCTCAACTCATAGCTACATGATAAGTTTCCTAATGATGTACATTATAGAAAAGTAAAACAAATCTCAACTTATAGCTACATGATAAGTTTCCTAATGATGTACATTCTAGAAAAGTAAAACAAATTTCAAGGTATAAATTTCTAATAACAGAATGCAAACAGATATTTACATCAATTTGTACACAAACTTCCATTTTTCTCTCAAACTTTCATTATTATAAAGGGCTTTAATAAATTAAAACTTGACACCCTTGCATGGTGAAGTTTGCCAAAACTAAGCTATGTAATACTTAGCATCTTTCTATGCTCCAAATTAAAACTCTCTTTGATCATCTGTCAATTTTTATAAAAAAAAAATTAACCAATTAACCAAGAATAATAATTTCTGATTAAGGAAAAAAATTAAAAGAAAAAAATGAATTAAATCGTGTATAATATGTAGAACGCACCTATTATGAAGTGAGAAAAAGCTCTGAAAGAAGCAGCTCATTGCATAATCATTAAACAAAGGCACCTCTTTTGTCAAACACAAAGATAAGCATGCCCATGTACAAATAAATAGGATCTGAGCACACTACACTTACCGAAAATTAGGATCTGAGCACATTAGAGACAATTAACCATAATTACACAAAAAGATATACATGTCAACTAAATCACATAAGATCCCATAAAAGCTATAAAGCTAAATCAGTAAGTGACAACATGTTGTAGTTCCTGATACAGATACATTAGTATTGAGAAATAGGATAGCAAGAAAATGATTCTCAACATATATGGTAATGTCAAAGTTAACAGAGAAGTTTGACCTAAGATCTAAAGGAGCAATCATAATATCACATAGCTTCACAACCAAATGTAGTGAATTTAGAAATTCTAGAAACTTTCACACACTAATTGAAGTTCAAAAAAAAATTCTAAAAAGTTCAACGTAAAACAATTATAAATAGCTAATAAGTATCTTTTAAACTGAACTATATTTTCCATATCTAGCATCTTACATCTTTTCCATATCCAACATCTAAGTTCATAGATTCAAAATCTTTTGATCATTTTTAGCTTCCTAAATATCTGGTTTCAATTGTTGAAAACATGAGTAAATAATAAAAAAATATCATATCTACAACATATTTCTTCCCAAAAACTCAAAATATATTAAATTTGATTCCAAGAAAAAACTAAGCTAAAGAGTATTAAAAAGTATGGGGAAAAAAGAAAAAATAAAAGTTGCCTTGTCAAATCTCAATCATAGGTGCAAAAGCTTGGAGCCAGCACTCTTTTAAATTCCTTTGCAATTTGCTCACCAATCATCAATTGCCATTATTTATAGACATTTTCATTTAGCTTTATAACGAATATCTATCTTCCATCTGGCAGCTGCAAAGATCACCAAATCCACATGTAATGAGTTAGTATATGTATTTTTATAACAATACAAATACACAAGCCAAAAAGACTTTGACATAGAAAGGAGGAACTAAAAGATCAAATCCTGGAACCCTCTATTATGGTTGCACATATAAAAATCTTGAATTTAAGGTTAAAGATCAGTGAACAGTGTCCCAAGGCCCAGCCTTTGACATTGGCTAAACTGGCATATGTACTGTCTAATAACTCCATGAAAGCATGCCTATTTAATATATAAAAAAAATACTGATAACTAATTGTTAACTTAAATAAAGACAAACAACCATTGGCGGATGTAGTTTAGAAATTAGGGAGTCAAGTGACCCCTCTTTGTTTTATATATTATTGTTTATATATAGACATTGACTTAATTGACCCCCTAAATTTGTTTAATTGACCCCTCTTTATTTGTAAACTTTTAAATAGCTAAGGATAAAAAAGATATTTAGTTCACAAATTCCAATAACTTATGTACCAAACTCCTATATTTTCCTAACAAGTAACATATTGATTTAAAAATATATATGAACTCCTACTTCTTAGAAATTTTATCTCAATTCTTAAAAAGTAACTTATTTTATTAAAAAAAAAAATTAGAGAAACCCCTATTGAAGAGTCACTCTATTCTTTTTAAATGAGGACAACCATTTTAAAGCCCTATTTTATTTATTTAAAAAAAAAAACAAAGCACAATTTTCTCTTTTTTTTTTTCTTTTTACTTTTCCAAATGTAACTTTTAGGCTTCAATAGCACAAAAATTGCTTTTTGCTTCTAAAGAAAATGATTACTTTCTATTTTATTTCTTTAATAAATCTTATTAAATTTATTTCTTTTGATTTCACTTTGACCCCGCAAAAAAAATCCTAAATTCACCACTGCAAACAACTTCATAGATTATGAAATCAAGTAGAAGCAAGATTTGTTCAAGAAATATAAATTCAAATATAGAAGCACTTAACTGATAGTCTCAATCTTTTGTAGCTTGGCACCCATACTATTACTCAAAAAGGAATCTTGATAACTAATCCTACTGCTTAAATAGCCCTATACTAGGTCTAATGGCTGTTCTTCTGCGTAAAACTTTTCAATCTTGAATAATTTGGTCAATTTAAAAAGTTCTCATCTACCCTTTTGAAGTTGGGATGAAAAGATAAAATCTGTTGGTTCATAAATACCAAAAATTACAACTTGTTCGTTGATTTATACTAATGGTGTCAACAAAAATTTGGGGAAATAATTAGAGTTAGTAAAAGTTTAGAATTTGAGAATCAATGGGCATACCAGAAGGCAAAAACTTCTATTAAGGTTTAGAAACATGAAGAAAATTTACGTTACAGTGTTCCTAAAAAACTACTGAAGCTAAAATGTACATATAACACAAACCTACATAACATAATCATTAAATCATCTCATGCAATCACAGAAAATATTATGTCTGATCAAAAATCAAATTGTAACCAAGCCCTAGAATACTATCAATAACACATTTTGCACAAACCCAAAAAGAAAAAGAAATTATCTAACTCCATCAACACTTTGAAGATATAGATATGTAAGTGTCAAAACCAATATCAAAATGAATATTAATCAATCCATGGATGTACTTAGCGCAATACAGATTAGTATGTGAACCTGTGTTTTTAAAAGCTAAATAGTGGACACAAATGTTTTTCCTATGGTTTGAATTTTATTTGCACAGCAATTCATTCATTTTCACCTTTGAATTTGAAGGCTTTGTCCACGTCTATGGAATTAGTTAGAGCAATGCACAGTAGAAATTGAACCTCCAGGTGTTGAAATTAAAGGTTGGAGTGCACGGTTATGTAATGCTAATATTTACGTCTATCAAAATTCATTTGGAACTTTGACAGAGATTTCTTCTCTAACAGCAAAGAAATTTGGTATTATACAGTGCATGTATCAGTATTTTCTTTCATACTTTAATTAGTACAAACCATGGAAGCCAAAAGTAAACATAATGTCAGGTAGTCAAATATAATAACCAATAAACCATAATGACTAGTAAACCCAATCAACATAAGAACCTATGATTTACCTAAAATGCAACTATAGACATAATAGTAATAGAATTTATTAGGGAGTTAAGAGAAATATTTTCAACATATAAAATAGTGAAAAAGCATTACCAGCTATATATAAGGACATAAATCAGCATTGATCGGCGTAATCCTCCAGACATTTCTGCTCAAGTTGAAGTAGCATCCTGTCCCTTTCAATCTCAGACTCACTAACTTCGTCCTATATAATCTTATTCGCGTAAAATGCTAATGGAGAAGGAAAATAGTAGGTCTTTCAATCTCTTATAACTCAAAAGAGGATATAAATAAATAAATAATATTTAAAGACCTATAATTCATATAGAAGAGTTTCATGTGTTATTTCCATTTACATAATGGGATCACTTGACACTGCTGGCATGTTAAAGTTATTGCCCTGAGAATTAATAACCACTACCATTGAGAAAATACTTCAAATAAGAGGGTGTTTGGTTTGGCTTTTTTTTTTGTCAAACCTGCTTAAAGTCTAATTTAAGCTAATGAAAGTATTTGTTTTAATTAAAAATGTGTTTTTTTAAGTGGCTTTAAGTAGAAAATAAAAAACTCCCCAACCCTAACTTTTGCTTTTTATGGCTTTAAGCACTTTAGAAAAAAACAAGTTTGACCAAATCATTTACTATCTTATCCTTACCTTTTTATTTTTATTACTAAAATATCTTTACTCTTTTATCTTATACTTACCTTTTTAAATTCTATTTTAATGTCCTCAATAGTTATTTTAACTATATAACTTACTTTTCAACCCATATCAAACATGTAAATACTTATTTTTATAACTACAAATTTTATTCAAACACATAACTACTTAAAGTTGATAATAAAAAAAAGCCACTTAAAGTCAGAAATGCTTTAAGTAACTTTTTTATAAGCCAATCCAAACACCCTCTAAGTGTATTCTCACTTCTTGTATCCATCCATAGAATCTTAAAATACAAAAAAGAAAGTAAAATTAAGACAACCACCCTATGCAAAAAACTACAATTATAATAACATTACCCACAAAAATGGGGAAAGAGTAATTTTAGAAAGAAAGCTGAGCATACTTTAACTATGCTTGCCAAATCACAGATAGGAAACTTCACATTCCAATTCAAATTAACTTTTCCTAATTCAGTAACACACTTCAAATTCAATGCAAACAAACACAATCATAATTTTGTGGTGATTCTCAAATTCCATATTTCTAATTTAATCATACTTGCAAAATGGATTAAGTGCATCCAACATCTCTTGATCAGGTCTTCGTTACTTGATCAAACCAAATACACTAGATATACCTGTTGACTAAATACCCATTATTGATTTTGATGATGAAAAATTTGATCATGCTTTGACCAAATATGCTTTATTGATTTTAACTAAATATGATCATTTTACTAAAAGCATCTTGTGAGTATTAAATATGCATTACAAAGATAGATGCTTGGAAGATAGAAGAAAATGAGCCATAAAGTACATAAAAGATTATCTACCAAAGAGCTCAAAGCTTGATGAGAAGTTGATAAGAAGTCATAAGGCGGAGAAGAGGCGTCATAAAGGGTACCAGATGTATTGCTTCTTTGTGAATTGCCTTAGAATCACAAGTAATAGTTCAAGCTTCTCACTTTTATGATACAAACATTTTAAAATCTCGTGAACATTACTTTTCATAAAATACAAAACTTGTTTGAATGCATACATAGTATAAATTTCTTCAAACATGTGTTTTGAAATAGTTCTAAGCTCTGAAAAATTGTTTATAAAGTGTTTGGAGTTGATTTGGCGTTATGAAAACTTGTTAAAATTGATTTAAAATTATTTTAGGCTTATTTGGCTTTGCTTCAGTATTTTGGAGTGGCCGAACTCCCTAAGCGAGTCAACTGGCTAACCGGGGGATCACTCGGCCAAGTTAGAATTGCAGGGGTTAAGCCGGACCTCCTAGCTGATCGACTAGCTAAGGCGTCTGGCCTAGTCAATGAAGCAAAAGGGCAAGCCAGTCGACCGGCTAAGCGGACTCTGCATTAAATGCACTAGTTGTTTTATTACCGTTCAGACCCAATTTTCACTCTCCTTTCGCCTACCAAAGCCCTAACACCAAAATCTTCTTAAATACTCATTCAAACACATTCAAAAACAAGAATCCAAGCTTGCAAAATCTCATATCATCATTTATTACTGAAATCTTTGAGCTATACTTGTGAAATCTTTAAGCTTTCAAGAGTTTCATTTGATATATCAACTTGTGAGGAGAACTACCATATCTTACATCAATTTTACTATCTTCTTGATCGTATACACACTCAAATAGCTTGAAAATCTTGTGAGAATATTTGATAAGCTTTCAAAGAGTGTGGAGAAATCCTAAAAAGAGAATCTCTTGGGTTCTTTGAGAAGTGGTCTCGAAGAGTTGTAAAACTTGGTTTGTGCTTCACCAAGAGTTAAAAAAGCATTGTAGTGGAGTTGTTGAAGTCCTAAGGGGAGCATCCTTGGGCGGTGGACCTATGCACAGCTGAATCACCTAAAAATCGTTTGTCCTCATACTTTCTTACTCTTCATTTACATTACTTACTTCCATTGATATCTTTGTGTTTGATATATTACCTAAGAGATACTGTATGATTTATTAGGTGAATTTTAAATACAAAAATAATAAGATATCTTAATTTACCACCCTCTTAAGATATTTGCACTTACAACACCAAATACATTAGATCACTAACATGTAATAAAATGAGAGAGAGAGAGAAAAAAAAAAAGTATGGGAAAAATGGAAAAATAGCGATAGTACATACCAAAAAACTCGCTAAATGGTGTTGATGTTCCACAAAGCATAATGACGCCTTTTGTGGCTGTCATTAAAGCCATATAAATCAGTATAATACCAGATTCTTCAATAGCCTTTAAACTTCATAATCAAAATCGTTAGATTTTTGATAAAGAAAAAAATAGATACATAATGCACATAGATCTCAATGTAGAAGAATGACTAACTTTTTCCATCCAATATAGAAAAAAAATCCCAAAAATGGCCGAGGTGTGCAACTGAGATTTTAGTTTTAGGAAAAAAAATACACTCAAGGAGAAAAAGATCAAAACATATACAGAAAAGAAAAGGCCATTTGCAGAGAGGAAGCAAAGGGGAGTGGTAGCATAAATAATATACTAAGAAGATTGAGCAATTCTTATTACCTTTAGATCTTGCAAGGCTGCGGGAATTGTTGCAAACCCTTTCACGAATCCAAAAAAGATTAGATCTAGTTGGAAATATAAGAAAAATAAAAAATTAATAATATGAGCTATTTTTGGAAAACTATAATATCAAAAGAAAATTAGGCAGCTCTTACACCAATGCTTTCTAAAACATTGACAATATCATAGATTTGCCACCTCTTGGCCCCAGCAACCTATTCCAACACAACTAAAAGATTCTGATCAAAATCAACATATTATTGATTAATTATTAAATTTAAAAACCATAAAATAGTATTGGATTTAAAATCACTTTAAGTCAGCATTTTTTATTTGTTTAATTCAAAAAAAGGGTACAATTTAATTATGAGACCTCATTGCTGCAACATATTTAAATTATAAAAGTAGCAAATTTAACTTTTTCTTTGGCCACTTTTTAAAATCTAAATCAAAATATAATAATAATAACAACAACAACAATAACAACAACAACAACAATAATAATAACAATAACAATAACAATAATAATAATAACAATAACAAGAATGATTATAACAATTTAAATTCAAATTAAAGTAATTGAAAGCAAGGAAAAGACAGATCTAATCAGATCTCCCAATTAGCAAACACATTTTCTGTAAACACACACAAATATTTAACATGAAATAGAAACATGCAACAATAACATTAGATCAAAATATTATCAGTCTGCTTGGCTAAGCTTATTTGGGGCTTATAAGCTGCAAATAGTAAAAAACATGTGATGGGCGTTGAGTAGCAGAACCAAAAAGGCTCTTTCTCATGAAGGACTGGAGAAATTAAAACCGCGAAACAGTAACAAAGATTGAAAATTTCTAGTATATTCTAGATTAGAAATCAAAAAAACAAAATATGTACATGAAATATTTAGGCGTCAAAACGTGTACAACAGAAATGAAAAGGAAAACCACACTTACCTTTAAGAGTTTTCGAGTATAGAGGAAAAGGGGTAATTCGTAATGGTAAAAAAAAATCATGGTCCTCTGACGGAGCAAATAACAAAGAGAAAGTTAGTGAAATTAAAATATATACACATACATACACACACACACACACACACACACACACATATATATATATATATATATATATAATATAAATTGTAAATACCTCGACAATGGACGGCTTGTATGGCTCTTATCTAATCAAAAAAGTAATCAATTCTAAGAAATTAACCAAAGAAACCAGAAACACATACATAACAGGTGCAATTTAACACACACATAGGTAATTCTTCTTTATTATCAAGCCAATAAAGAACCATTAATACTTAATTGAACATATACCAAAAAAACAAATAAAGAAACCTAGATCCACTAAAAAAATAAAGATTAAAGACCAAATGCTGTAGATAACATGATGGGTCTTTTTTTTTTCCTTCTTTTTTTGGCTGCAATTGTTGTAGATAGCATGTGAAGATTTGGTGAGTGGTGCAGAAAGATTTCATTTCGGCAGCTACAGTATCATCATTAGCAATGTAATTGACATGAGAGTTTATCTTTGCCAAAAATAAAATAAAATAAAACAAAAAGATAGGAGAGTTCATGAGGTTTTGTTCGGGAGAGACCTCAAAGGTTTGTTCTCGAGGGCGTGTTACTTCTTGAGAGGCCATAGATGTTTGGAAAGCAGAAAAAAATAAATAAAGCAGAAGGAATCCAAAAAAACTAACAATAGGCGAGAAGGGGAGATTGAGAAGAAGGAGGAATAGCATAAAACAAAGTGGGAAAAGTTGAGAAAAAGCTAAAGCAAAGAAGGAAAAGAAAAGAAAAAGAACGAGGCGGTGGAGAGAAGGAAGAGAAAAGCTTAACATGCGTGATCTATTGCAGCAAAATCGCTGCTGTCCAAAATGATAGATGCTGGACAGCTGTAGATCTCGTAGGACATGGAAAGAAGAATAAATCAAAACTGTCAAAAGTGGTAATTGGTGGAAGAATCGGACACAAGATCTCATAGAAGTTGATGACGGGGAAGCAAGAAATGCAAGGACATGGTTTGCAAGCAGCATAATGTGGTGGACTCTCAAATAATATATAAAAAGATTAGTATCATGATCAACAAATGCACTCCCCTTTTCTTTTTCATAAAATTTTTAAGAAATGACATCATAGTATTACATTCTTTACAAACATAGGTACTATAGAAAGGAAGGGCATGAAAACAAGACTAAAAATAATGGAAAGTATTATGTTGTTCTTGAAGGGATTCGTCCTAATATATACTCTTCATGTCAAGATTGTGGTATATGTTGTTGTTGGAGTTAGAAGTGTTACGACGCCTTATTACAAGGATTCATGTCTTGTTCTCTCTATACTTTCTTCTTCAAGCTTATTTGTTTCTTCTTTTTTAAAAAAAGAAAACATTTTGGTATAATTTTTGAAAAAAATTTAAAACAACCTCTTTTTTTATAAGAGAATATAAATAAAAAATAAAAAAGAGGGGTTCATCCTTGTAGACCACTTGGTTCTTGTGACTATTTGGTTGACTTGTTTTTTAAATGTTGTTTCTTATAATTATTCTTGTGTTTAGCAACATCCTCAACAACCAAGAAATGAAAGAGAGGAAGTTGTAACCGATGTTCAGAGGCCGAAAACATTTATAGCCTATTCAACTAAGCTTGTTTAGGGCTTATAAGTTGTAAATAGTAAAAAGCGTATAATAGGGTGTTTTTTTAGGACCTTATAAGCTGCAAAATGAGCAGAGACAAACAAATTTTTAACAAATGTCGATTGTTATGAATTATGATCACGTCCGGAAGAGGAGGATGAGTTAGTAATGTTGAAGCATGCATGTTTGCATAGAATTGACTTATTTTTTTTGTCAAAGAAAGGATTTCATTAACACAAAGAATAATTACAAGACAAAAGGCTAAACAGGCCTAGACCAAATAACTAGACAAACAAGCAAACCACACCACAACATTAAGCCCAAAACTAAAAGTGGACATAAATGGGCTAGCAACCAAACATCCCAAAACATCCCAAATACTTATGTTAAGCAAAATACATGGCAGCTTTACAAGTTTGCGAAGTTGGAGACAGACGAATGAAATAATGACCAAACAATATCGACGACAAACAAAGACACCGAACAAGGACCAAGTAATGATCCAACACCTTCAACAGTTGAACCCCGCCAGTAGAATTGCAACCACCAGAGCTCTCCATCAAAGCAAGAAGGCAACTCAAGGGTATAATCCTAACCTGCTTGATATCAACACTCAACACCCAAGAATAGATAGGCATGATGCAGCTCAGATCTACAATTTATTTTAAGGGCACCAATAATAAGACCCAAAACACAAGGAACAAACAAAGAAAAGATAGTGAGTGAAAAGAAGAGAGAGAGAGGAAAGAGGGAACGAAGGAAACAAAGGTGTCATCGGCCAATGAGATGATAATTCACCTGCTAGAACATGGGAATGACCTAGACAAGCTAATGGGAAAAACTCTACTTCTTTCTAGAGAGAGAAACCCGAGAGAGGAGATAGGGGAATAGTCCTGATAATAGAGTTGACTATTCAAAAGCAACTTTTAGTTGATTATTTAGAGTATTTTGTTTGATTTTAAATTTTAGTCATGTCCCAAGGTTGTAAAGAACTATGTTTTAGGGATCATAAAGGCCATTTAATCGATATATAGAACCAAGTTAAAGATGAAGTATGTTGTAATTACCAATAAATTGTTGATTAAGGTAAGCACAAGTTTAAATCTCGAGAAATATACTTGTCGAGAGAGTTTTTCCCTCACTCATCTCGGTCCAATAGAAATTAATTTCAAGTCTTTTTGTGACTTGAAAATACCCTAACTAAAATAGAGAGAGAAAAATACTTTAAAAACGTTGAACACTCCTATTTTTCATAACCCCTATGTTACCTCTGAGGCTCATTGGAAACGTTATGAACATATGATTTAAAAAATATAGCAAAATTACGAGAAAATTTTAAAAAATGGATGAGACAATGAGGAACCAACTTGGAGGATTCAATACATTCCAATTAAGGTGTCTAATGTATTTTACCTTCCATGAAGACATCCATCTCCAGTGAGCAATCTTAATTTTGTAATCTTCAATCTTATGTTATTTTCAACATAAGCATGCCAATTTTATATCTTTAATCTTATGTTATTTTCAGTCAATATTTATAATTTTTAAATTTATCAAACTCATTTTACGATAATACTAAATAATCAAAATGACAAAAAAAAAACAATATTGCCCCGAGAGGCTCCTTTATAGTTGTCCCATTTAGATATGGACCATTGCTTTCATTTGTATTGTTAAAAATAAAATATAATAATAATAATAATAATAATAATAATAATAATAATAATAATAATAATAATAATAATAATAATCATCATCATCATCATAATCATAATCATAATCATAAGCATAAGCATAATAATAACAAGAACAAGAACAACAACAACAACAACAACAATAATAATATTGCTAAAATTATAAACCCTAACCATAAATTACTAACTAACATAACTTTTTTAAATTGCTAAATCCCAAGTTTTCTACAATTAACTAACTTGACTTTCTTATAAAATTTAAATCCCTAAATTATTAAATTATGAAATTATTAAATTACAAAATTATTAAATTACCAAATTTCTTAATATCTTACCTTTCAACAACTATACTATCTTAAACTAACAACAATTAAATTACAAAATAACAAATCAACATCATCACCCAAAATAAAATTATCTTCAACTACCTAACAAAATTAAACAAACTAACAGCAAATTAGATAACTTAAAACATAAAATATAATTATAAAACATAACATAAAATAAATAACTTACAATATAGAGGCTAAATCCTTGGAAGTGAGGCTGATCAATCAAAAAATCTCAAGTAGGGGTGGGGGAAAATTTAATGAAAATGAAATGGGGAATAGGAGAGGAAAAGCCGAATGGGCTAATTTACAGAACCCGGTCACGTTTCCAGAGTGCGGATCGTGTTCCTAGAGTGTATCGCGTTTGCAGTGACATTTCTTGAATGCAACTCGCGTTTTAGAAATGCGGTCAGCTTTTCCAATGCCTGGGCTTTTTAAATTTTGAATCTTTTTAATTATCTTTGGCAAGGCGCATTTTGGGAGTGCGGACCGTATTATTGCACAGCAGCCAGTGCATTCTGGAAGCAAGATTGGGTTATATTTAAAACCTTGTTAAAAAAGGTTCAGTTTTGCATAGAATATCAAATAAGTTATAAAATTAAATTTGGCAAAAATAAAATAAAATTCAGGATGAAAAAAAAATGTAATTAATGTAATTCAACTCAATTAATTTATTTATAAATATTTAACTTGATTAAGTTTATAATTTAGTATAATTTTTTTAATTTGAAAGGAAAAAATGATACATTTGAATTTTATGATTTTTTTAAGCAAAAGTTCTCTAGTTATATTTATAAAAAAATTAAAAAAAATCTTTATTTATAACATAATCACACTTAATTCTGATCATACTATTAACATATATATTTCACTTAACTTCTTGATTACCAAATGATCATTTTAACAAAACTGATGGTAATATAATAGATAATAAAAAATTGTCTATCTATTTTTTGTAATTGTGTATTGTTATTTTTATAATAATAATAATAAATAAATAAATAATATATTACTTCTATTATTATTACTACTAATACTACTACCACTATCATTACTATTAATACTACTATCATCACCACTACCACAACCGTCTATGTTACTAAAGATGATATTACTAATAACCATAACTACTATTATTACTCCTCTTCCTCCTATTATTGCTACTACTGTTGCTACTAATAAAGTACTATAACCACTGATACTACTACAAATAAAGTATTACTACTCATACTACTACTATCATTACTGCTGATACTACTACTATCATCACTGGTACCACGACCACTTATAATAACAAAATTTTATTCTAGTATATTGATGATGATACTACTAATAATCATAACTACTACTACTACTACTCATAATAATATAGTAAGCTTGTCCATCTATTATTTATTAAAAGTACTAATAGCCATATATTAGTAATAATCATAAATTATCCTACTTGTACCACCACTACCACCACCACCACTATTGGATATTGACACTACTACTATTAGCATTAATCCTATTACTACCACTAATTTACCACCAATGAGTTTTTTTTTTAAAGCAAGCAAGATAATTACATTAAACTCAAACAAAAACTAATTACAATCTATGTTTTATTTATCCTAACCACACTATTAGTCTAATACGTCTAATTGTGATCTAGTCTAACTTTGTTAATTTATTTGGTTTTGATCCTATTACTAACTTAAAATCCTAATTTTTATTAGAATAACATTTGAATTAGTTGAATCTAGTGATAATATGACCAAATTCCTTAATATCAAGTGTAACTTACTAACTTAATTGGTCCTAATTCTATTGCAGATAAGATCATATCATATCAACACTTTTTTCATATTAATATGAGAGTATCATTTCATCCATTCATGTGTTGGTTAAAATTATCTCAACCATTAATGTGAGATAAGTCCCCAAAAAAGTGGATAATAGGAGAGAATTTTTTTTTTGAAAAAATTTAACATAAATGGCTGAGATATTTTTTTCATATCAATATGAGATAAGTCTTTATATAAGAGAATCTTACCAACTTATTTCTCTCATCTCTGACATAAATACATGGATATTGATATTGTCATCTAATTACTAAATTTACCTAATAAATTGATAAACTAATTACACTTAAATTAATTGATTGTATTCATATTATTAATTTTATTTTGTGATATATAGTTTAATTCCTTATATAACCTAACCAGAGTTAGCTCAACTGAATTTAATCAATAACTTAATTAATTAATTTACCACCTAACTGCATTTAATTAATTTTAATTATTTTAAGTTACTTTATTCATGTGACATCAATAGTTAATTTCTTAATTCTTTTTAAACACTTAATTCTCAATTCTTTACATAAGCTCCCAATTATTTTAATAGTTAATTTCTTAATTCTCCCCATAAGTTCTAACATCACCCCTTAATTTTTATGACATTAAGAATGAACTCTCACTAAAAATTAATATAAATCATTATGAATAAATCATAATTCAAATTTTCATGATTTTAACATAATTATTAACACTTAACAGTACAAAAAATAATTAATAATATTTATACACACATACACCAAACATCAGATTACCTTCCTAAACAGAGAAGTTTAAATCAATTGATGGAAAATAGCAGGCGGCTGGCGTGTCACATCCATTTGAAAATTCAGTACATGATTCATCATTTGGCAAAAAGATAGAAGAGTAATTATATATTTTTAATAAAAAAATATGGACGTTTTGAAGCATGACCGATAAAGTATTAGAGACTATTATGAAATTTTGATTATCTTTGTGAAACATTAATAACTAAATTTACTTGATAAATTGATAACCTAATTACACTTAAATTAATTGATTGTATTTATATTATTAACTTTATTTTGTGATATATAGTTTAATTCCTTATATAACCTAACCAGAGTTAGCTCAGCTGAATTTAATCAATAATTAATTCTAACTTAATTAATTAATTTACCACCTAACTACATTTAATTAATTTTAATTATTTTAAGTTACTTTATTCATGTGACATCAATAGTTAATTTCTTAATTCTTTTTTAACACTTAATTCTCAATTCTTTACATAAGCTCCCAATTATTTTAATAGTTAATTTCTTAATTCTCCCCATAAGTTCGAACATCACCCCCTAATTTTTATGACATTAAGAATGAACTCTCGCTAAAAATTAATATAAATAATTATGAATAAATCATAATTCAAATTTTCACTACTTTAACATAATTATTAACACTTAACGGTACAAAAAATAATTAATAATATATACACACACACCAAACATCATATTATCTTCCCAAACAGAGAGAGTTTAAATCAATTTATGAATAAGAGCAGGCGGCTGGCTTGTCAGATCCATTTGAAAAGTCTGTACAAGATTCAACATTTGGCAAAAGGATAGAAGAGTAATTATATATTTTTAATAAAAAAAATATGGACGTTTTGTAGTATGACCCGTAAAGTATTAGAGACTATTATGAAATTTGATTATCTTTGTGAAATATTAATAATTAATATAAATAATTTTAAATCAGGGGAAATCAATTTGATTATTATTTAATTTAAATATTTTATACCAATTTAGAAAAATTGACAACCATGAGAAGTTGTGGTAAAATTAATCAAAGAAAAATATAAAAAGTAACTTTTTAGAGAAAAAGAAAAAAAAATAAAGCAACAACTGGTCGCCCAAGCATTGTTACTTTAGACCCGCCCCCACAATCACATCATCTTTCTTGTCTATCTCTTAAACACACAATCAGACACACAAATATGTGTGTGTTTATATATTTATATGTATACACATATTATATGTATCTTGTCAACTATCACATCAAGAATTGTTCAAATAATGTTAAAAAATTTGGGGAATTTTTTTCGCACCCTCATTTTAAAATTTTATTGCAAAAATACCATTCTTTTTAAATTTGTTTAAAAAATACCCTTTTCAGTTGACTTGTCGTTCTCACACGTGTCAGAGCATATTTTGAGTAAACAGTAAGTCACTTACCGTCTGACACGCTGTCAGCTTGAACGACAAGTGACTTACCATTTCTTTATGCCATTACTCCTCTTGAACAGTAATTCACCTACGGACCCTGAATGGCTTGAACCCCTGTTTAATTCCCGCTCTTTCATTCTCGGAAGGCCAAACAATCCCGATCCAAAATTCTTATTACCCATATATAATCTGCCTAATTTCCTTAATTTTCGAAACGTCCAAAATCTCTCCAATTATCTTCCACACATACATACTTCTATACTATTCACTTAATTTTTAATCAGTTAAAAAATATGAATACAGTCTCTGTTCTTTTATATTATGGTGGAGAAAAAATTAATGTCCCTTACAGTATTGAATATAAAACTACGAAATATGTTCGCAATGTCAAAATAACACATGAAACATCATACAATGAATTTGTTTATAGTGTCTATGAGAAGCTTAATTTGCGTTATGGCATCGACAGGGTTGAGCTATCGCATCATTTCCAATCTGGAGTCGTACAATTACAATATCCATATTTTAGTAAGGCGGCAATCAACAACGAAGAAGATTTGATGCACGTGTTTCGGATAGCATATGATGATAATAACATGAATAATGCTCATGTTATTGTCGAAGTAAAGGCAGACGACGTATACATCCCACAACGAAGTAGTGATTTCCAGCGTAGTTGTGCTGTTCCCGACTTGAATGTTGAACCATCACATTACGTCATTGCTAGAAGTGACATACCAGGGCCATCTCATAGTGTAAAGATGGACTTGAACATGGACACATTTCAGTCTGAACCCAACGAAAAAAATGAGGACATGGCCTGAACAAGAACGATCCCTGGTACGATGATAATGAGGTCTTCAATGGCAATGCAGGCCCTGGGAACGTTAATGCTGAATGTGAGGGGCCATCAGGTGGCGCGGGGTCCAATGGCGGTGTGGTACTGATGCACAGTGTACTTGAAACTGCTCAGTTCCATATCGTTAGTCAAGAATATTATATGGATAGTATGGAGAAGCACAAAACACACGTATTTTGGGACGAGAACGAGAAGGAATTGACCAAAGAAATAGTTTTCCCGTCGAAGAAGGATGTGATTTGGGAGGTTCAGATGTACTAGATAAAGGTACAGCGTGAATACAAAGTCAAGAGGTTTGAACCAGATTTATCGATTGTTTGTTACGTAAATGCTTCTAACCCTAGAAATCCATGTAGGTGGGAATTGTGGGCAATTCAGAAGTCCACGCACCGTTAGTTTGAAATAACAAAGTATTGGGGCTTGCATAATTGCTTTCGTGATAGATGAAGGGCCAACCATAAAAATGTTATCGTTGCACTGGTCGGATAGATGGTTATGCACTTCGTAAAACACAAGCCTAATTTCGAGGTGAGTTTTGTACGAGCACACATTATGGACACATTTCATGTGAACATTTCATACGAAAAGGCATAGCGTGGTCGAAATAAGGCCATCAAAATAGTGTACGGCGATTGGGACGAGTCATACTAGTTACTTCCATGATTTTTTAGAGTTGTCAAGGCAACTAATCCGGAGACAGTTATAACATACAAGTTCTTCCAAGGGTTGACGCAAGGAACCAAAATTTTTTATTATGTGTTTTGGGTATTTGCACCATGCATTGCAGCGTGGAAGCATTGTCGTCTAGTACTTTCTCTCGATGGGACCCGCCTACACGGTCAATATAAGGGGCATCTTCTAACAGCATTGACAGTTGATGCGAACAGGCAGATCTTATCATTGGCGTTTGCGGTTGTTGATACAGAGACAACTGATAGCTGGCCATGGTTCCTTCAACTGGTACGGATGCATTTTCTCCACGATATGGATGAGATTTGTATAGTGTCTGATAGACATGTAAGAATTTTTGTTGTCGTGAATCATATCACATCTGATGGGCAATTGTGGGTAAAGCATCGGATATGCTTGAGACATCTCAAAAGTAATATAATGAAACAGTTCCACAACCAGTATATAAAGGACTTATGTTAGAGAGCTAGTAAAGAAAATCAAGTCTGCAAACACGTAGAAGTAATGCGAAAAATTTTGGAAGTTGACCCAACACCAAGCGAGGCTGGTAGACAGGCATAGATTATCTCACCGACATAGACCGAGAGATGTGGACGTTGTGTGATGATGGAGGTTTGAAGTAGGGTATAATGACTACAAACAGTGTGGAGTGTTTCAACAGTGTCCTTGTTGGGGCGAGGTATTTGCCCATCATAGTGTTAGTATCGCACACTTTCATGAAGCATGCCAAATACTTCTACAACCGGTCTATACATGTGAGGCATTTGGCAGGACAAGAATTTGTCATCCCGGTTAGAGTCAGAGAATTGTTTGACAAGTGGGAGGCAAAGTCACACCTTCATAACGTGTTTCATTTTCACTACGAAACAGGTATAACACAGGCCGGCCAGTTGCCGAAATCATTCACTGATAGACGTCTTGTACAAGTGGTCAAATGTTATGAGAAGACATGTACCTGCGGCAAGTGGACAACTTATAATTTGTCATGTTCACATGCCCAGGCAGTTGCACGCTATTTGAATGGAATATCATCAAACATGTTCCCACTTGAATATAAAGTCGAAGTATACAAGGCTACATATTCCATCCCATTTCAACCATTGAGGCACATTGATTATTAGGTAGATGCACTTGCTTGGCAATTGCAACCCAATCAAGGCAGGTTGCGGCAGAGAAATAGAGGAACCCCAAGGGGTAGACGCATCCCTAATGAGATGGATCACTCAGACCAAGTTGCTAGACAAAAGTGTTCAAATTGCGGTCAACCGGGGTAGTAACATTAATACAAGTATGAAATCATATATATTTATTTGATATTTTAAAAAAAAGTTTAAGTGATTTATGCCAAGTACCTGCAGTAGGGTGACTCCGCCACACAGGCATGTCATATCGGAAAAAACAAAGGCATCGAACTCTCTGTACAGATGTGCAAGCGCTGCAGCGCCCCAGTTCATTCCCTTCACGACCTCAATGTCCTGTAGCAAAAGCAGCCAGTTCACGTTCCCCCAACTGCCACTGGCATTGGCAAAGAGATAAGAAACTATGTAGTCGAACATCCATAAACGGGCATGTCGCGCTGCATCAACACCATCGGGATCCTGCTGGTAAGTCATCTCATATAACCTTTTCATCTCAGATAGCCTGATTTTCCCGGTTCTCGGCTCCATATGTGATTCTTCCATTGTAATGCCACAAAGATCTTGGAAAAGCCAAGCCCACTCACCATACACCCGCCTAATGGTATTTAAGTGCAGAATGGGATCACCAGACACGGGTAACTCCCATAAGATGGCCACATCTTGTAATGTGATAGTGGCCTCTCCGACGGGCAAGTGAAAGGTGTGTGTCTCTGTCCGCCACCTCTCCATGACGGCTGTCAATTGGGTATGATCGAGTTCATGCCAACCTGCCTTATAACACCAGTAGAACTCTGCACGCAATAACTCTTCCTGAATAAAAAGGTGCTCAGGGGTCTAGAACAAGTACCCGTTGCCTCGCTGGGCGCGCAACTCCTTTGACTCGGTGTCCCCCGTCAATGTCAAATGTGCAATTTCAATTCTATGAATTTTTTAAAAATCATAACTTTTCTAAAATCTTTCTAAATTTTCTAAATACTATAAGTTTCTAACTAAAGAAAAAGGTCATACATTACAAAATTACGTTAAATATCCTATTCATATGCATGTCAAAAAAATATATACATATGCATGTAAAATAAACACATATATATTAAAACACATATAGTTATACACATATTAATGTCACATGTGCATATACTGTATACATACATACATGCTATATACATTACACATATACGTACGTTCGCATATCAACAACACGTATATACCTGTAAAAATCAATATATAACAAATAAAAAGGCGAGAATTTAGAAAACTTACAAGTAAAGGCAATTTCCTAAGCTTGAAGTATAATTTTTTTGCAAAAAAAATGGGTTGGGATGAGATTTTTTCGGCCAAAATAGGTGGGTCCCGGGAGTGGGAGGGAGTTTTTTCACCGGTAGGGAAAAATGGGGAGGGGAAGGGCTGGTATTTAAAAGGCAAAAAACAGTAGGTCACCTACTGACTTACCAAAAACATTAAAGGCCCAACGGTTTTTTTAATTTTTTTTTCAAATTTCGGGATAAGTAAACGGTAAGTCACTTACCGTTTCAGTAGGTGACTTACTGAAAAGGGTATTTTTAAAATAAATTTGAAAAAAAGGGTATTTTTGTGATAAAAAAATATGGACATTTTGAAGCATGGCCCGTAAAATATTAGAGACTATTATGAAATTTAATTATCTTTGTGAAATATAATAACTAATATAAATAATTTTAAATAAGGGAAAATCAATTCGATTATTATTTAATTTAAATATTTTATGCCGATTTAGAAAAATTGACAACCATAAGAATTTGTGGTAAAATTAATCAAAGAAAAATATAAAAAATAACTTTTTAGAGAAAAAGAAAAAAAAAATAAAGCAACAACTGGTCGCCCAAGCATTGTTACTGTAGACCCGCGCCCACCATCGCATCATCCTTCTCGTCTATCTCTTACACACACAATCAGAAACACAAATATGTGTGTGTATATATATATATATATATGTATATGTATATATGTATGCACATATTATATGTATCTTGTCAACCATCGGATCAAGAATCGTTCAAATAACGTTAAAAAATTTGGTGGGTATGTAGTTTAATGCATGTAAACAATGAGGAAATAAGTAATTTGAGCAATTTTTTTTTTCGGCCTTTTAATTGCAATATCTAATTTATGTTGAACAGATTTTTTGTTTTCACAGACATGGACGATAGAGATAAAGATGAAGATGAAGATGAAGATGATAATCTTCTTGGCCCATTAAAGGTTAAGGTAAATTCGACATTTTCCAAATGCTAACTAAGCTTTTAGATGTTTTGTTATTCAACTTAATGTAGTATATTGATTCTTGAATTTGCTTATAGACTTTTACCATTATTTCTATCTTCTTTTGGGCTTCTTATCAAATGAAATTTTGTTGGTTGTGGCTATATATATGTTAGGGGATGCTTGATAGGCTGAAAAAGTTAGTAGCACAAACAGGTATAAGGGTGCTTGGCAGTACTTATTTTGGGTGCTCATAAGCAGTTTATATAAAAAGCTAGTGAGGTTGCTTTTTCTTTCGGGTGCTTGTGGGATATGATGAATGGTGATAACATCTGTTAAAGAGTCTTCTTTTTCGTTAACTGCATGCACGCAAGGTCTTGTACGAGTTTTTGTTAGTAGCATAATGAGGTACATGTTATAAAATTATAAAGTTAGTTGCAGGTTAAGGCTGTGTTGGTGGTTAGGATAGAAAATCAAGTCTTAGAACTTTGTGATTGAACTTTGTGGTTCATATGTTGCACCTGAATAATGTATGAGTTAATTGTTGAAGCAAATGTTTCTTGATTATTTCCGTAAAATTATAAATGGTTTTATAAGTATCATCACAGATGGTAGAAAAATTTCACCCAGTATGCAAATTTGAACTGGACTCTAGATCTTTTATGTTTGTGTGTGTGTGTGTATTTTATTATTAAACTTCTATCTTAGACAGTTATTGAGGTCCAAAATTAACTCATGTTTACACAGTAAAGTGTCCAAACTGTCAGGTACTTAATCACGAGGATGGAGTCTGATTGTTCTTTATTGTATATAAAGGAGTTCAGAGGGTGTGGAGTTGCTGCAGCATTATAGTTCATGAAAATGTTTTAGGTAGATTAGATAATGATGAGATGCCTCAAATTTCCCAATTGCTGCTTATTTAAGTTGACGTTAGGGGTGAGCATTCGGTTTTTAATCGCACCGAAATAGACCGAACCGAATTGTCTAAAAACCGAATAAGCCGAAACTGAAATATATTTTGGTCTATTCGGTTCGGTTCGGTTAAAATCGAAATTAACCAATAATTAAAAAAAAAAAAGAAATAAAATGGGATAAATTGTTGCAAGAAAAATACAATAAACCTAAAGTAATCACTCTTATTCATTAAATATATCATAAACAATATATAATGAAGCATAATTATATAAACAAATTCTAATAAACAATATATAAATCC
Source organism: Cordia subcordata (assembly GCA_028554755.1). NCBI lineage: Eukaryota > Viridiplantae > Streptophyta > Magnoliopsida > Boraginales > Cordiaceae > Cordia > Cordia subcordata. Next base: position 9,674,287 of record JAPTOF010000019.1, read on the forward strand.
TAATTGATGTACAAAATATTGAATATTTTTAATATATAAAAATACAATTCGGTTAATTCGGTCTATTTTGTCATTTTTCATACTAACCAAACCGAACCGAATAGGCCGAAATTTTTTAAGAAAATAATCGAACCGAACCGAATAGATCAAATAACCAAACCGAATAGACCGAACTCAATTTGGTTCGGTTCGGTTTTCGGTCACCCCTAGTTGACGTTGATGTTCCAGACCTTTTCTGTCGAAGGAAACACCCCCAAGGATGCCAAGTATTGGAAATAGCTTTCTTACATTAAGGCCTTGATTTGGTTCAATGACAATGATATGATGTGTACATGACGTTCTGTTCTAGTCGTGAGGTCTTTAGGGATAACAGGAAATGTTCTTTTCCATGTTAGTTGATCTACCACTTAATCTTCTTCAGTGGTGTTCAAATTGCATACGAAAAATTACCATAAATTGTTGATCATCCATTCTACATAATGGTTGACTAAGTTTTGTACAAGGTTACTTAAAAGAATGTAAAGTCCAACTACTGAACTTACATGGAGCTAGCTGTTAGATGTGCTATAAATGTAATGTTCCACATCTATTTGTGCAGTGATATGTAAGGGGTTTATAGTAAGCAGTATGGATATAACGAATAACTTATGTTGATCGTTTTAGAATTGTTGATTTCAAAGCCCAAGTAGTTATATTATGACTACAATAGTAGCCTCACTTGTGGGCCTGGGGTCCGGGCTCGAGCACGTGATAGAATGATATTTGTAGCCACTAGTCGAATGCAGGAGCTAAGTGCTATGCTTCGCAATGTGCTACACCATGTGTGAGGTGGGAGCCACCTCTTGAGCCCAAAAGAGCCACATCTAGGGCCCTGCACCATCTAGCCTTGAGCAAGTGTGATATTGTGGTGGGTCTTGAGTAATCGTGATCGTGTCATGTGCCCCCTGATTTGAGGGTTGACCATTTTGGGCCAATTGATTTGAGGGTCAAAATAGTTATTTGTTATGCCTACAACACGTTACCACTAGTCTCACTTGCGTCTAGGGGTTTGGGCTCGGGGGCATGACAATAATAGTTTGAAACCGTCTTACAACCAAAAATTGTTCCCAAGTCCATGTGAGGGAGAAAGTGGTTTGAAATATGCTTCCATTGGAAAATAATTTTATCCCGTTGAAATTAAATTTTGATATCTTTTGCAATTGCCCTATATCAGCCCTATACTTGAAACGGTGAATTCAATTTGTCAAATTTGATCTTCAATGTCAGACTGTTTGGTTCCCTTCTACTTGTGACTTTTGTTCCAAGCTTCTTCCTCAATTTCATAAGACCGATTTTGAATTATCATTTTGCATTACTTTATCTCTCATTATAATGCAAAAGAGACCACTGTTTTATTTTGATGCATTAAGTGACATGTTGTTGGTTGCTCTTTCTCACTTATTTTTTCTCACTTATTGGGAAACAAAGCTCATCAAAGTGATTTTGTTTATTTTGTTTCTCCAACACAAATATAGATATACTACTAATTTGTTGTCAAATTCTATCAGCTTATTTTCAAATATTCTTTGGCAGGTCTCTTCTAGATGACCATGCTGTCAGGTGTTTTCCTGCTGTCTTTCGCATAATGGCTGAAAAAGTAATTTCTTATATGCAAGATGATTCAAAAACTCTTGTCCTTGATAATAGTGAAGAAACTGCAATAGTATCACAAGTCCTTTCAAGAGCAGGTGCAATAGCTGAACATCTTCATCTCCAGGTGCTTCTTTCATTTCTTATAAGCAGGGGTCCTTTTATGGCACCATGGTGCCATTTCAAATGTAATACATATTTGCTCATCCTCCTTGCCGCCTCCTCTCTACACTTGTTGTCACCTAGGTGCAGGAAAGATGCTACTTTATCTTGCCAAATATTTGATGATGCCTGACTTTTGATAACCAGCGGCATTAGTTAGAATGCATATAAATATACGAGTCTAGTTCAACAAATACACAGGCTGAGTATTGCATTATCTGGGTATTCTGGAGTCCTTTTTTTGGTATGGTAGTTTCAATGAATAATTGACTTTGACCTTTATTCTTGTTAGAAATGAAAATGAAAGATGCTGATGCGGATAAAACCACTTGCCTCCTGAAGGTTAGTCCTTTTCACTATTGTAAATTTTAAATTTTGTTGTTCCAATTTATAGGTTTCTTAGTAGTTCTGTCTTCTTATACTTATTAATTTTGTATTTTCTCTCATCGCACGCCATTTTTGTTGGGCTTACATTTCTGTGAATCGTGAACAAATTAGCTACATGAGATGATATGTCTGCCTTGTGGGCACTGGTGTGGTGTTTGCAGAGAAAACAATGCTGAATCTTTGCAACTCCAAGGTCTCAGGTCTATGTACAACAATATAACTGAAATAAGGTAAATATCCAACCATGTCTTGATAATCATTCAAAATATTCGTTGGTGTAGAATTTGACACTATGCAAACCTGAAAGCATTCTCCAGATTTTTCAGGTGCAATTCTATTCAGTAATTTGAGCATTAAAATATCATAGTGCTAACATGATCAGAGTTAAGTTCAGCTGTGGTGCTGTATGTAAGTGATGTCACGGGTACACAAGAGCTGCTGCAGAATGTACTTTGTTATTACTGTTTGGGGAAGATGGTGAATAATGAATCCTGCATTTGACTAAAGTTTCTCTAGTTCTTGTTACATAACCTCTTGTTCTCACTGCATCCTATCCTTGAAAATCTGTCTTTGTCCTTTCATTTGAAGGAAGCACAGGATTGTCAGCATATCATCCTTTTCTTTGGATTAGAAGGATACAAGAAAAAAGATGTGATGCATATGATCATGCTACATGATGTTCCATGCTCACTGTTGGAGACTATGAGAAAATAGGTGGTCATGCTACATGACATTCCATGCTCACTTTTGGAGACAAACTACATGTCAAGTTCTAGAGGAACACAAGAGCTATACATTAAGTTCTAGAAACACAGGGGAGTGTTCTTTTCTGGGTAGTTAACCTTTACCAAGTAGATATTTGAGAATTGCATAATTATATAACTTCAGCTCTCTGCCGTTGAACTTATACCTAGCACTCGGTAAATAAAGGATCATCAACCATGGAAATTGCATCCCAAGCCCAAGCTATAAGTTTGGCACATTGGACAAATTTTCAACATGCTATCTAAAATCCATTCCTTAAAGTCCATGAAATGCAGGTAGGTGACTGAATTAATATGCCTGCACCCAAAAAAGAATTTTGTTTGCTGGGTTTGAGTTTCGATATCTATCATAATTGTCTTTGTTAACTCTCTTAAGCTGTGAAATTTGTTTTTCAGCTAAGGATATATTGCTTCGCTACTTATTTCTATTTGTATCCCTATTTCTTCATCTGACTCCACAAGTGTGATAGTCAAATTGATTCCTTTGTTTGGCTCTTTGACATCTGAAACCTCTACAACTTATTTTGAATATATTGAGTTAAATATTGTAGGTTGTCTGTTTTTCAGTAATTGAGTAGTGTTATCATCGAAGCCATTTGTTTATTCATCTCCTTGATGTACATACAGACCTCATTAATTCAGTTTCCATAGAATTCTCTGTGTGTCCGTTACGTTCTTAATTGTAGTTTTAATGTAGTTGTTTGACTTCTTGTGTTCATTTCTTTGTCGTGTCTGTGTCCACGTCCTTTTCCCATTTGCTTTTGCGTATTCAGAACCATGTCTTTTTCTTAGTATTTCCGTTTCATCTGACACCTAACGAGCTGGTCTCATCTGTCAGTCACCATACTAAATGACATTCAAAGATTAAGAGAATCCATAATATCTTGCTGCCGTTTCATCATTCAACCAGGTGTCAGAGGGGTCAAAGTGTAATCCGATGCAGATTCCATGCACACACAATATATGTGGCTCTTTGGGTCATATTTCAGACTCATATTTCTTTTTTTCTCTTGAGTTTTCCTCTTTGTCTTGTAAGTCTTTTCCCTAGATCAATATTATAAAATGAGCACCAACTCAGCTTGCTGTGCCTCCTTTTGGACTAAAGAGGAGAATAAAGCATTTGAAAATGCTCTAGCCATCTATGGAGATGTTGATAAATGGGAGAATATTGCAGCTGCCATCCCGGGAAAGTCCTTGGAAGATATCAAAAACCACTATAGGGCCTTAGTTGAGGATATCACAGCCATTGAAGCGGGCCTTGTCCCTCTACCAAATTATGCTTCTTCATCCCAGGTTTCTTCTAACCAAGCGGGTGGTGTCTCCACCAACATTGGGGGTAATCAAACTGGACAAGCACAAAGTGACCCAAATAATGAGAATAGATCGGTAGGAACAATAGTAGAAAGGAAAAGAGGCAGGCCATGGACAGAAGAGGAACACTGGTTATTTTTTATTTATTTTTGGTTATTTTATGGTTATATATCTTAAACACTACTTGTCAATTACTACTAATTATTGACTGCACGGTCTGGGACTTTCGGGTGACAGGTTGTCTACTCATTTTTTTTTTTCAATTATTCCATGCTTGGTTCATAATTGTTTGGTATTTGTTAATTTGTTGAAACGGCTCTTGACATTTCATATTAAATGGTTCATGCATGGAATCACTATGTAATGGTGGAGACATCATTTGGTTCTCAATTATTTTCAGAGGGAGGGAGGTGGGGAGGGACGGAAGGGGGTCTGATTTTTGCAAATGCTGCCTTTCCTGGTCCTCTAAATTACCCTTACTGAGAAAATCATTTAGTTCAGGTTTGATATCTCATGATGCTATAACTCAAATCCATCTCAGATAAGTTCTGTTGTTCAATCTTCTTTCTCCTATTTAGATATGGAAAAGGGTTATACTGGCTTGGCAAGACCTCAATGTTTATCACTTGGACTAACTCCATAAGATTCTTCTCTTTCTGGCTATCTCTATTGGCCTTGAGAAAAACCCTTTTGTTTCTGCTTATCTTCCAATATATACCTGGCATTTTCATGCATTAAACAATACTTTAATGGGGGATATGAATAAAATGATTTCCTGTCAAGTTTTGTTAACTAGCTTATAACATCTGCCACAAACAGGAAATTGACCTGTCACTTGGCATCAAAATTATGTCTCATGTGGTATTGTGAATTGCTTAATATGTTAGTTGGTATGATCTACCGATAGGTGTACTGAAGATGTTTGATATGGTAGGTTGTAGTGACCCCCATGCGTATGTGATGATAATCCACTAAATGGAGATTAATTGACCACTCTACATGATTTTGCTTTCTGGTAGATGTCAGTTACACTCCATCTACAATGGACTCTTAGTGATTTTGTTTGACGCCCACCTCTTCTTTGAAAGAAATTAATCTTTTCCAAATTGAAATCAAGCTGTTGGCTTATGTTTCACCATTGTATTTCCTTGTGATCTATTAACCACTCTAGATTTCTGTTTATAAATTTCTGGAAGTGGTCTGAAAATTTAACTGTTCTTGGAAACTATTTATTTCTTATGTTACTTGTCTCAACTCTGTGGTCGTTTAGAAGATTTAGTAGTAAAGCCTGTACGTGGAATGAATCTTGCCATTGATTGACTAAAGATGCTTATGTTAAATGTGGTCTGTCACTTTTAAGTCAAACTAATTACCATATCATTGTGAAATTCATTGACTTTTAAATTCCGATTATTTTCAAGAATTACGTCTAGTTTTCATTGTTCATGATGCTTCCCGTTAATGACCTGAACTATAATACACCTTATTGGCAAATGATCCTTATAGTAATTTTGAAGGAAAATGTGCATATTGCACTACATATTGTTCCTGCTGAGTTATGAGAACAGCAATTAACTATAACTTGATTAACATAATACATTGCACTTCAGACATTCCTCACCTTTCCAAAAGCTGACAACTTCTCGTCTGTATCTTTGTGATAGGCTTTTTCTTCAAGGATTGGAGAAATATGGAAAAGGTGATTGGCGCAGCATTTCAAGGAACTATGTGGTGTCTAGAACTCCAACACAGGTTGCTAGTCATGCTCAAAAATATTTCAAACGCTCACAGTCTGATAATCAGAGGAGAAGGTCAAGTATCCATGACATAACTGGTGCAGATAATGGTACGACATCAGCCGGACAAAGGCCAGTTGCTGAGGAAAGATCTGAAGTTGCTCAGGTAGAGACAATGAGTGACACATCAGCTTCTCAGATATCATTATTCACTGGGCAGCTGAGTGGCACAAGTGGCATTGACTTCACTAGTGATGGAACATCTCAGCAACTGCCAGCCTCTGCGCAAATGATTGAATTTGGTGGAGTAGACTTTACTGGAGGCAAATCTATCCCGGAAATGCCTTTGACTACACAACTAACTGGACCGGCTGCAGTAGGTCCTATTGATTATGCTGATAGCATTGAGTTCATTAGTAACAGAGCATCTGAACAATTGCCTGTTTCTGGACAAACCATTGGACTTGCTGGAGGCACATCTATTCCACAAATGCCTTTGACTGCAAAACCAACTGGGGCCGCTGCAGTAGCTCCAGTAGATTACAATGATTGCATTGAGTTCACTAGTAACAGAGTAGTCTCTGGGCAAAACATTGGACTTGCTGGATCTATTTGGCAAATGACTTGGACTGCACAACCATGTCAGGCGACTGCAGTTGGTCCAACCGATTACAGTGAAGGCATTGGGTTCATTAGTAATACAGCATGTCAACTGCCATTCACTACGATTGGACTTGCTGGAGGAACATCTATCCCACAAATGCCTTTGATCATACAACCAACTGGGTCTACAGCAGGTCCAATTGATTATGCTGATGGTGTAGAGTTAACTACTAACACTGCATCTCAACAACTGCCAGTCTCCACACAAATGATTGGACTTGCTGGAGGCACATCTGTTCTCCAAATACCCTTCACTGTGCAACCAAGTGTGACAGCTGAGATAGGTCCAACTGATTATACCCAGAGTTTGATACCATCCAGCATTGCTGGTGTTAGTGTGGGTTTCCCTCCGACTCCTAGCTTGCCTATTCAGAGGTCTGTTACTTCGACAGTTGGCATGCCGGTATCTCTTCCGTACTCTACTTCAATGGTGTATGGTGTTACACAGACCCCTTATGGGTTGTTCATTCCTCATCCTCCAGTGAATGCGGCTTCGATGACATATCCAATGCAGCCTCCTCCACATTAGAACCCATGAACTTTCTGTTTGACATATTGGACGTATGGCAAGTACGCTAAGTTAGACATTGATGATGTTTTTATTATGGTCAGATAATACCCTGTAACAATGAGACACACCTAGACATGGGAATTAGGATATGTTCAAGTTTATAATCTTGCAGGTACCCCAAAATTATGCATGTATTTCTTGTTGATACACAAGCCAAGCTTGGCAAGAAGTATCAGAGATTACTGCATGAGAAATTTCCTACTTTCAGTCTCAGCAGCATGTATTTCTTGTTGCTGCAATTTTACATTTTGTTTTTGGGCCATAAATGCCAAAGTACTTGGTTGATAGCATGAGAATAACATAGTTTGATCTCGACAGTAGTATGAGCTTGTACATTACGTTTAATGTGAATTTCACTGGCAGAAACCCCAACAAGAAGATTAATGACCTAAAGGATTCCTTGAAAAGTTAAGGATCAGTAATCCCTTTTAAAAATCAAACAGATTCGGTCTTACACATAAATGAGGAGCCTTGTGAGATGCAAGTCTTGTGCACGGTTTTGAATGAGAGAGAGATGAGAAAATCTCCTGGTTCATGATATGATCCACGCAGTGCATCCTTTTATTGCATGGTTCATTTTGTTCATTATTAACATAAGACTAACCAGTTAAGAAGGATTGCGAGACAAAATTGGTAAATAGTACATACAAAGTTACAAGCAGCGGAAAACACATCTCAGTTTATGGTCTTGCACGATCTTTCTTTGAGTACTGAATAGATTCTTCTTACTGTGTTTCTCTTTTATAACACGTAATTACTTGCTCCTAAACATCCACTACAACAAATTTTAAGCATTACACTTCCATGCCATGTTGCTAATCAATGGATAACTGGCTTCAGGGGATGAGCTCTCAGTTTGGATAAGTCCAATCTTGCATCTAGTTCTTCGTCCAGTTCTCCAACAACGCTTCTGTTCAAATAACAGATGTGAAGCGTGTTAATACAAGGAGGGTATGTATACTTATGGTAATAAATACGATAAATATGGAATCGACTTATAAATCATACATGTTGTCACCCCTTATGATGTAGAGACCTAATACAAGTTGCTGTACTCCTTCCTGGAAGTCAAGCAGAGATCATTAGTATTCAAGTAAATCCTGAGTGAAGTTCTGGAAACTAATAGTGAAACTACAGTATAACAGCTTTTTCATTATGTAATACATTAAAATAGCTGAATAGAAATCATTACTACTAAAGTAATCCTGAGTAAAGTTCTGATCACCAACAACCCCCCCCCTTCCCCCCCCTCTCCAAAGATCAGCAGCAGACCACACTATGCCTAATTAAATATAAACCAAACAAATGGCAGAAAATAACATGATTAAGATGTAATACATTCAACCTTCTCACTCTGGTACACAAGAGACATATCGTGAAAGACTTCTATTCTTCGGAGGAAATATTTCTCAAAAAATTGCATTTCATTATTAACTTGCTTTGTCAAAACTGGTACGACACAGGTACAGCGCAGACAATTCAATGAGTTGAAGTTAATGTATCTAGTAACTAACTAATAGTCAACTCATTCACGAGAAATCAAAGTTCCTTTTTCCTTCCCTTCTGTGCAGTGTGCAACAAGTCAAAGCAATCCTCCAAATTATGTCAACACTACAAAAAGCTGACTTCAAGAATGCATATGTATATTTATCACAGCTGACTTCAAGAAAGCATATGTACATGTAATAGCTGACCTCAAGAATGCATGTATACATTTAAAATAGCTGATTAAAGAAAGACAGAAAGAAGAAAAATGAGACAGAAATAAGTCATCTACTTCAATCAAATGCTGCCAGAAACCAGGGTTCTTGAAATTTAAAAAAAAAAAAATTAAGCTTAAACCAAATTCTTAGTCAGACCTTGGTGGAATACACACGTTCATGAGATTCATCAAGAATTATATTTGTAGCCTGGTCAAAGCCTTTCAAAATTCCCTGCATTGACAACAAGTTTTACTTGACAAAATATGCAAAGAGGAAAGTTCCAGAGGCAGGGTTAGCAATTGCAGCTGTCTTCGTCAAACTTACCACAATATTGCGGCCATCATTTGTGATTATTGAAATTGTTTCTGAAAAAATGAATCAGAAAATCACTTTAGGGCAAGAAAAAGCCATAATATTTTATCATCCAGTAATTCAATTATGAGAATTTTACATTCATGATATATGCCGATAGTCCATCATTGATATAGCCAGTATTAAACAGTTAGAAATATGACATATATCAAACCAATTGATAAACATAAATAGATAAGCAGAGCTTTAGAGATTGCATACGGTCTACAAGAGACTCGAGCCCTGGGCCACTTGACATTTCTGCTCTTCAATGCAAACAATAAGTAGGTTGTTCAAAGAGACAGATCTATGCCTTTAGGAAGTCCGCTGAAAAGAATCAAACCTACAAATACTTAGTTGCAAATCACCCTCACATGTATCATAATTCATAAGAGAAGACTTCAATTAGCAGCAATAAGAGAATCAGGTGAAGTTAAGAAAAATCAGTAGTCTTGATGTTAGTTGCTCACAGTGTGGTGTAGAGAAGTTGCAAAAGTGAAATCAAGAAATTAAGCAATAATTTAACACTTACAAACTAGTATTCTATGAATAGAACAAAGGAACCAAGTCTCGTTTGTATATATGCATCTTGAAGTTACTCCAATATCATTCCATTTATCTATGGTAAATGCTGCACAACCTCTTTGGTGGAATTAAGCATTCTGCCAGTTCACTTATAACAAGAGAGGATAACTGCAAATGTACGTTCAATACAAACTAATAGGATTACCATCCATAGGAAATTGTGGTCCAAGTATGCTATGATTAAGAAGTCAACTGAGTTTCACGTTTCATCAGTGGATCAGGAACTACTAAAACGAGGAGGGAGGGCTTCAATGGATGTTGCATACAAGAAAGTCATACAATGAGGGAAAGCACACCTAGCACTTATCTTATCAATTTAGAGGCAAATAAGGAAGAGAAAATGAGCATCTTGACTTCAGTTTCATATTCTCTGTTTCACTATTTCAGACTTTCTCAAACATGAGCACCTAAGGCATTCGAAATCTGATGTGATTATACAATGTGGCTATGCTTTGCTTGAACCAAATGTGGAAGGATTGAAATTGAACAAAACATAACCAGAAATAAATTAAAAAATCACTTCAGAAAAGAGTTATTCCAAAAGTAGTGTGACGCTTAAGTTTCACCCTGTAATACTACCCGTTTAAGTCATGCTATTTCTCAAATTCAAATGCTTAAACAACCTAAAACAGAGAATGAAAAGAAAAGATATGTATTAAGGACCAAGAGCACTTAGGAGATCCAAATATTTCCAGGAAAACAACTCACAAACTGTCCTCTGTCAGATTAAGTGTGTTATTACATGCCTTTAGTAACCAGAATATGGTTTGACAGGTCAAACATTTCAAGATCAAAGGACAAACCTATAACCAAGAGTTTGCAGGCTTTTAAATATGTAGTTTCATAAGTACAAAGACTTCGTGGAAGCTCTCAATTTAATAATGTTTCTCTGACTTTTATACTTCTTCTTCCTGAGTCCTGGTGTCACACAAGAAAACTTCCAATCCCAGCAAACCCTATATCTGACTAAACAAAACGTGATGTCTTTTTCCCTTCAAAGTTCAATCCTTATTCCATCTGCGAGATACACCAAAACTAATTTAAGTGGCACTTATTGAAAATTCCATTCTCTTCTCCTCTTGTCATTCTTCTACTTTCATTTTTTAATCCCTTGAACTGAGAACTTAAGCTTGATAACAAAATATCTGGAAAATACTCATTGAGTACATTGTGGCACTTTATTTGCAGGGAAAAATTCCATGCTCTTCTCCTCCTGTCCCCACCATCGTGCATTTCTTCTAGTTTCATTCTTAAATCCCTTGAATCAAGAATTAAGCTTGATTATAAAATATCTTGAAAATACTCAATCAGAACATTGCAATCTTTGCTTTATATAATAGCTTGTTGAAAACAGTTTAGGTGCATTTAACACAATTATAAGCATTCGATAAAAATTTGATATCTGAGTTAATAAAAAGGAAACAAAAACAAGGGTTCTATACCTATACCTTTTTTTATTTGTTTGGGTGCTAGATAATCTAATTCTGATATCTTGAATGACAATACATAATTAATGGTAGAAATGGTGCTTCTAGCTAATCAAAATATCAAGAAACAGGAAACTAACACCATATCACATAAAGTTAGATACTTTAATGAAAAAATTCTCGAATTAATATCAAGACCAAACAGATAATAACCCTTCAAATTGAAAGAAAGTGAAAAACAAACTCATTAACGGACCAAAGCACTGATACCACTAATTGTCAAAGTTTTCTCCCCTTAATCCTATCTTTCACAGCCTAAGCACAACCACCTTCATTTCCGAGTTAGTATCCCAGATTTCCCTTTTTCTTTTAAGTTGAGGTCCTATGAAATAATTTTACACTCATGTATGAACTTTTTCTCCAATGGGGGTGACCCATTTTTCAGACAAAATATCCTTAAAATGCCCTCATTTGGGTCACTGGGGATACATCTGGCTTTTACTCATTTTGGCATGTTTTAAAGAATCCTTGTAAGCAACATAGGGGGTAAAATTCTTCTGCCTTTCCATTTCACCCCTTTTCTCGAGGGTCCATCATTCAAGAGTTGGTAGAGAATTTCCCACCTAAATTGAGCACTATATTTCTGTTCATCATATTGAATCAAACACAGAATGGAAGCTTATTCATATTCATCACGAGACTCATAGTTCTTCACCGTCATTAGAACATCATTACAAACCGAACATCATATACACATTTCCAACACGAAGATGGTACTAAACGCACAAAGCTCTTGCAGATGACAAGATTTTAGATAAAGTGGGCATACAAAAATCTACCCCATCTCTTCTAAAGAGGTTGTTTTCAGGACTTATGGCTCGATTGAATTGGCTTTTCAAAAAAGCACTTTCTCGTATAACTTTGACAAAGTTATTTTTTCCGGAGCAGCTCAAAATTTCTGACTTCTGAACAAAAACCCAAATTTATTGCAAAAGTAAGTAACTTTTTTTCATGAAAAAGCATATATATATATTTTTTTCTGAAAAGAAAGAAAAAAAATCGAAACGGGTCCTTAAAACCTGAGACTAAACACAAAAACTTTACTTCCATAAAAGTGAAAACACAGCTAAAAGAGTGTCACACAACCGTATGGTGTTGGAAAATACACTCACTAATAATTGAACAACAAACCGTTTTAGATACATATATATACACACAAACACACACACACATACATATGAATATGAAATTGACTTGGGTTTTTTTCATACCTGAAGAAACTGAAAGAGAAGCAGCAAGGATGAGCACTGGTGTTTGTCAAGCCGCGTCATTCTTGCGAGAGAACAGAAAAAGTAAAGTTTATATTGAGATGGGCTCAAAGGTCTTGCTTTGGACCCTTTCTAATATGGGCCTTGAGTGTGTGTGTGTGTGTTTTTTTTTTAAAAAAAAGTCTAAAACAAAATTCTTTTAAAATTTCCCTTTCTTTTGTTTTTTCTTTTGGGTTAGAGAAAATAGAAATATTTATTTTGGATTTTCCAAATATTTGTTTTTCTTTTTTTAAAAATTTTTTACCAGAGATTTCCCAATATTGAAAAGAATGATGGATGGGAAAAAAAAAGATATGTTAATACAGCTCAATTGGTGGGCTGTTGGGGAAAAACAAAATTCCCACATAGTTTAAGATCATAGTCTTGCTTAAGGATTAGGATTATTTTTCATAACAAGTTTTTCCATTTTGATGCAATTGGAAAGACTAATACTGAAAGAGAAAAAAAAGAAAAGAAAAGAAAGAAAGATTCATAAAACTATCCATTTAATATAGCAGATTATATAGTAATTAAAGGATAAGGACATGGATTTTTTTTCTTTTTTTTTGCTAGATAAAGAATGGTTGGATTTTGCGGATGCACTAAGTGCTAAATAATTTATGGGAAAAACAGATAAAAAATAAAATAAAACTAAAAAAGATAATTTATTATTCCCCGTTTAAATCTTCAATTGTTATTAAATAAATAAAAAATAATAAAAAAAAGTAAAAAATTAAAAATGCAAATGTTTTTTTTTTTCATTTTTAACTCTTTTTCACCCAAAAAATAAGTGTAATTTTATTAGATGATTAACTTTTCTCTCAATTATGTTAGAAAAGTAAATAAATTGAAATATGGTGATAAAAATAAAAAATGATTGAACAAATAATGTTATGTTTTATTGTTGATCAAAAGACAGAGTATTTTAATTTATGTTAATATTGTATAAGAATAATTGTCACGTATAACTCTAAATTTACGCCAAATTAAAGAATAAGTGTATTCTGCTTAATTGAATTGATTTTTATTCTGTTCTAATTTTGTTTTAAAATAATTTTACCAAATATAACTTTTTTTTTATAGTTTTCACCAAACATAAGAAAAAGAAAAAGTATTTCATAACCATTCTACCTTGAATGACCATTCCTTTTAAAACTATTTTATCATACCAAACGGACTATAAGTGCTACAACTATTATCACCCTTTTCTATTTTTGGTCAAATACAGCTTTGTATTGTCTCCTGATGCAGCAGAATTTGATAGTTTAGGCTTTGATTTAAGGATCAAGAAATCAAGATATCCTATGCTTGTACCACTATATGTAATATTTTGTATCACGCAAGTTCTACACATGCCGAAATGATATACTAATTAAAATTTTTTTAATCCACTTTTTTTTAAACATATTAAGGGCTCGTTTGGATTGGCTTTTTTCAAAAGCGCTTTTTTTGACAGCTTTTGAAAAATAGCTTTTTTTGATAAGTTGAAAATTCTGGCTTCTAAAAAAAGCTGTATTTGAGCCTTTTTCAGAGTTTTAGCTTTTTTCGAAACCAAATAAAATAATTATTTCAAATTTAATGTAACTTTTTCAGGAAAAAAAATATTTTTTCTTAAAAAAAAAGTCAATTCAAATAGGCCCTAACTAATCATAAGAGGGAATATCTAGGCAATATCTAACTTGAACAAATTTTATTCGCATACGGAGGAGAAGATTTTACCTCAAACTTATTTTCTGCGCTACTGGGTTGGCTAAACTTTATGCCCTTTCTTTATTAATAGAAGTTTTATTTAACCCAAAAAAAAAAAAAAAGAGAGTTGAAATCTTATTGTGAGCCACCCAATATTCATAATGTAAGCCCAAATGTTGAAGTCGTATAAATATCATCGAAAGAGAGATTAGAGTAAAAACATATGTAAAACTCATTTGTGGTATTGCTGCATACAGGAATTTAACCAAATCTATTAGGTGCTTTAAAATAAGCTCTGCTAAACCCCCTCTAAATAGAATCGATAATATATCTAGATGAATTTGCCCCTCTAAATAGAATCGATAATATATCTAGATGAATTTGAATCTTCTCACAATAGTATAATGGTATAAAAGAGATCTAATAGTAGTGAAATATCTAAATAGTTTCGTTATAACTGTATCGTCACTTCATCACCAATGGATTCGAGAATCCAAATATGCTTCAGACTGTTCATCAATTGATCTTTTCTCTGGTTCATCTATTAAGTGCATTTTCACCCTTGCTACATTGTTTCATGTTCTACTTGACCAGAAACAATTCAATTTCAACAAAGTAGTATTTACACAAGACACGCCTTGTATAAGATTGAATCCCATCATCAAGAAATGGAGACGTACCATTAAGGGGACAAACCAAAAAGCTGCTTTAAGAGGATATGAGAAGCTAATTATTCTGTACTGTAACAGCACAAATTTTTTGAAAAACATTGGAGGTCTACAATTTCACTCTCTATAAAGTTGTTTCATGATTTCAAGCATTGGATATAATCATATATGCCAGTTCAAATGTAAATTATGGTTAACATTAAAATTGGAAAAGAAAAAAAAACCTTTGCAATTAACTAGGAAAAAAAAAAAAAGAAGATACTAACCCAGACAACAAATTTGTCTAATGGAACCAGAAAACTACAATGAAGGTGTTGCAAGTTTGCAACCAGAAATTTGTTTCTCCAATGGAAATGTAAAGACACAAATAAACAGATAATAAAATTCCCAGTTCTAGCTTGAACCAGCAGCTGCAGCAGAGGCTGGCATTGAGTGGTGCTGCAGGCCTCTTGAGCCGATTCTGCCGCGGCCTATTCCATTCTGCTGCTGATCAAATTCTCTCCTTTTCGCCGTTGTTGTTGCTCTTTTCGTATCCTCCACTTCGCGGTGTGTCTCAGAAACCGCGTGCCTGTGGAATCCAAGCGGGCTGCAATCGTCCTCCTTGTTGGATCTTGAAGATGTCCAGCGGTCAGTTGAGTCAGCAGAGTTTGGTTCCCAGGAAGAGGATGAAACCCAATGCTGTTGGCTGCCCACAAAGCTGTTGCTTCCTGAGGATTCTTGCTCATCCGTGTCGCCCCCTCCCGTTGTACCCCTTCTAACAGTCACGTACTTGTGAAAGCTTGGCTCCATTAGATCATCCGTTGCAAGCACCTCAGATTCCAGAAAAGGTTCTTTAGTCTCTGATCTCTTCATCCCTGGATGATTATTAGCTGCAAGATCTTTTCTGTTCAGTTGCTGCTCGGCTGTAGGATTTCTCTTTCTGCCCTCAGAGAAAGCATTTGACAGATTGGAGCTGGTGGTGGAGTTGAGATCTGCAACTGCTTCAAGGATGGAGCAGGCCTTGGTGAGACAAGCCGGGAGCGAAAATGCCGCCGCTGGAGTGCTGCTCTTTTGGTGGAAATTCTGAATGTCCTCCAGCAGCAGCGTGGTGTAGGATGGAGTAGGATCTGCTAGAGCTTCGGGATTGATATCCAGGTCGCGCGATAGCCTGGAAGACCGGCTTCTTGTTTTCAGGCTTTCGGGTCCTGCTGCAGTGACCACGTTCACTGCTATGTCACCAAATGTTCCTTCTTGTTCCCTGGCTTTTTCATTCAATTTTGCTGCATTGTTTACATTATCGGCATTCAATTTCATAGCTGAGGCCTGCAAAGATCAAATCGATTCATGTAAATTTTTATCACAACTATGATTAGAAAGACATGTAAAAATGCAAATAGAAAACAATACCTGAGATGATATATTATTTGCAGCCTTGATTCCTGAAGCAGGCCTTTGCTCAGTGACGACATTGGTATCAATCTCACTTAAGGGATTTCTCCTGTAAGGGGAGTGCTCAGCTTTTCTTGAATTGCTTCGGCTAAGGGACACCGGCTGCTGCTGATTGTCGATTGGCACGCGAACATTAGTCCTGGCAGGGGACCGCGCGCGAGGAGATGCCACTGTCCTTGCACCCCCCACCGACGCATCACCACCACCACCACTACCCACATTTCTCTTCACTTGAATCCTCTTGATAGCAGCAGCTGAAATAGGCTCACCGTTGTTGTTGCTCTTGTCCATTGCCAGAGCCGATACAGTAGCAGGCACAGAAACCATTTTCTGAGGCCTATTACTATTAGCATTGCCTGAGGAATTTGTATTTGTACCACCAACTCCATTACCACTAGTGATTGGTGATTCAGATCTTCTACCAGGGGATCTACTCACCCTTCTTCCACTCCCATTAGCACCACTACCTCTTTCTCTACTACCCGACCGCTGCTGCTGCCCCCCCTGCCCTGGCTCTCTCTCCCTACTCGGCGTCCTCCGCCTCCCTTTGGACGGAGAGCTAGGCGTCCTAGACCGGTGTCTCTGCCTATGCCTATGCACCCTCTCCCCACCTACTCCTCTCTCATCATCACCATCAACACCACCAACATTTTCCTCACTGCCATCATCATTCCCTTTCCTTCCCTCACTGTTATTCTCATTATCGAAATCATAGCTCCTCTTAGAGCCAGAGTACCTCTTCCCACCGCACCTCCGGCCACCTCCATCGCTGTCCAAGAACCCGGCTTTCCCGGTCGATGAACTCCGGCTGAGCCTCCCGCATTGTATCAAAATCGATTCCACTTCTTCCTTAGTACAACTCGAAGTCCTCACCGGTGCTCCTCCCCCCACCATACCATTCAACACCACATTGCGATTCGCCGCACCTCCATTACTATCTTTTCCACTTTTCTCTCCTTCATCAGCCTTCTTGTCATCTTCAGATCTCCTCTCCACCTCGTGACTCTTTCTATGCTTTATCACAAATATTTCCTTCTTCACAGACTCTTCTTGCACCACCTTCTTTTTCTCCACTTGGGTCACGGCTTTCTTTTCTTCTTCCGGTCTAGAAACTGCACCAGGCTGTGATGCATCACTGCTGTTCTTCTTGCTAAAACAACTACCCATTTTCTTTTCTCTTTTTATGCCTTTTCTTGAAGAAAATATACAGAGAAGAAAGTTTGACAGTAAAAAGAGAGAGAAAACTAACAATGCAACAAGATTTTGTAACGGAAGGGGAAAAAGATAAGGCAAGTGAAAAGGGGGTTCAGTATTCAAGAAAACCATTCATTTCAAAAATGGTAGCTTTAAGAAGTGTGTGCTTGTGTGTGAGAGAGAGAGAGAGAGAGAGGAGAATTTGAAATTTTGAGAGACAAGCGGGTAATAGAGCCGTTAAAATGACGTTTTTGTTTTTGAATAAATTGATGTCAGTCAAGTGTTTTTCTTTGCTCCAAGCACAAAGTCGACTATATATAATAATGGATAGATTTGGAATTTATTCTTCGTAGATGAGCACGGAATCTCTAAGTGGTCCTTCTATTTAAATATTACGGTGTCATTTAATATATTTATTGTCATGTAATTATACATTGATTTTGTATATGATGTTTAGTTGCATAAATAGTAATTACATAATTAAAAATTTTAATTTTAAAATAATTATTCATTTATATTAATATCAACAAATATTTCAAAGTTTGCTTGCTAAAAATATTTAAAATAAAAATATTATTTATTATAAAAATAAATATAACCCATTAAAAATTATTTTATATTTATATTTGTTTATTAATTATATTTATTTTATAGTGAAACATACGAAATATATAAAAAATAAAAGAGTATGAAAAATCGTTGGAAAGTAATTATAGTATATAACTACACCAATTCACATTGGAGAGAGTAATTATTGACCCAAAAAAAAAAAGAATATTGGAGAGTGTAATTGAGTAAGTCCAATTATACCCATTCAATTTTGAACAAATAATTACTTGGTTAAACATACATGTCTAACTGTGCAGTTATTCCTAAGTGTATCCCCATGCAATGCACGATAAAATGAGTATTTTTTAAATTTTTTATTTATTGCTGATGTTAATTTTTAATAGTTTACTTGATGATAAATTATAAATATATATATTTTTAAATCTAATTTATGGTAAGTTTTCAATGTAGTTATATTTTTTTCATGAGACATTTGTTAATAGAACAGTTAAATTGAAGAAATAAAACCGAAAAAGATCTAATATGGGAAAAAGTAAACAAATCAGGAAATAATTTCATGTTAGTGAAAGATCTGAACATCTAAACGTGATTTTGGATGAAAACCAACTCACGAAATAAAGACAGGTAACATTGTCTAAAAAAGTATATTCTCTCTTTTATATAATATAATTTTTCGAACGCGCCCTATATGTGTAGCACGCATATCTCTTATAATATTCCCGAAATCCTCATGTGCTCTTTAAATATATAACATACGTGCCACTTGAAATAAATATTCTATTTATTTTGAAATCACAAGAAATAATATATATTTATGACAAACACAGAAATAGAATGCTATTTACCCATAATAATTACACACGTTAAAAATTTATTTTATAATGTTTTGGGTTTTTTTTTTTTCGTGGACAGAATAATGTTTTGGATCTAAAGCGAGGATTATACCGCCAAATCACTCAAGGA
The DNA here is from genome assembly GCA_028554755.1 of Cordia subcordata. NCBI lineage: Eukaryota > Viridiplantae > Streptophyta > Magnoliopsida > Boraginales > Cordiaceae > Cordia > Cordia subcordata. The sequence goes on from JAPTOF010000019.1 coordinate 9,693,395, forward strand.
AGGTATGTCAGTGGATTGTTTACCTACTTCTCTGTTTTCGACACTGAAAATTAAAAATATTCCCCCCTATTTTTTTTTATAAGGTTTTTGGTATGGAATCAGATCCTCTTTGAATTTGGAATTTTCTTGCAACGGTCGTCTGGTGGACATGTGGGTTCACTGCTTGCTCTGATTGGGTTTTTTCATACATTAATGGCAGTTTTGTATTTGAAAAGTAAGGATTAAACGTATTAATTTATATTGACTCTGGTTCTAAACTTTTATCGGTCTTTCTAATGAGTACAACACCTACTGAAATTAGATTAATATTTCTATTGATATGATATCTTACCATTTTCAATCATCTTCATATTAAATGGTTAGGTAATATTCAATATGCGAATGATTAAAAATGTTCACTTTTCACATACATAGGTTCATTTAATTAACTTTAACGGGTGCTAAAGAACTGAACTTTTATTACGTTTTCTTAATATTATTTTGGTAACAACTGTTCAACTTGGCTCTAGGCGTTTCACTCGGTCATTGTAATTCAAATACGATTGTCGGTAATTCATAGGAGTCAATGATTTTCGTATCGTAGCTGAACGTTGTAACTATATGTATGGCTGTAATCTGTTGCATTCAGCGAAGAAAATCAAATATACTCGACTTTGTTTTTTACGGTTGCATTGGGGGGTGGGAGTAACAAAGGAAAAAACATACCATTGGAGGGGACAACATCAGCTATAACCATACAGGGGATATAAATATGAACAACTGGATCTACTTGTAAACAATTAACTTGATACACTTGACAAAAAGTAAATGAAAGGAATATCACCAGTACAAAGAATTCTTTCTTGCTTTTCTGAATCTAGTAGGACCATATTGGTGCCACAGTTAGAACACAAACATGACGACACATAAACACAAAGTCTAATCCGTACAATAACGTTGACGAGTACTAAGATCATGTAACTTCATTGTGTATATGCAACCACCTAAATACCCAGACCCCCTCTGTCCAAGTATCTAAAGCTTGTGCATTGTAACATTGACAAAGAGAGAGGGAGAGAGCTAACCTAGTTCTTTGACGTTCCCAGGCTCAGGAAACTCAAGGAATATTACAATACCATCTAAACCATAAAAGATCTCTCATGTATTCTCCAATGTCTAATACACTTCAGCTTGCAGAAAAAAATTGACCTACGACAAGGCTGAGATGAATTTTTGAATCTTGGACTGTGCCCTTTCCTTCTCTTCAGGCCCATCCAGATCACCGATGTTGTCATGAAATTCCTGTTATTAAATGAAAATTTTCAATCATACCCATGAAATGTGCAACACTCTTGCATGTGCGCATGTGTCAATAGGCATCTTGCAAGTGCAATGCGCCCACCTGAAGATTGCTACATTAATCTAGGAATATCTAACTGGTGTAATTCAAGCTCTCAGTCCCCACAAATGGATCATAGGATACCATGATTGAAGCTTTGACCCCATGCAATTCTAGAGTTTCTGGATGCAGTGCAGAATAATATTTGAACACCAGACAGTTCATTTATGCTTAGATTTCTAACACATCCAAATGTTAAGGAATTAAAAAAATAAATGCAAATGACAACATGAACATGAGAACAAACTCCTCTCTCCAACCTAAGCTTTGTACTTGTGCGAATAGGATATGCATAATATACAATCACCATGATGATCCTCTCACATAAGATTAGCTAGTTGTTCATCCCCCGAAGGGCAATCTATACTTTGGCTCCACAAGTTTACCAGATCATATGATAGGTCGAACACAAAGAAACACGTTTTCTTGCAAATAACAGTAAAGCAATTACCTGAAGTACATCCTTTACATCCTTCTTAGTAAGTTTGTGTTGCTTTAGTAGTAGTTCTATTCTTGCTCTGATTCGAGAGTGCCTAAATTATAATGACACTCCAAAGTTAGGGACTGATATGGCTGATGAGACATTTGCAAATAAGGCTGAATAGAGAAAGCATCATAGTGGATGCAGAGCCTTACTCAGAAGTCCAAAGATGGCCCAGAATGACGCAGATTAACTGCAAGATCATAGAGGAAAGACAGAAAAATCAGCCAGAGGCAAAGGAGTCTAGCACTGTAAGATACAGAAAAATCCATCAAATAACCTGAAGAGTGTAAAGCCCAGATTCTAACTTCCTGTTGTACTTCTCGTCTTCATCCATCTGCAAACATATCCAAGATGAATGCTCCATGCAACAAGAAATGATGTTTCTAAAGTCCGTAAGAAGCAGAATCTTAAAGATAAACCAACCTCTAAATCCTCAAGTTCAAGCTGGTCAATCCGTTCTGCTTCTGCTTTCACCCTGTTGGAATATCTAGAAACAACAGTGCAGCAAGAAGCAATTAGATGCCAATACTGGCTTGAAGAAATGCCTAGTCCGCAGGAAAACACATTGAGTCGGTTATACCTTTTATTAAGTGTTTTTTAATTCCTTTTATGTGGGGTCTATCTGTGTTTGGGGTGGGGTTGGGGTTGGGGTTGGGCGGTGGGAGAGATATTCTTCATAAATACTCACCTCATGTAGAGTTCCATCAGCCGATCTATCTTTTCACACTCATTCTCCACAAATTTACCTAACAATCTTTCCCTTCTAGAGCCCCTCAATATTCCACCTGGCATAAGAACACAAAGACAAATTAGTAGGAACCTAACTCACGGAAGAGATTCAAGGGGATAACATGCCAAAATGATGCATGAAGCAATCCCTTTTGAATATATGTCTCTCCAGATGATGGATGAAGCAAGCAATAGGAATATGCTGATAATAACACAACATGTTTTCGTCGCCTACAAATAAGCAAACACGGCCTGGATATCTTAATGTATAACAACAGGATTACAGAATCGGACAGCATTGTGCATAACCAAAGAATGATATGCTTTGTGTCAGAAAATTATGCACTCGTTCTATCAGGTTGATCGGAGTGACATCAACATAACTTTCTAATCAATGAAATTAGAAAAAAGTATCTTCATAATCAAGGATTATATAGATATTGGTGACAGAAATTGAAATGTACATATAAATTCTTGCAGTCATTCAATAGCTTACAACTTTGGATAAAGAAACAAACAGACAAGACGACTTAATATAAAAATTCTAGAGATCTTCCTCAAAAATGTCATCCTAGTTCAAATTAGCCTTGCTAACAAAAATGGTTATTCAATCATATGAAAATTGTATAGTATCTCATCTAAAACAAACAGTGGAAATAGCTAATTAAATACTGGGTTATCATGTACCACATTCTATGCAGTTAACTTCAATCAAGTAGAAAGTCTGTCAGTTTCAGGCTCCTAAAGCTCTGTAACAGTTGGAGACAGCATACATTTCACTTCTGTAGCCTCATAGACCAACTTAAAAATTTCAAAAACATGAAGAAGAAATACAACTTCGGAGTTCACTTGCCTTCTTACCAAATAGGGATGCAATAATCGACACAAGACGTTCTTCCAATTCTTCTTTGTACCCCTTTTTCTTGTTCTTCTTGCTTATCGGAATCTGGCAAACGAATGTACAAGTGCATTAACGTCAACAACTGGAAATGCTCAGTGAACATGTGATTGATGACCATCACATAAGATACTTAGCTACCTAAATAATATTTATAACCTTAAAGTGGCTAAATTTTGTGACAGGAGTACGATGAAGAGCATGAGCAAAAACTACGACAAATGTCACAATTATAACTGTGGAAAATATCAGCATTACCTTCATTATCTCAAACATGGCATATGAAAGATAAGAATCTATTACAAAACTCAAATTTTGAGATAGCGAACATCATAAGCTTTAAGAAGCTTTACAATGTCCTACTAGGGCCCATGTAACATATGAATTCAAAGATAAACTAGAAATTATATAGATTGAAACATAAAACTATATGAAAATCTGCAATCAGACTCATCCTTAAACAAAAGGGAGAAATGCACTTGCCTTACCCATAAAAGCAGGAAACGCGGTCTTCAAACCCATAACATCCACAAACCTTTCACAAGCCGGCGGATAACTTGTCATTGCAAAATCCAACGCCCTTATTGCTGACCCATAACACAACTTCTTCTGATTCATAATAATAATCATAAGCTCGACACCTTCGGCCTTCACAAACCTCTCCTTATTCTCCAACGGCATCAACAGACAACACAAACAATCAAACAAATTCTCTACCATCTCCTCCTCATCCGATGTCTTGGGATCCTTAGACTTATACATTGCCACAGCTTGCAATACTGTATCCACGCCATTCATTTGCCCTAATCTCTTCTGATTCGCCGCGCTACTTTGCAACAGGATTGCCAAAATCTCCGACGCGTATTGCTTATTACTATCAAACTCCCTCACCTTTATCCTCCCTAATAACCACTTCAACAACTTGGTTCTTTCGCAAACTATCTCCGACACAGAGGGCTTCACTTCCATTAAGTTCTCAATAACTGATAATGTACTATAAATCGCGGCGGATTCATCAGGATCCGAATCGGATAATTTGCCTAGGTTTTGGACTACTAATTCAAGCGCATTGTTCTCCACCAACGCGTCCACGAGGACTTGTGCGGGTTCATCGTTGTCTTCAAGCACGTCTTCATCGGTGAGGTCTTGGAGGAGATTGACGGCGTCGATAGCAATATCAATATTATCGTGGTTCAGGAGTCCGACGATGGAGCTGACGGTGTTGAGCCCAACGAGCTCGGGATAGAACTCGGGGCCGGCGGCGAGGATTTTGAGCTTCTCGAGCTCTTCATGGAGCTCGAGTTCGGAGTCGGCGAACTTCTCAGGCTGGTCAGGATACTTGAGGCGGGCGGCGATGTTGTCCTTGAGGCGGCGTTCGAAGGATAAAGCGAGTTTCTTGACGGTTTTGAGGTCTAGGGCTTCGACGGCGTGTTCGCTTTGCGAAGATTTTTCTAGGGCTTCGAGGAGGGAGAGGTCGACAACTCCGCCGTTCGCCGCGGGTGGTGGCGGTGGTGGTCGCACGAAGCCGTCGTCGTCGTTATCGTAATTGCGTTGGCGTTTGTGGTCCATTGTAATGGCGTTTGGTTTGGAGGTAACAATGTGGAGTGTGAAATGAAAACCCTAGAATCGATTTGTGCCCTTGGAGGGAGTCTTATTTTAATTTATTTTACTAGTCTTTTTCCTGCTTTTCGAGGTGGCAAACGGTACCCGTGGGCTAAATCGATCTGTTTAGCGTAAGTTATGCGGTTTCGCATGCCGGGTTGGATTCATGCGTATGCCTACATCCCTATTCGTACCCGCGGCCTCGCGAGTTTATCTACTTAATTTTTTAGTATTTTAATATTATTTAAAAATAAATAAAACAAAAAAATTAAGTAGTAATTAATAAACACTTGTGACATATTTAACCTAAAAAAAAAATTAAGCACCTAAAAATAATTAAAGTTAAATGAACTAAATGTCACAAACACAATCTATAATTTAAAATCTCTATTAAATACCTAATCACAAAATAATATTCGCATAATAAGACAAAAATTACCATAGTCCATAACTACAATCAAAGCCTCAAATATGGCTGCTAAGTTTGTAAACTGTAAAGTACAATAAGAAGAAAAAACTTAAGGTTTCTAACGTTAAACTTATATGTATTTAAAAAAAAAAAAAGGAGACACTTGCCGGTCACCCGCACAATCCGCCCTTTGCGCAGGTCGGGTCGGGTCCACTCCGTTTGCCTTGTGGGTTATGAAATGCTAAACCCTAGCCCTACATTTATGCGGGTTAAACGGTTCAACCCGCGGGTTCGGACTCGTTTTGCCACCTCTACCTGCATTGCACGAAAAAGTAAAATATAATTTTATGTACATATAACGTAAAAAAATTAAAATAACTCTCATTGGATTTAATAATATAAATATTTCATAATATAATAAAAGATAATTACATGATATATTAATTGATTCACAATACATAATTTAGATAGTGTAGTATTCGTGTAATACACGATAAAAATAAGTTTTTTTATGCTCTTATTATTGTTAATGGACAATGACCATTAATTAACAGGATAAAATATAAATATATTTTGTCATATTAAAAGTTCAACATTAATATTGATTACAAGTTTTATATTTTTCTAAGATTTAATAATTTTAGAAAGAAAAATCATGAATGATATAAATTGATACATTTTCGTCATTTGTTGACAATTTTTCTAATGTAGCATATTAGTATTTTCCTTTTCAATGTATATAGTAATGTAACATATTAGTATTTTCCTCCATATTTGCTAAGATTCCCTCCATATTTGATATATTGCCTGAAAGAAATTGTTGATTTTCTGAGAAATTTTTAAAATGAAATTTAGTAATTATATCTGAATTCATCCCCCTTTTAAGATATTTGCATCTACAATTGGTATCAGAGCTAGGGTTCTACCTATAGTTTAACACCTAGTAGAATCTTAGCAAATATAGAAGGAATTTCTATTAAACAAGCACCCCCCTTTGATGGAATAGATTTTGCATTTTGGAAGATAAGAATGAAAGTATTTATTCAATCACATAATGACAAAGCTTGAAAAATCATAAAAAATGAGCCTACTTTACCTACAAAATTAAAAAGTGATAGAAGAATACCAAAACCCAAAAATGAATGGAATGATGAAGATATTAAATTATTTAAGTTAAATCAAAAGACATTACATTATTTATTCAATGCTATGAATGTAACCGAATTTGCTAGAGTAATAGGGTATACTTCAGCTAAGGAACTTTGGGACCAATTAGAAATAACTTATGAAGGAACTAGCCAAGTAAAAGAATCTAGAATTGCTATGCTTGTACATAGATACGAATTATTTAAGACGCTTCCAAATGAAAATGTTGAGCAAATGTTTTCTAGATTCGTTGAAATTACTAACGGTTTGAAAGCACTTGGAAAGGATTATTCTAATGTAGAGAAAGTAAGGAAAGTGCTAAGGAGCTTGCCATCATCATGGCAACTAAAAGTCATGGAGGAAGCCAAGGATTTAAATGCATTGGAGCTCAATGAGTTCATTGGATCACTCATGACTCATTAGCTTGAGATAAAGGACTACGAAAAAAAAGAGAAGAAAGCAAAGAAGTCCATTGCGCTCGTTGCATCAAAATACCCATCAAGTGATGATGAGAAAGATGATCAGGACCGAGAAGATGAGGAAATTGCACTTCTTGCCTGAAATTTCAAAAGATTCATGAAATTTAGAAAGATGAGGAAAGGGACATATTTAAGCAATACAAATTGGAAGAAGAAGGCAAAGATTTTGAGACGACAAAATATGCAAAAGGAGATGAATTGAAGTGTTTCAATTGCAATAAGTCGGGACACATAAAAGCAAATTGTCCAAAACTTTCAAAGAAGAAAGAAGGTAAGGTGCTCAAAGCCACGTGGGATTTCTCCGAAACTGAAGAAGATGAGGAAGAGGAACATGAGGTAGCCAACTTTTGCCTCATGGCCAATGAGGATGAGGTACCATCTTCACCTTCTCCATCTATCTATTATTCATCTAGTGAAGAAGAGGAAGAGGAATATAGTTTTGATGAACTAAAAGATGCATTTGCTAAATTGCATGATGATCTATCTTTAGCTTTGACAAAAAACAAGCAAATGCATATGAGATTGAAACTTGTTCTTGACGAAAAAGAAACTTTGGAAAAGAAGAATGCCTCTCTTATAGAAAAAATAAAAATCTTGGAAAAAGAAAATGATTCATATGCTGAAGATTTTGTGAAGCTTGAAAAAGAGGTTAAAGACTTGAAAAAGAAAAATATGGATTTGAAAGGAATTATTCAAAAATTTACAAATGACAAAGAAAATTTTGAAAAACTCCTTGGAATTCAAAAAATGTCTTTTGATAATAATGGCATTGGATACAAACCTAGCATTAATTAAAAGTATTTCAAAACCTACTTTGTCAAGGCTTCCACCTCTACATCCTCCTCTTCACCAAAATCAAACATCACTTGTACCTATTGTGAGAAGAAAGGACATGTATCTACTCATTGTTACTACAAGAAACTTTGTGATAGAGGATCACATGTTCTGCATTGGCAAAGACCTAAATGGGTGGTTAAAAACAAAAATTGAAACTAACGCCAAAGACCCAAGGTGTTGGGGACACCAAAATAAAGAATTGCATTTGAATTTCATGTGTGTAGGTATGCAATGAAAGCAAATCAAGCAAAATGAAATGGATCTTGGATAGTGGTTGTTCCAAGCACATGACGGGGAACTCTTCACTCTTTTACAAATTAAAAAGGACAAAAGGAAGAGACGTTACCTTTGGGGACAATAGCAAAGGAAAAATTATTGGAAAAGGAAGCATTGATAACGAAAACTCTCTTGCTATACATAATGTCTTACTTGTAGAAGGTCTAAAATTTAATTTATTTAGCATTAGTCAATTATGTGACAAAGGTCATAAAGTAGTTTTTCAATCCTCTAGATGCATTGTCTATGAATGTGGAAATAATAATATATTATTTGTAGCTAAGCGAAATAAAAATGTTTACACCATTGAAATTGATCAACTTATATGTCAACATATTAAATGCTTATCCGTTGTGCATGATAATGCTTGGTTATGGCATAAAAGATTAGGACATGCTAGCATGAGCTTATTAAATAATTTGTCAAAGCATGATCTAGTTAGAGACTAACCAAAGCTAAAATGTGAAAAAGACAAAATTTGTGATGCTTGCTAATTAGGAAAATAACATAAGACATCCTTCAAATCCCTAAATAAAGTATCAACAAATAGAGCATTGCAACTATTACATATGGATTTGTTCGGACTTATTGATGTGGCAAGCTTAGGAGGATCTAGATATGCATTTGTTGTAGTAGATGATTACACAAATTTACATGGGTCAGGTTTCTTGCACATAAAAATGATGTCTTCAATGAATTTATAAGATTGTGTAGAAAAGTACAAAATGAGAAAGGCTATTTTATAACTTGCATCCGTAGTGATAATGGTACCGAATATGTGAACGCTCATTTCATGAACTTTTATGATGAACATGGCATTGAACACAACTTTTCAGCCCCTCGTATTCTTTAACAAAATGGGGTACTAGAGAGAAAGAATCGTACACTACAAGAAATGGCAAGAGCTATGCTAAAAGAACACAACTTGCCAAACATATTTTTGGAGTGAAGCTATAAATACCGCATGCTATGTATAAAATAGAGTATTGATTAGACCTATCTTAAATAAAATTTCATATGAATTATGGCATGGTAAAACACCTAAAATATCATACTTCAAAGTATTTGGTTGTAAATGCTTTATTCTAAATACTAAGGACTATTTAAGAAAATTTGATGCTAAATTAGATGAAGGAATATTTTTAGATTATTCCACAAAGTGCAAACCATATAGGGTATATAATAAAAGAACTCTTGTTGTGGAAGAATCAATACATGTTATATTTGATGAGACTAATCCATTTGAGCCGAGAAAGGAAATTGATAATATAAGTTATCTTTTGGAAAAAACAACACTTGAAGATCCAACTCCAAAAGACAAAGAAAAACCAACAAAACAAGAAGATACAAAGCAAGAAGAAGAACATCAAGAAATGAGGTCTCAAGCCAATGAGGAAAATGAACAATGTTCAAGCAAAGGAAATGTTAAAACAAAAGAACCTCATGAAGACATATCAAAGAGTTGGAAGTTCGCAAGAAACCATCCTTAAGATCTTATCCTCAGTGATCCAAATGAAGGTGTAAAAACTACGCGTAATATTATTACTTTTTATAAGCATCATGCATTTATTTCTCATATAGAACCCAAAAATGTGAAAGAAGCTTTACTTGATGAAAATTGGATAGTTGTCATGCAAGAAGAACTTAATCAATTTGATAGAAATAAAGTATGGAAGCTAGTTGAAAGGCCTAAAGATAGACCTGTAATAGGAACAAAATGGGTATTTAGAAACAAACTAAATGAAGTTGGAATAGTAACTATGAACAAGGTTAGACTAGTAGCACAAGGATACAATCAAGAAGAAGGAATTGATTATGATGAAACCTATGCTCCCGTAGCTAGACTTGAATCCATTCGTATGTTACTTGCATTTGCTTGTCACATGGATTTCAAACTTTATCAAATGGAGGTGAAAAGTGCTTTTTTAAATGGATTCATTGAAGAAGAAATTTATGTTGAACAATCCCCCGGTTTTGAAGATTCTTGTTTTCCTAATTATGTTTTTAAACTAGAAAAGGCATTATATAGTTTAAAACAAGCTCCTAGAGCTTGGTATGAAAGACTCAGTGGATTTCTTGTGGAAAACAACTTTGAAAGAGGAAAACTTGATTCAACCTTATTTATTAAAAGAGAAGGGAATGACATTCTACTTGTCTAAATCTATGTGAATGATATAATTTTTTGTGCTACTAATATATCTTTATGTGAGAGCTTTTCCAAGTGTATGCACAAGGAGTTCGAGATAAGCATGATGGGAGAGTTAACTTTCTTCTTTGGACTTCAAATGAAACAAGCAAAGGAGGGGATCTTCATAAATCAAGCCAAATACACCAAGAAAATTATCAAAAAATTTGGACTTAAAGATGCAAAGGAGATTGGAACTCCCATAAGCCCATCAACAAAGCTGGATAAGGATGAGAAAGGTAAATTTGTAGACGAAAAGAAATACAGAGGTATGATTGGTAACCTATTATATTTAATTGCCTCTAGACCTGATATCATGTTTGCAGTATGCTTATGTGCTAGATTTCAATAAAACCCTAAGGAAACTCACTTAATTGCTGTAAAAAGAATCATTAGATATCTTAAGGGAATAATTAACCTAGGACTTTGGTATACAAAAAGAACGTCATTCAACTTGTGTGGATTCTCTGATGCTCACTATGCTGGTTGCAAAGTAGACCGTAAGAGCACTAGTGGAACGTGCCAATTCCTAGGACATTCTTTAATATATTGGTCCTGTAAGAAACAAAATAGTGTTGCTATTTCTACTACTGAAGCAGAACATATTGCAGCTGGTAGTTGTGTAGCTCAACTTTTATGGATGGAACAAAATTTACTTGATTACGGATTAAAATATGATCATGTTCCTATATATTATGATAATACTAGTGCAATTAATCTTACAAAAAATTCAATTCAACATTCAAGAACTAAGTATATTGAGATTAGACACTATTTCATTAGAGATCATGTACAAAAAAGTGATATCATACTTGAATTTGTTGATACTTTGCATCAAGTTGCTGATATTTTTATTAAACCATTGAATGAGAATCAATTTTGCAAGATTAGGAGAGAAATTGAAATGATAAAATGTGGTTGAAATACATGCATATGTGTTTTTATGGCTTGGGCATAAAAAATACGCAATTTTGTACTTTTTCACCCCCCCGATTGTCCTAGCCAATCGACCGACTGAAGCTATAAGGTGTCCGGCTAAAAGGGAAGTTTTTTCGTGCTCTCTGATCCGGCCAGTCAACCTAGCCGGTCGATCCCCAAGACCAATCGGTCGACCGACTGAACGCGGACAAGGTTAAAATTGGGGGTTTTAACCCCAAATTCACTCAAAATCCCCCAAATTTTTTACCCTAGGCAAATAAATGCTCTCAAACCCATTTTCCAACCAAGTTCTTCCAAAATTCTTCCTATATCTTGATTATCCACTTCAAAAAAACAAGTTTTCACCAATTAAATCTTCAAAAAATAACGCAAAATCATGGTGAATTTGAGGACTAGAGGCCAAGAATGTGGAAGAAAAGGGAAGAGGACAAGAACACTTTAAGATCTCTTCGAATGCTCCATATAGAGAGTTTGCCTAGAACTTTGATATGTTATATATGAATTTCATGGGCATTTACTGGTACAATGGGGAGGCTATCAATAGAGAAACTTTCAAAAATTTGCCCCAAAGCATTCCAGCAGCAATTAATAATAGAACTAAGAAGGGCACTACTTTCACTGATCCTGTCTATGGGCCTGATGCACAAAAACTTGATGATGTACTTGAGGGAATAGATATCACATTAGAAGAAGATGTAGGGCCAGAACTTGAGGGAGAATCTGACATAGGCATACCAGGTACAATACCCATGGTTGTTAGTACCTTTGAGGAAGAGGTAGATCCCGAGGAAGCTACTCTTAGGCAAGTGATGAGATAATCAAGAGCACAGGGACACATTGATAAGCAACGCCGAATAGAGATTTGACGAGGTGCAGGGTCTAGCTCAATGGGTCAACAAGAAGACTCCTCGATGATGGCTCATATTCTTTCACAATTGACGAACCAATGGAATGAGCTCATTCTTTGGAGAGAACACATTGATTCAGAAATGGCCAGTGTGCGTTCTGACATGCAAAAGTACTTTAAAGATCACCATGATCAAGCACCCTAATTTTCATATTCAAAAACTTGTTTTTAGCATTAGAAAACTTTTTAGTTCACGTTTAGTCATTTTTAAATCTCTTCATTATTTGTATTGTTTTATTCACTTTTATCTTTGACTAATCATATGGTTTTTGTTCTACTATCTTAACTTTCATTTTCTTCCTGCCTACCTATTAAATTTTTTATGATGCCAACAAGGGAGAATGGTATAATGTTGATATGCTTTGTTATGGCCATGCTTTGTTGATTATGATAATTATGATTGGTATAATGTTGATATGCTTTGTTAGGGCCATGCTTTGCTGATTATGATGGCATAATGTTGATATGCTTTGTTATGCCATGCTTTGTTGATTATGATGATATACTTATAAGATTATATGGCTGTTTGAATGATAGTTGATGGGTTGATTATTGGTGAAAAAATGTTTTCAAAATATGCATGAATTTAAATTTTGACATGGGGAGTATTTTCCCAAATACATCTTTTAAGGAATGCATATATTAAAGGGGAGTACTTTTGCTTATATCTTAAAAATTTGTCATCATAAAAAAGGGGGAGATTGTTAGCTAAAAATTCGCCTATTAATTTTGATTATGAAAATTTATATGCATTATTTGACTAAAAGCATCTTGTGAAAATAAGTGCTTAAATGTAAATAGATGCTTTAAAAGAAGGAAGAAGATGTGCAAAATACATTATTTGAAGAACAAGAAGATGAGAAGGCATAAGGAGAAGAAGAGATGTCACAAGGGGTATTGTGCGCTTTTTTCTTTCTTGCTCTTTTGTGAAATGTCTAAATATTGGATATTTTTGGCTCAAACTTTCCTCTTCATTGTTTAAACAATTTCTTAAACTCTTGCATATTTGATTTCACATACAAATGAATTTGAATGCACACATAGAGTAAAAATGTGTTTTTGATGTGTTTCAAGCCATAACATGTATTTACAAAATATCTCAAAATGATTTGAAGTTGTCAAAATTGCACTTGAAAAAGATTTGGCAAAAGTTTGGCTTTACTTCACTTTTTGGAGTGGCCGGACCCCCCAGTCGGTCGATCGGCTGACCTGGGTGTGTCGCCCGCCAAGACAGAAAAGGAAGGAAAAAGTCGAACTCCCTAGCCGGTCGACCGGCTAAGGCGTCCGGCCTAGACAGAGAGGGTTAAGTGCAAGCCAGACGACCCAACCGGTCGACCGGCTGAATAGGCTGCTGTAATAAATGCACTAGCCGTTTATTACCGTTTTGGCTTAATTTCCCTCTTTTCTTCACCTATCAAATCCTTAACCCTCAAAATCTCTTTAAATACACATTCACTACACATTCAATTCATCAAGTGAAGTGTGCAAAATCTATTATTATCAGTCAATCAAGCTTTGAGCCATTATTGCAATGCATTTGAGCTTTCAGGAGTTTATTCATTTACAATATCTTCTTCTTGAAGAAAAATTTCAGATTCCATCTTTTCTTATTCCTTGAATATATGCACACTTTGAGATCTAAAATCTAGTGAAATCAATTCTTTAAAGCTTGTCAAGTGTGGGGAAATCCTAAAGAGTGGTACTCTTGGATTTTTTGAAGTTGGGCTTCAAAGAGGTGTAAGAAATTGGTTTGTTCTTCACCAAGATTTGAATAAGCATTATAGTGAAGATTATTGAAGTCCAAAGGGGAGCATCCTTGGGCGGTAGACGTAGGCTTGGCCGAACCACCTTAAATCGTTTGTCTCTCATCTTCTTGTATTCTTATTGTCATACTTGTTTAAATTGCTTATATTGTGTTTGATATATTGCTTGAAAGAAATTGTTGATTTTCTGAGAAATTTTTAAAATGAAATTTAGTAATTATATCTTAATTCATTCCCTCTTAAGATATTTACACCTACAAGTTGCTCAACCGCTTCATAGTGCAACACATCTGCTGCACTGCCAGTGTCTACTAACATCCTGTACACTTTATAGTTAGCCAAAATAACATTAATTACAAGGGGGTCGTCATGATTTACCGGGATCCCGATTAGATTTTTGTTGGTGAAGATGACGCCCTCCATTTTCCTCATCTTGTTCAATAGACCAGCTTGTAATGACCGGACGTACATCTTTCTCTTCATGGCGGACTCTTCTCCTACCGCTAGTCCTCTCGATATCATGTTGACTGTCCCGAATACCTTCTTTTCTCTTTTCGGACTATGAGGGCATTCTTCTGAAGCTTCACCTTAACGTTTGATAAGCTGTATTAACCTATCCTTCTTAATCAATGATTCAATCTCATCTTTCAAATTTTGACATTCAACAGTTGTATGGCCATAATCCTTGTGGAAATGGCAGTATTTGCTCTTATTCTTTTTGTCGGGATTACCCTTCATTTTATCGGGCAACTTCACATCCTGTTCGCGCTTCAAGGTTGCTAATGCTTTAGTTCACGAGGCATTCAGGGGTGTGTAAGTGTCGTAACACCTCTTGAATACCTCCAGATTCTTTTTTCTTGACTTCAGATTTGCCCAATTTGGATATACCTCATGTTGTTTTTGCTTCTGCTTCCCCTTGGTCTTTTCTGCATCATACTCCCTCTCTGCTTCCTTTTGGACAATATCACATCTTATGCTAGGATATATTTTTCCACCATGGCCATCATGTCAATCAGCGAGGTTGGTTTCTTTTTATCAAAGAACTGGACAACTTCTCACCCCAAACTCCATGGATAAAGGCTTTTATTGCCACTGAATTGGCCAAATCAGGTACTCGTAAGGTTACTTCATCGAACCTTTTAACGAATGCCGAAAGAGTTTCGTCACTCATTTGCTCATGTCGATAATAGATGTTAATCATTTAGGTGCTATTTTCCCACTAGCGAATTGGTTCATAAAAGCTACTGCCTGCTACTTAAAAGAATGGATTTAGTGTGTGGGTAATTCGTCATACCACGTTCAGGTAATACCCAGTAATGTAGTGGGAAACGCCTTGCACCTGGCGGTGTCAGTGGCGTTATGGAACAGCATCTTGTGATTGATCACAGAGATGTGATCGACGAGGTCTCCAGAACCATTGTAATACGTCAACTTCGGAATGACAAAATCCCTTGGTACTAGCTCCTTAATGATATCTTCTGACAACGGGTTATTGGCAAATTCCTCCACGTTTATGACTTGTAAAGGCCGCGGGTAGGAATGAGTTGTGTGTTAGCTGTAGCTGTTGTCGGGGATTTAGTATCCGTGTCTCCTTGACACAATGACTCCTCTTGTATATCCAATGGCGGTTAATGGATGGGTTGTTATAGGCTTGTGGAATTTTCAATGTTTGTATGAAGTGTTAGGTTTGGGAAAGGGAAGGTGTATGGTTGAGTGGATGGTTGGGCACGTGAAGAGAAAATTTGGTTCATGTAATTTTGAATGTTGGCAAACATGTTAGCTATGGCTACCATTTGTGTTGGTGAGCAACGTGGCGGATCCATGTTTGTTAGCTGACTTGGCCTTGAAGATAATGGAGCAAAAGTGAAAGGACTCGGTAGAAGGCTGCGATTGGTGTCTTGGCGGTTAAGGGTGATTTTGAGTAGGCTGTAAACAGGGTCTGGGCGGTAGATATTGCAGTTGTTGTTGCTCACTAGTTTCATCTTCTTCTCCGGGATAAGACTCGCGACAGTTTGGCTACGGGTGATAGCCTTCTGAACTCAATGGGAGTATTAAATCGATATTCCCACAAAAAGTGCCAATATGATCCTGTGAAGAATCAAATAAAGTCTTTTTGTCCTCCTCCCGGTGTGGATGACCTGTAAAACAAAAAATCTAGGCCCTGGTGTGGTACTAGCTAAAAAGCCTTAGATGCCTAAATATTTTTCTCTTGGGGTAAGTTTTATGATGAAAGAGAGTGTGTAGAGTTGAGTTACCTTATTTGGAACCAAGGGATCCTATTTATAGTTTAAGGGGAAGGGACATTGTGTTACCTTATCTGTTCGTGCAGGTGGTCATTCGACCTGTTGGGCTTATGGTCGAGAAAAGCCTCTAAGGTAGTCGGTTGAGCTTGGTTTAAGGAAGTTTCATCAGGAGGCTCGCTATTAGGATGATGGTGTTAGCCGATCCCATATCACCCGTCTTTATATCTAATGGATTGTCTAATATTAGATGCACATTGAATTTGCAAAAAGGTGACTTATGTGAAATATTCGCAACACCGACTATTGCGAGTTCTGAGCTTTATCAAATAAGAGAAGGAGACCTCGAGTTTTGATTTTCTATTGTAAACATAATGTACACATGGACATCTTAACATCTTCATATAATTGACGTAGTGCATCTTTGTGATTTTATGTGACAAAAAAATTATTATTTATCAACAAGTTGTTCGTTGAGATGGTAGCAACTTCATTCCAGTAAAGAGGAAAACAAAAGTTCAAATATAGACAAGCACATTTGTTAGGAAGACTTTTTCTTAACCACTCTCGAATCGATAAGAATTAATTTTAAGTTCAATATAATTTTGAGGCATCTTAAATTAAAGCAAAATTAAACACAAAGAATTCAACACCTCGTAGCATTTGCTTTCCACTACTAAAGAATACATGTCACTTCAAAATGCTATCAATCTAGAAGCAACACATGTTCAAATTCTCACCGCTGAAATTGTTATATTTTCACTTTTGTCTTATTAATCCTTAGATTACAAAGTAGATTTAACATAATTTAAATATAATACTAAATTTCAATCAACCTTCTATATTTCTAGTAGATTATTTTATGTCTTATATCGTATAAAAACAAGTGATATTACCTGGAAAAATGAAAATGATCACCTCAAAAGTGGAGATTATCGTCGCAAATCTCGATGCTTCTTGAAATGACCTGAGACTTACCTGCCACGTCGAACCCACCACAAGAAAGAAAATCCTTAAAAAAATAAAAATAAAAATCAAAAAGAAGAGGAATAAAAAATATATAAAACGGTCCAACATATTTCATTTTCTTTGTCTCTCCACATCACCATAAGCAAAACTCTCTGCCACAAACATTTCAACAGAAGCAGCAGCAGCAACTGAAAACTCAAGAATGGGTCAGAAAAGGGTTCTCTTATTATGCGGCGATTATGTGGAAGATTCCGAGGTTTCTTGCTTTTCATTTGCGTCATACATAAGTGTTTATGTGTGTGTGTGTTTTTTTTTTTGTGAATTTTGATGTAGGAATTTCAAACTTGATTTGGGGTTCAGGTGATGGTCCCATTTCAAGCGTTGCTAGCATATGGAGTGGCAGTTGATGCAGTTTGCCCAGGAAAGAAAGCTGGTGATGTTTGTCGCACTGCTGTACATCAGGGTTCTGGTCACCAGGTGCCTCTTTCTTATATATGTAGATGTATATGTATGTATATGTATATATGTATATGTATACGATATATATTCTTGGTATTGCTTAGTTCTAAGCTTCATGAGAAAGAGGAGTGTACTTGCCAGTATACAATGATATGCGTAAATGCTGTTGGATTCTTCTTATGGATTTGAAGAAAATGAAATGGATATAGGTATTATAAGACTTGGATTGGTTTGGTTTATCAATAATTAAGAAAATTGGGTAGCGTGCGCGAGATTCGGAGGATATTGGTTTTTGGTATATGGTGATTACGTTTGGCTTGAGTCGTGGAGGCTTGTATGTAGAGGTGTTAGAAATTTTGATGTATTTATTTTAGAGATAGTAGTTCGAAGTGTTTGTAGAAACTATGTGATTTGAGAAAAAAGTGAGGGGGTGGCCATCAGGGACAAGATGCGGGAACATTGTTGAAATGCTTCGATAAGATAGGCGGTATAAGTTGAAGGACATGTTAAAAGGAGTGAAAGTATGGAGGTTATCCATCATTAGAGGGGTACGTTGAGAAGGCTTGGTTAGCTGTTCTAAGTGGTATATCCTCTGATTGTAGGCTACCGGATATGCATCTCATTGCCATCTTCATTTTTGAAATATATAGTGTCCACGGTTTTCACAACAGACATTGGAATTTTGGTATTTAGAAGTTCTCTGACAAAGGCAAGTCCGGACCTTGCAGTGATTAGAAGTAGTCTAATGGTTGTAGTATTACAATGTATGGTATCGAGCACTTATTTGGACTTATTTTGCGCTTCAAATCTAGTGAAGACTTCACTATTTTGCTTTGTTTTGATAAATAGGCTTGCTAGGAGGCTGATGGTATAAAATTTGGGCAATGATATCCAGTGAGGAATCATGTGAAACATTGATGTTGATTGGATTTGGAGGTACTCTTTATAATAATATGACTAAGATACTTCTCGAAAAAAATAATATGATTAAGATTAAAGCAGCTAAAGTTAGGCTCTAAAACCTTTGTGGCATCTGCAGTGTGATTAATGCAACTGGGGTTTGTGTCTTTCTAGAGTGACATGGAAAATGTGATATGACAAAGTCTAGGTTGATTTATAGCATCATATGGGAGGTTTAAAGAAATTTGTGTTGAAATGTGTAAAGCAAAGATAAGGTCGTAGCTGTTATCTGTTCTTCTGCTACATACCAAAACCTGTCAATTTATTTGACACAGAAATATTTCAAAACCCTAGACTTCTCTCCTTGTTTTCGTTTCCCCTTAAATAGTGTGTTCCTCGTGAAGGTAATTTCTTTTCTAAGTCGTATTATTGTTCATTCTTGGAAGAACAACTCAACCCTTCTCTGCAGTTCATCTAAACTCTAGTTTGAACTAACTACTACAGATGCCTGACTGACTTTTTATGTGTAGACTTCTACTCTATATTTTTAGGTTGTAAATAATTGGTCTATTATTGTTGTAACTCATAATGATGTGGATGGATAGCCTTCATGTCATAGCGATTGCTCTCATTCATAAAGTACTATTTGATTACACACTTGTATATATGATTTAATTTCTGTTCTTGATGCTCTTCCCACTCATTTTGTTTTCTCTGAGTTGCTACAGACATACTCTGAGTCAAGGGGTCACAACTTCGCCCTTAATGCATCATTTGATGAAGTAGATGCCTCCAAATATGATGGGTTGGTCATACCAGGAGGCCGTGCACCTGAATACCTTGCCATGAACGAATCTCTTCTAGTTCTGGTTAATAAATTTGCTGAAGCAAAAAAGCCAATTGCCTCTATCTGTCATGGACAATTAATCTTGGCTGCGGCAGGCTGTGTTAAAGGCAGGAAATGTACAGCTTATCCTCCTGTGAAACCTGCTTTGATTGCTGCTGGTGCACATTGGGTAGAGCCAGAGACAATGGCCTTTTGCACTATTGATGGTAATCTTGTAACCGGAGCAACTTATGAAGGGCATCCTGAGTTCATCAACCTTTTTGTCAAGGCACTGGGAGGCAGAATCAGTGGTACTGGTAAAAGAATTCTCTTTCTTTGCGGGGTAAGTTGCACTCAAGATGATATGGCTAGCCTAGGATAACTTAAATGGGAAAACTACTTTGATATATTGATAGGTGGCTTGCTTACTCTATTAATGCATAAGTTAGTAAGCATAGCATTTTGAAGATGAAACATAAAATGGTCGTCTAGGAGATAGGTGAAAATGCAGCTTAGATTTCCTGATTGTGTGTTTACCAAAATGGAAGCAACAGAGGCAGACATGTTATACACATGCACAAACTCACAATAATAAGTGCAATCCTTTTACTTCTCCCAAAAAATAAGTGCAATCTTTTATCTTGTTAATTATCTCTCTCAATGAGTTGAAGGAACTTCACTTTTTTCTGCACTTCTATAGATATGCTTTGTTTTGTTTATCCTTTTCTCCTCTGAGCTAAGATAAGTTATATAGTAATGAATCCCCATACAATTTGGTGTCCCTCCTAGTTCCATCTTTGTACATTAGCTTGGGCAGATGATATTCTCACTCAAAGTCTATTCCTTAATGTGCTTCCATAAGAAATATCCTTTTCGGAGCTTACAACTGGAAAATTATCAAGGCATGCACTCTCATATGAATAGATGTTGGTAAAACCACCTAGCAATCCATGAAATGGGACTAAGTTAAGAAATTGAAGTCATTGAGGGTTTAAGTTGTAATAGGTAACCTATATTTAATATTTAAACCAGCTACCACACACATGCATTTTTGTGCTCTTATATTTATCCATTTAGTTCATGGGAAGCATCTACTTTGTTCAAATCAGATATTTCCTTTGTGTGATTTAGTTGTAAAGATACACGGAATATTACGACTTCTTAAGTATTTGGTAAGAGAATTACATACCTAATATTATGAAGTTATGCCAGCATGATGTTCTTCTGAATGTTCTTTATCCTTATCTTGAAGATATGCCAATATGATGTCCTTGTGAATGTCCTTTATCCAAATGTTATGATATGCCTGGTAGGCTTTTTTCCTTATCGTGCCCAGGGTCATCTAAAGATTCCATGCAGATGGTTCATTTGGTGTTTCAAGTCTAACGGAATCTTAATCTTGAAATAGTCCTTTTTTAATTGATTGATCTTGAAATTATCCCACATTCAGCAAGGTGGTAGCTGTACTCTTGGATTTATTCATTGATAAATGTGTGCATGCTTACTCAGAAAGAAAGGTATCTGCTATTGCTAAAAAGATGCCTTGCTGAAGAGAGTGATAAGTAGGGCAGATAATTACATTTGGCTGTGAAAATTGTCTAGAGCTGTTTACGATCAGCAAAACTGTTAACGTTATCCCTAAGCAAGAAAGAGATAATTTTATATAACTTGGTACATTATTAATGAGTCAAAATTGCGTGCTGTGATGACTCAATATCTGATATTCTAGATGTGAAAAAAAGAAGAAATGCATATTAAATGAGATTTTTCTTTTCAGTAAGATATGCAGATTCCCTCTTCTCTCTATTTGATGGTTTGAATGAATATTGCTTGTAGAACTTGCCTTCTGATTAGGTGAATATATGATTGACCTATTCCAACTATGTTGATCTGCCTTATCAATGCTTGATTATGAGGCATCATGCATTTTATTCCTCATGCAGGATTACATGGAAGACTATGAGGTAATGGTTCCTTTTCAATCCCTTCAAGCTCTCGAGTGTCATGTCGATGCTGTTTGCCCTAACAAAGGTGCTGGAGATAAATGCCCAACTGCCGTGCATGATTTTGAAGGCGATCAAACTTACAGTGAAAAACCGGGCCATGATTTTACTCTGACCGCTAAATTTGATAGTGTTGGTGCTTCAAGCTATGATGGTCTTGTAATTCCTGGAGGCCGAGCTCCAGAATATTTGGCACTGGATGAGAGGGTCATTAAATTGGTGAAGGAGTTCATGGAGTCTGGGAAACCAGTAGCATCTATCTGCCATGGACAACAGATATTATCTGCTGCTGGTGTTCTTAAGGTAGCTCTCTAATCATTGAATGCTAAGAAAATCCTCGTTTTAGTATATTTTTGGTTATTAATCACTTTTGGCAACTTTATAGGGTTTTTGTTGGTTAGTAGATGAAGAGTGTATCTTTACTTGTTATAATTCTTGTTTCAGTTTGTCTGGTTACTGATCCTTTGATCTATTAGGATGTCTCTTATTTAGTAGCTCAATTACTGTTGTGCATCAATAAGTTATTCATTTTCATTTTTCGGTTTCCATTTTTAATCTGCAAAAGCTATCCCACCAAAAAGTAGTTATAACCTTTCTGGCAATTGGGAGGACAGGTAGGTTTGTCTACCAGTGGTCCATGTCATTGAGCCTAGCATGGATTTTCCCATGTAGGTGTGTAGTAGTGATACATGTGATCCCTGAAGACATGCTCCAACTGTTACTGGCTCCATGATAGCTTTTTTTCTTGTTTATGTTTTTGAGGCTCTGCCTATTTGCATCGACGTCCTTCTCTTGCATGCTGGTGGATACATGCCTTGTAGGAACTTGAATTGTGTCTGAGGCAGTCATATGTCAAATTTTGGATTAAGGTGCTGCCTACGGCTACCATATTAATAGTACAATCCTTCTGTCTTGCTGTTGTAGGGTAAGAAGTGCACTGCGTACCCGGCTGTCAAACTTAATGTGGTCTTAGCTGGGGCAACATGGTTGGAGCCCGAGCCAATAGATCGTTGCTTTACCGACGGAAACTTGGTGACTGGAGCAGCTTGGCCGGGGCATCCCGAGTTCATCTCACAGTTCATGGCACTTCTTGGGGTGAGTGTAACATTCTAGTTCATAGTTCATAAATGTTCTCTTCTTGTTTGCCGCCCTCCGGTGTATGTATGTGTGTGTTAACGACAACAGAACATTTTGTATAATGGTAGGCTTGGTGTTCCTGGAATAGGAGAGAGGTTATATAATCACTTTTAAGATCCCTCCCAACCTCAAATTCTCTTCAATGGACATTTTTGATCTTTCCATGCATCTTGTCACTGAAAGCAACTTGTGTTTTTGTGCTTTTTTCTTCATGAACATTGCCGGAAGGACCCTTCATAGTTATCATTGTTTGGTCACATTATCTTATTTAACTTTTATTAACCTTTTCATGAAAAAGATGTTATTTTGATTGGAAAAAAAGAAAAAAAGAAAAACCAAAACAAGAACAGAAAAATACCCGCAGAATCCATACAAAGCCTCAAAAATAGGGTGGAAATGTTGGTTCTGAAGCCTGTAGGTGCTATTGTAATTGTTTGCAGTAAAATATTTTTTTGGGGGAAAATATTTTTTAAAAAAATAGAATATTTTTGGGTATTTGATTTCTATATTAGGAAACATTTTATATTGTTTGGTTGTCACTTTTGGGAAATATTTAGGACAAAGAAATTTGATTAAAAAATGTATTTTGTTGTTAGAAATACATTATTTAAATTATTAAAAATAAAATGTAAAATTTTAAAATTAAAAAAATCAAAAAATAAACTTATGATATTAATATTTTAAAATACTTCAGCTAGTTGTTAAATTTATTTTTCTATTTTTAGTTTTTTTCTCCTCAGTCACCGAAGCGCATTCTCATCCATTTATAACTAAAGTTCTTAATCCAAAAAATATTTTATGATTGACTTATTTCTCGGTTGACTTTTGTGTGGCCAATTATAACACTCAAATTTGGGACAAGCTGAACAATTTTTTTTTCGCCTAATTTGTTTTTTCATTAAAATAAATTCCTACACTGATGAATTTACTTTTCAAAATACTTTCATCATTGTTTGTGGTTAACAAAATTTTTTTTTTTAAATAAAAACTTTCCACTTAATGGATATACAATGATTTTGGGTAAGTTTCATGATATTGATACGGAATAAGACTAAACCTAAAGTACAAATATATTGGTCAATGCATGTTAGACATTGTTCTTCGCTCCTTTTTTTGTGTGGTTTGAGTTAGACAATTTACAATATTAGTCCCTGAATCATTTTATTCAATATTTATTTTTTTTATTTTTTTCTACTCTTGTAATGTTTGAATTGTATTTCTAAGGGTAAAAATTTTAATTATATAGTATATAAGAATACTCATTTCTTCCATATTCTAGTTTTATTTATATTAAAGCTAAAACCACTATACTATTTTTTCTTGTCAAAATTTCTGCCACCATTTGTCCCTATTTTATTCATCAGCTTATGCCACGTGGCAATGCTCTCTAATGCTATGGCTTGGCAACTTCTATTCAACTAATTAGCACAGTAAAGGAAAAAAGAGAATAAAATATGTTAGCAACAAAATATGAGTACAAGTAATTGTCAATTTATTTATATTTTTAAATTGATTAATAAACTGCAATTCATCCTATTGATAATTTGATATTTCAAAATATAATTTTTGAAATATACCCAAGTGTTTAGTGTTTTGCTAAATATACCCAAGTGGATCATCATATATATCCAATATTTTATGTTTATTATTTTGTTAGTGAATCATATAATTTTTATCATCTTAACCTAAGTATAACGGAACTATTCAAGTAACTTTTATTAAATAAAAATGTGTATGTACTTATACTATGTTATTGGGAAAAATTAACCTTCTTTTAATATTTGTTGCATTTATACCGTATGTTGTATAATATGAATGAAATTCAATAAATAATTTCAAATATGTCCATACATTCTTCAAACCAATTGAGATACATGTAATCTACTATCTTCAACTTAACATTATATGCAAAATAATGAAAATATTTAGTTCATATTTAAATTTAGAAAATATTTAGTATTGAACTTTTGAAATTTAAGGACACAATTTAATTTCTCATGGAGAAAAGTAGAAAAATAACTATTACTCTCAATTAAATCTCAATACAAATTATTGTTAAGTTATTAATAGCATCTAGAGGCTTTAAAATTGATTAATACTGTAACTTGCCTGCATAATTTTAATGACACGAAAATAATATGGTACTCGGGAGCTTAGTTTCGGAACTGATTCCATGCGCATTATCCCATCATAATTTTATCAACCATTTAACATATGAGAGCATTAACTTCCTGTAAATATATATCTTTTAGAACAATTTATTATATTGTATTATACTTATTTATATAATATTACAATCAGGAGTTATATTGATAACATTTGGTAAGGTTCTAGTTTTACAAAATTGTTGTAATATATATTTAATGGAAGTTAATGTTATCAAAGAGCTACATTTAGAGCTACATAAATTCCCTAAAAGGATTAGTACATTTATAAAAATTTTATGTTTTCACCTGACTCACGTATCAAAAACTTAATACTATTTTTTTAAAATGTCACTTATATTGTATTAAAAGTGTGCGTGGATCCAAAAGTTTATATGGATTAATTGCTACAAAAAAAATTGTGCAGAAATCAAACCTTCGCGTTAATTCATTAAATTGTTAGTGAGGTTTCGAAAGAGAAAAAAAGGTTCATCCGTATTGGTGACTTATTTAACTTATTTTATTAATTTATTTATTAATTTTTTTGCAATACAAAAAATAATAGAAATGACTATTTTTCGAGCCCAATATGACTGGCTCGATCTTTTAAGATTGGATCCTTTCTTATATTTTGATTCTCTTTTATATATAAGATTATCTAACCTTTTATTTTAAAATAAAAGAGGGAAACGAAAATATTGATAAAAATTTTGAATTTTGAAATAAAAGATTCAAATAAATTTAATTGTGCGTGAATAATTAAAACTACTCTTTCTTATGTATAACGGATAATTTTACAATTTCGTAAGTCGGTAGGGACACGCCGCGAAGTGGGGCAAGGGGACAACAAAAAACGAGGAAACAAGATAACATCCAACCTTATGGATAATGTCAGAGAAAAAAACCAACAACGACAACAAAAACTTAGGGACATGTAGATTAATAAACAGAAATCTACATTTATTATATACTCCTCAACCTTATCCATTTCCCTAAAATTCCTCATACCATGTTCCCCTATCTCCCTGACAACATTTCAAAAAATTTCCAAGGTATCTTAAGGTAATCCAACACGACCATATTCACAACTTTTCGTGTGTGACAGAAAACATTGCTCTTAATTATACAATGAAGTCTTCGTTTTTTGAGCAAGAAAGAAGGCATGGGATCGTTGATGAATCAGCGACTTCTTCTGATGCTTCAAGTGTTGTATCCTCGGAGTGTGATTTGTTTGGTGAAGTTAACTATTCTGGTTCTTCTTCTCCAACATCACCTTCTTCTGTTTCAAATTCTTCATCTGGTGGCCAACTTGTGAATGGCTTACAAGATATGTCATCTCTCCTTCAAGAACTCCCATTCAAGTAAGTTGGTCGACGTATTTGCTTATTGTTACGGTAATAATTACATGTTTTTAAAGTTTTTTGATTTTGTTGTTATAAGTTAGTCAAATTTATTTATAAATAAAAAAAATAAAAGTTACTTAAATTCTACATATCAGGAAGAAAAGAGAAAAAAATATGGCATTTCCTACTTTTCTTACGTGTTTATATAAGCAACCAAGTTTCTTAACTCTAGATTTAATATTAATTTTTAGTCATTTTAACAAGTACTATTTAACTTATAAGTGTATTTGTATTCCAAAACTTCTTTATTAGGTGTTTGTAGTGCTTTTTTGGTACTTAAAGACCCTTAAGATGAAAAGCTCTTAAGCGTTCAAAATGAAAAAATTCTATCAAACCGCCTCTTACCTATAAGCATCAAAAGTTGATTATTATAAGTTAATTGTTGAACAATATGTTTGAATTGAGGAAAATGGAGGAGAGGGAATGGCCCCCGTTTGGATTAGAAGGGATGTGGAGAAATGATGCTACGAGATTTGAAGAGATGGGAGACATGGAAAATGGAGGGGATGATTTTCCATTGTAATGACTTTTATACCCTTTATTTTTTTTAAACATAAAATTAAAAAAAGTATAAAGGTCCATTCAACATAAAAATTCATCTTTTCATCGATTTCTACAATTTTTTGTGAATCTTTTTCTATAAAATTTTTTCAATTTAAATAAGAATTTAATAATCCCTTCCCTTTATAATTTTATCATTTTCTTTCTTTTATTAAACCCTCCTCTTGAACCCATACATGGTGTAAAAGCAGCTTAAAATAGGTGAATCCAAACATTTGAAAACCTTCGACCCAAAAAAAAAAAAAGAAATACATTTGAAAACCTGGAAAAATGATATAGTATCTTATATTTTCCAACATAAGAATTACTTATATCAATCCATTTTTCCTCTTCGAAGTTCGTGAATACAATAGACAGAACAACGCACTAGTTCTAAACTAATATTTTTCTTGTTTAATTTTAAATTAACTTTTAATCATCATTATTATATGTTTTTTTTCCCCTTATAGGAGAGGGCTGTCAAAGCATTATAATGGGAAGTCGCAATCTTTCACATCTTTAGCAAATGTGAAGTGTTTGGAGGATCTTGCAAAACCCCGGAATCCTTACAACAACAAAAGGCTCAAGTCTTGCAAAAGCCATGCTTTAGTGTTTGAGAGCCAAAAATCCACCCATGATTATCAACCTCAAACAAGTACCACTTCTACTTCTTCAAGGCTTCTTATCTCAGATAAGGCCTCATCAAGGTCTATAAGGCCTCCTATTCCTCAGCCACATAAATCTACATGTACTAGTAGCTTTGCAAATCACACCCCTTTATTTGCTTGAGACAAAATGTACATGTTTGTGCTTAGTGGATTAAAGTAAGTTGAAATTTTGATATTATTTAATTTCTCATTCTCGATACTAAACTAACAATCTGTTTAGCTGTGCTTATTCAGATGTTTATAAATATCTAAAATAAGAAATAATTTTGTTAATTTTTTTCCTTATAAAAACGCTTATAAACATTTAAAAACAAGC
Organism: Cordia subcordata; assembly: GCA_028554755.1. Lineage (NCBI taxonomy): Eukaryota > Viridiplantae > Streptophyta > Magnoliopsida > Boraginales > Cordiaceae > Cordia > Cordia subcordata. Next base: position 9,721,032 of record JAPTOF010000019.1, read on the forward strand.
ACTATCAAACACCCTCTAAATCGAATTAAATTTTCTAAAAGTCAAATTTAAGTTTTATTTCCAAAAATAATATTTTTACATCATACTTACTGAGTAAACTTAATAGATTATTTATAGTGAAGGAGGCAACTAATTTGGCCTCGAGTAAGCTTTGATGTAGGATGGCATGGCTTGATTTTGAAGTATATGATCCCCAATCCCCATTGTTGTTAATACTACTTACCCAATAATGAGAGACATAATTATGCAAGTTGGAGAAATATAATTTTTTTTAATTAATTGTGATGATAGTTAATATTTATGAGTTTTGAATAAATAAATATACTTTGTACTCTTAAGGGTAACCAAGTTCTACTCTAGTTTTTATGTTTTGGGTACTAATAAATTTCTTGGCTAAATTGTGAAGATTTCTTTTCGCAGTAAGGGCAACATTTAAGTAAGCATATTGGGCTAAGTGTAATTTGTATTGAAAACATCGTTCAGTACTGTATTCTACTTGACATGTTAAATTTATAAATTTTTATTGAAAATAATTAAAATATTAAAAATAAATATATAATAACATTCCCTAAAAAAGCAACTTGAACATCAAATAAAAAAATATTTAAAAAAAACAAATAAACATGAGCCAGTATTAAGAATAATTCGCTTGGGAGTGTAATTAGTTGGCCCAATTACTTGTGAAGGGGATTTTAGTTCCCAGTCCATGGCCCATACGTCCGAAGCTGGGCAACATTCCAATTTACTATGGTTATCTGCCATCGGACTTGACAAATGATCTGTTCGACAAAATTAACAGTTAGGATAGATGATAGTTGTTTGAATAACTAATAGCTATTGTAGTTTAATTGTTAACTGATAGCTGTTTATCTAATTGGTTGAACAAAATGTATTTGGTAAATTAACCGATGAATGTAAAATGACGTAAAAGAATATTGATATCATGTTATTATTATTGCTATTATGATAATTACAGTTATTATTATTATTATCGTTGTTATTATTATTAAATAAAATAATATATTTTATAGCTAGATATTTATTTTTATAATAATATTCTAATATTAAAATATAGCTCTTTTTGATAAAATATTTGTATCAATATTATAAAAATTAATTCTAATAGGTTCAAAATTTATTTTGTCAAAAGGAAAAAAAGTAATAAAAACTATACATTTTATTATACGTTGATTAGATAGGATTTGAAATTTATTTAATATCTTTTATTTATATCTGTGAATGAAAAAGTAAAAATATAGAGAAAGATTGGAGAAAGAGTAGAATTGCAAAAATGAAGAAAAAATAAAAAATAGAAAAATAAAAAAATAAAAAGATAAAAGCTACCTGAAATGTTAAAATTTTTAACTTTGGAGAAACTATTTTACCAAATAGCAATAATTTAAAGAAATAGTGTTTTGAGAAATACTATTTTACCGAATAGCAACAACTTAAAGAAATAGTATTTTGGCCATTTAAAACACTAAAATTTACTTGAAAAATTATCGCTGAACAGGGCCAAAGAAACAATAGAAAGGAGTAAAACTAGACTTTTCATATTTCTTGCTCTATACAAATTGATTTGACTCAGAGTGCATCCACTAAAGGCACAACATCATTGATAATGTGCACATTGCTCACGATATCGCTCATGGGTATGACAGGAATAGTGGGATACCAAGGTCTCTATTGAAAGATGATTTGCGCAAAGTTTATAAGTTCATTAGCTGGCCCTTTATTCTGGCGACTCTTGAAGCATTGGACTTTTTTGAGGAAATTTATTGAATGAATCCGTATGTGCATTATTTCTGCGTCTTATACCGTTGCTTTTAATGGTGGACTTCATAGCTGTTTTATGGGAACTAGAAGGTTGAGATCGGGTGACCCGTTACCCCCCTATCTGTTTGTTTTAGCTATGAAAGCTCTACTTGTATCTCGAACTTATTACTTGTATATAATGGGAAAAAATGCCTGCCATCCAAAGTGTCGTAAATTGAAGATTACTTGTCTTTGTTTCGCAAATAATATTCAGATTTTTTCTAAGGTTTAGATTGAGTCGATTATTGCTATCAATAAGAGGCTTAGTATGTTCTGGGACATTTCTGTCCTTACCATTAGTAAGGAGAAAAGTGAAATTTTCTTTGGTAGTTGTTCCTTAGAGGCGAAACATCAGATTCAGGGTATTCTTGGATTCAATGTTAGTCAGTTCCTAGTGAGGTATTTGCGGGTTCCGTTGATTACTAGGCGACTTAAAATTTATGATTGCAATATTCTTGTCAACAAAATCACCAATCTTATCAAAGGTTGGGCCACAATATGGTTTTCTCTTGCTGGTGGGAGAGTGGTCATTCAATCTGCTTTGATGGGAATTCAAAGCTACTGAGTAAGGATGTTTGTTCTTCTGTTGAAGTGATTAAGGAAATTGAGAAAAATGTTGGCATGTTTCTTGTGGATAGGGCAGAATGCTCACAAGAAATCTTGTGTTGCTTGGCCTGAGGTTTGTCGACCTTTGGATGAGGATGGGCTTGGCTTGCGTTATGTCAAAGATGCAAATTAGGTTGTGTGTCTTCATCTTCTTTGGCTTGTTCTCAATAGGTCTAATGCCATTTAGGTTAATTGGATGTACAACAACTATCTCCATCGGCATAGCATTTGGGAACTCTAAACTCCTAGCGACGCGTCTTCATACCTTAAGAAACTTCTCAAATTGAGAGATGTTCTGAAGCAGTTGGTTTGATTTAAAATTGGGGATAGGAAGTGGACGAGATTCTTGCTTGATCCTTGACATCTTTTTGGTATCTTTGTTGACTTTGTGGGTGAAGATACTATTGAGGCAAATTGGCATTAATTGCTTGTAATTTTATTATTGAGGATAATTTGCATTAGTAAGCAAATTGCACTGTCTTTGGGGCAGCTAGCATGCCAATACCAAACAATCAATATGATGATCAGATTATTTGATTGGATGGCCTTGTCGGTCAATTCTCTACTTGGTCAGCTTGGGAACTCATTTAGCAGAAGCGACCTATTTATCAATGGATGAAGATGATTAGGTTTAAAGGCGAAATTTCAAAGCATGCGATATATTCTTAGCTCTCCTGGCTCAATAGATTGCCTACTTTTAGCATACTTGTTGTCACGCCCCCGAACCCAAACCGTTAGGCCTGCGAGTGAAACTGGTGTTGTATGTATAACTAATAGCTACTTAGGTCTTTAATCAACTGTCCCAAAATGGTTAACCCAAGTTATTAGTTATACCCACTCCACTCCCTTGTAAATCACAAGTCACCCCACAAATCGATGTGGGATATCACATTCACCCCCCGTTGAGAACCTGACGTCCTCATCAGAGACAGACAATTACACACGAGACCAGGCGGTGGAAGACTCTCTAGAGGTGGCTCCTACGGGCTCAAGAGGTGGCTCCCACGGGCTCAAGAGGTGGCTCCCACTGTACATATGGCGTAGCACTTTGCCCCGCATAGCACTTAGCTCCTATAATTGGTTAGTAACTGGCTCTGAATACCATTCTGTCACGCCCCTGGGCCCAGACCCTCAGGCCCGCGAGCGAGACTAGTGTTGTAGATATAACTTAAGTTAACTATTTTAGACCTATTGATTAGAGGCCTTAGTTATACATACAACATCAGTCTCGCTCGCAGACTTGAGGGCCTGGATCCGTGGGCGTAACTCTTGTAGAGTGGTGTATCCCTATCAATCTGTTATGCCTTTTCTCCCGACAACAAATGGTAGATAAGGACCATTTATTTTTTAAGTTCTGTCACTAAAAAATTTGGGCAAGAGGCATGAGTATGGCAGGTGGCCATGTGTGGATCTTTAAATGGAAATCCATCTTGGCATTGTTCCTCGACAAACTTATAGGTGACTCCCTTCATCACGCCTTTACAAGCTTTTCTTAGAGAGTACTGCCTATCACATTTGGCGTGAACGCAATTGTAGGCTTTATCACCATGAAAGGCCAAGGATTGAAGAGCAAAATTTTCAGATGATTGCAGCTGATATTAGAATTATAGCTTCCCATTCTTGTACAGTTAGAAATAATAGCATTGATGAAACCTTTGTAGAAATGGAATTTAGATTTTGACTGTAGCTAACTGGGTTTTGTGGGATTTTGGATTCTATACATTGGAGTATTTGTTGATTGCGTTGTACTTTGATTTCCTTTAACCCAAGTACTTTTCCGACTTAGCCAAAAAAAAAAATGATTTATTTTAATAATAGATATCAAATTTAGTCGGTTTGATTTATTTTTATTAAGAAACAACGAGTCTTAATATAAATCCTTTCGAATATTGTTTACTCATAAATTGATTAATAATTCAATTTTAAGTTAAAAATGGGAATATATATTAGAACAAATAATTGGTGTTAAACAAAGCAGCTCAAAATTTTATATTCTTTTTTTAAAGGAAAAATAAATCTTAGCTTATCCAGATAGAACGGTTAGATTTTCAACACATGAAAGGTATCTAGACTTTTATGAAAGATACGTATTCAGCATGAACTCCAAAAGTTAAACATGATAAATATTTCATTTTTTTCCTTGTGATATGGGGATCTAATTAATGGAGTATGACAATTCACTAATAAATGAGTAAAAAACAAAGCATTTATAAACATAAAGGAAAGACTGGAATTGAAATGCGATCCAAACACTGTCCATATTTTTTTTTTGTCAAGAAAAATTCAGTTAGTGGAGTTCGATCAGAATAATAAGTGGATCTCTATTGTACAATATATTCTTTATACTAAATACCAATTAAATTAAGAGTACTTTTCTACGATAAAGGACTAAATTTAAATTCAGATAATGAATCGTACTCATTTTTAACGTTTACAATTGGGACATCTCGAGTGGACAAACGCGTCCACAATTTCTGAGAAACAACGGCCAGCGTGCGACGGCGATGGACATTCTACCCGCAAAAGCTGATAAGTCGGCCATCAGTGGACTGGTATGACCTTTTTGTTAGGTGGACGGCTCTCTAAGATCTTCTTTGTGACCCACTTGATAGACAATTCAAGATGAATTAGCTGTTGTCTACTTGTCACCATCTCTAATCTTTTCTTTTTGTTATACTTAACACAGTGATAACACCGATAATTGATCGATTAGAAAGAAAAGATTCGTCTCGGGTCAAATCTGATACCGGTCTTTGTTATGATCTTTTGGTTCCCTATGGAGGGAAAGGGTGCGGTGCGGATTTGACGGTTATAAATTATTGATATAATTTTAATTTATATAAATATTGACACGTGTACTTTTAAAATTTTATTAAGATTATATTAAATTTTGTTATATCATGTAACTTAAATAACTTCTCATGGCTTGTGAAAATTCATATTTCTTATAGATATTATGGTGCCGAGCCTCATTTTTATATACAGTATATAAAAAAGATTAGTAACACAATCTTATATGATGGAAGAATTTATTTTACACTTTAATCAAAATTTATATATATTATATAAAAAAGTACATCTTTTTGCATTAATACCAGCTTTTTTTTATTTTATAAAAAGGATTGAATTCATCCCTTCTATCAATCGAAATACATCGCTCAATCTAAATTAGATTTCTTTGTATTTTACTTTTTCAATATAAATTTCTATTCAACCACTTTAAATCTCTTATAGGAACAATATTATTATTAAAAGAAGTTACAAAAATTTTTTTAATAAAATATATTTATATTTTGTCATACCATAAACTATAAAAATTATATAGCATTATTCATTTATCTTGTGTATTGCACAAATTACTGTCCAATTAGTATACCATTTGAAGGAACCATCGAAAATTAAGATATGGATGATGATTCAATATCCCTGTGCTTGTATTTTGGGGGAACGTTTGATTTTTCATTATTTTATTGTTTTCTTTTCTTCTACGTGTCTTTTGATTCATCATCTTCGAAAGAAGTTAAACTTACATGTCAAATATCATGCGTTAGCAAGACAGACTCGAGTGGTGTTTCAACTTTGATTTTTTGATTTGTTCATCAATTGTAAGTCATGTTTACACTTGATGTCAAATGTTAAACCAACATTACATGGCTAATCGTCATTCAAGCTCAAGTAACTTGATAGTTCTCACTACGTATGTAATATCACACATCAATTTGTGGGTAATATGTAACATGTTTATTAGATAATACAAATATAATTAATAACTTAGATTAATTATTTTAGGCCAATTGATTTGAAGGTTTAAGTAATTATTAGTATACTTACGATACTAGTCTCGCTCGTCGGTTTGGAAATTTGGATTCGAGGGCGTAACAATGAACATGACGTTTATGAAATTTAGCAAGTCAGTTAGATGTATATCTTGATTATAGACGTAAGGTTTACATCATTTATCATCACGAATATTATTAATCCTAAATGATCTAAAGGAATATCCTCTTTTACGTTCTCTAATTGTTGCAATGTAGTAGTATTTAATAGCCAACAAGAGAGCATAATTTATCCCTTTTTGAATAGCAAGGTCATCTGCAAGTTGTCTTTTTGTTGTCACCCTTGACAAATGCGTACATATATCCTACCAGGGTGAGATTGGACTCATGTGGATACGACAATTATTGTGCCCACAATTAAGAAAAAAGGAAAGAAAAAAGAAAGAAAGAACTATTGTGCCCACAAATGCAAGAAACTCACTATATTAACTCATATATTTTAGAGTAAACTGTATTTTATCCCTATATTTGTGAAAGTCGCATAAAACTCCTTGTGTTTTCAAAGTTTGTTGATAAGCTTCTGTAATTTAGAAAACGTTGCACATTAGTCACCGTTGTTAGTTTTTCCGTTAACAGGTAACAAAAAGTATAGAAACACACCTAAAATGCATTTTGGCTTGTTAATAAGAAAAAAAACTCAAGTAAATTGATGCAAATTCCCCGCTTTGATTTTAAAATTGATGCAAATTTCCCCTCTCCGATTTGAAAAATAGTGCAAAATCCCTCCTCTGGTTTCCAAATCCGTTAACTTTAACACAAAAATAACAGCGGGGTCCAATGTGTAATGTTTTTTCAAATCATAGGGGTTTATCAGCTAATTTTGAAAATATAGAAGATTTTACGCGAATTTGCAGAAAACACAGGGGGTAAAATGCATTTTATTTTATATTTTCATCATAATAATTCAATAAGGTGGAATTATATTCCTCTTGGAGGAGTATCAAACAAAAGCTTTCGTGTACAATATGACAACCTAACTGGACTACAATGCCTCCATTATCATTTTGCTTGCACTTAATTTAATAGAGTCCATTGAGTTTGTTTATGACACTTGATTAATAAAGATATTTGGGGTTAAGAGATAATTTAAGTAGTTGAGACTATCTTCTTTAAGAGTGAAGTCCTAGATCAAATTACATACCAAATGTGATAAGCGTAATTAAAAAAATATATATTCTAAATCTTCCCCCAAAGACATTAACATTAAATAATGGGAGCACTAGATGTCCCTCCTTACTTTGATTCCAAGTTAAGATCTATGTGTTATAGGTATAATGTCGGGATACTTTAGGCTCGTTCAGTTGTCAAATATATTAGTTTTAAAAAAAATCGTTTTCTTAAAGTTAGCTAGTGATTTTTTTGTCCTTGTAACTTAAAGGAAAAATAACTCTAATGGACCAAACATTCGTTGAAATTGTGAATGAGATTTATGTACTTTACGATTACAATGCTGAATTAGATATACTTAATTGGGATTTATGAAATTACTTAAGTAATTGAGATTACTTTATTAAAAAGTGACATTCCCGACTAATCGAATTTAGATTGATGTTGGAGGTAAAGGGGAAAAAATACACTTGTTCTACCTCTACGAGCCATACGTTTTACGATGAGATTCACACCACGCCAAATGTATTCATTGACATTTGTGAAACTAAAATTGGGCAACCAACACTTTTGAGTTCTCTCTTTTTTCGGTCATAACACTTTTGTGTTCTCAAGAAACTCCGAAATGGCCTGACCCCATACAAAAATAAAATAAAAATAAAATACTTCGAATTGGTTTGATGTGACTTATTTTTTAATCAACATTTTATAATCCATGCATATCTTGTTACATGTGATAGTGGAATTTTCTCCCTATTATTTAATAAGATAATTATAGATTGAAATTTCCCAAGAACATAATAATATAGGTACACCAAAGTCGTGAAAAATAATGATAGATTGATACTTCAACTTAAATAAAGAGATCAAAGAAATTCTCTCCTTAATTAGCTTAATCAGGGAAATAAAATAAAGATGTAGAGTGAATTTAACTAATCCTTATTATATCCAAAATTCAATCCCTAGAATTTGGGTTTCACCAAGGTCTATAATTTATATTAAGTAGTATTTACCACATTGAGCATGAGAGTTCGCTACGCGATATTAATGTTAATTTTAATCAAATTTGAGTGTTCACCATCTTGTAAACACCAGTTTACTATTGTGTAAAGTGATGTTAGCTACATTAAACATGGTATTTATCAGCATACTATTAGTATTAATTTTGACGCAATCTAAATGTTTACGAATAAGTATTGATTACTATATAAAGTGATATGCACCACATTGAGAGGTGTTTCCCTAATAATATTAATTTTATTAAAATTTAATTCTTCACCATTCGGGAATAGATATTCACCATTGTGCATGATATGTTCACTTCATAAAATATGAATGTTCAGCATTAAATATGTTGACGATGGATCAAAGGAAATTCCACACATCTCCTCTATGGGACATTGACATGTTTTGCAAAGTGATTTACCATCCCTCAACATTCGCAAGATTATAAATACAATGCCATCTCTAAAATGTTTATAAGGACCTGTAATAAGGTCTATCAAAGCAGTACTAAAAAAGAAATTACATATAATGGACAAGAGTATGAGTTCAACAGGACTCACAAACCTAAGTTAAGACTGGGTCCAAAAAATTTGACATCCAAATGGTCTAAATATCTTAAAAGAAGGAATGAACCCTCTAAACCTTGGATTTGAATAAGTAATGACCAAGATCACTCTATCATCTTTGTGACAAGGATACACAATAGGGACACGCGTATCAGGCAAAAAGAATTATAGGCAACACAGGCAAGAGGCGGAATGACGTTAGTAAAAAATTGAGGCCATGAAAGGATAGCAAACATCATCCTGGAACTCCATCAACAAAACCTACAAAGGCGTACCAGATCAAGCGTAGCAATGCCAGCCAAAACTCATATCAAGGGAAAGGCTTGAGAATCGCATAACAAAAACAAGGTATGTAATGTTTTGACTAAAACAAAAAAACTTAAATACGAGAGAATCAAACACATAACTGGAAAAGAAACAACAAAAGCTACACAAAAAGAACAAAATGACAAGGGAAGTGAAAGAAAGGTAACTGAGCCGAGCCTGGAAGGTCTCACGGGCTCACGGGTGTAATCTGGAGAAGGAAATCCTTCTTTCTAATAGAGAATACCCAGGAAAAAAAAAGCTAATCAATTAAGTTTTCTTATTTCAACTTCTGATTTCATTGAGACATTTGTATAAACCAACCGACTTCTTTTCTTTTGTGACAAGAAAAATTCAATTGGCGAAACACGACCACCACTACACTCGGCAAAACCCAGTCACAAACTTACAAACCTTGAGTGTACAATAGTTTCTTATAGTGTGCACTAGTTAAGTCGATGATGCTCAACCCAGGACAGGGGACTAAATTCGAACCTATGTCATAAGTCGTGTCCAAAGTAAAATTATGTTTACATAAAATTTTATTTTAGAAGTAAATATCAATATAAAATGTAAAGAATTAAGGTATATTACATCTCGTTTTACATATTTATTACAAACCTTTTTCTCACTTGGGCTCCATTTGTTAGCCGGAAAATAACCTGTCATGGGAGAATGTTTTCTTGAAAATTAATTTTTTTTTTGGTGTTTGATTATCATATTAAAAAATACTTTTGGGTGTTTGGTTGTCACATTTAAAAAATGCTTTCAATAAGATATTTTTATAAAAAATACATTTTACTATCAGAAACTTATTTTTAAATTAAAAATTAGGCACAAAATATAAAAATTTTAAAATATAAATTCAAAACTAGAAGAATAAAAAACTAATTTCAGTTTTAACTTTTTAAAGTAATTCACTTTTCATTATTTTTAATTATTTAATCTGTTGATTTTTAATTCTTAATGTTTTATAATTTTTTATTTTAAATTTTTTAAGGCGTAGGGATGGGGAGATGAGTTTTTTTTTTTTTTGTGACGAGGAAAACCTAGCTGGAAGAGCCTGATCACCGGAAAACCGGTGGAGCCCGATCACAAACCTCAGGGGATTGAACGGCAATAAGATAAGTCGACGTTCAATCTAAGACAGGGTACGTAGCACGTTCTTCCTATTGAGTATTAGTTAAATCAAGGGCATTCACCAAACGTAGATGACTCAATTCAAATCCAGATCATGAGTTGTGACTGTTTCTAACTCTTATTACTGGAGCATTACTCGAAGATAAGGGGACATGAGTCTGAAATAAAAGAAAAGAGAGACTCGAAAATGTTTTTTTCTTTTTAAACATCAGAAAACACTTCAACTATTTTTGTAGCTACATATGAAAAACTATTTTTATTAACTTAATTTTGACATTGTCAAACACTAAAAGGTATTTTTTTTTAAAAAAAAACATTTTCCAGCAAACAGACACAGCCTTCTTGGTTTGCGATGAGAAGAAAAAACCAAATAAAACTCGATCCAACTTGAGAAGAAAAATTCCAAGCCGACACGCCTCTCAAATCCATCACCTGACCGTCCTTCACGCGAAATCCCCAAAATACCCTCCCCCACCAAAATATCACCACCCTGACGCATACATGGCAACCTTCTCTTCACATTCTCACATTCATCATCCTCTCCCTCTATATATAGAGTTGGGTATATACACACAGTTTCAATTCATATTCATATATACAATAACAAAAAAAAAGTAAAATTTGGTTGTGTTTGTTAAATCTATGCAACCGAGACAAAAGCAATCGATCACCATTAACGTAGGATTGCAATTGAAATTGATAACAAAGAATTGTCTGAATTTTTGTGGAGGTGGTGATGGTAGTGATTATGAGCTGTTTTGAGAAGCTGGGTTGTTCTTCAAATCTGAGCCGCTTCATTGCTGGCCTTCTTATTTTCCTCCTTTATCACTCCTTTCAATTGATTTCCAATTTCTTGATTCCTATACACCCTTAAATTTTTCCCCTCTCTCTCTCTTTCTCTCTTTTTTTTTCTGTGATTTTGTTGCAAGAGAAGAAAGGTTCTTGCGTTTGATCTGAGGTTGGTTTTTGTTTAGAATCTTGAATTTTGACGCAGAAAAAGGTAAAAAAAATTGTTGTTCTTGGTGGGGTTCTCATGGAAGTCAAGGATGATGATTCTTCTTCTTCTTCGAGCAGTTTTATTTATGATGGTATTTTTTTTTATCATTCTGATTTGTCAATTTTTAGATGTTCTTTTAATCGAAACTGTGATTTCGGTGGTTGGTATGTTAAATTTTAGGACGTGATTGGTTTCATTGGTGTTTTGCATGGAAATTTTTTATGAATGAATAATGCTGTGAATATGCTGAAAATACTTTAATTGTTTTTCTTTTCTCGTGTAGTTTTCTCACATGAAGAGACATAAATTCCACATAGATGTTCGCTTTTTTGATGGGTTAACTCTGTTGCAAGAGAAGAGACTTTTTCCAATTCTTGAACCAATGCCAAATTCAACAAAATTTACCGTATTAGTGTTATTAGTTTGTGAACTTTATAGTTAGAGATGATTAAGAAGAAAGGGAGTAGAAGTATTTTCTAGAAGAAAATAAGTATTTTTTTTCTTGCGCTATTTGGCTTAGGAACATAGTCAGTGCGCTTTGAATTATAGTGCTACATTGAAGTAGGAGAGAAGTCATCTATCTTGGTATCAGACAAGCATATTGCCGTTGAGGGTCAACCGGTCAAGAAAGATAAACGCTAGATATCGTCCAATTTTTATCACCCATTTATCACCTTCTAAGTGTATGTGGAGGGGAATGAAAAAGATTTGTTATTTTGTGACATGCCAACTAGGCGTACATAGATGTGATAAATGGGTGATCAAAATGGAGATATGTAGCAATGCTTGTCAAAAAAAAATCATGTAGCATGTAATTGGCATTGCATTCCAAAAGACAAGTAGTGTTTGTTATGCTTTCAGCATATTTGTTCTACATATCTCTAATTAATGTGCAGGCAGGAGTTTAAATTGTAGCAAAGACATTGAGATATAGTCCAATAAGCAATGTGGTTTTGTATTTGAAAATTGAACCTTCGATCAAATTGATAAAGCCTACCTTGTTAAATTAGCAAAACTGATTAAGTGACCATAGATATCTTATTACTTTGCTTAATTGTGGAAGATGGGGATGCTATGAACAGCTACATAGCTTCCAGATCAGCTAATCTCAGGTCCTCTGTCCTTAATAGAGGAGTAGATTTCCTTGTTAACCCAGAAATAGTTTTGCATTGTTAACAAATAACATGTAGTCTAACTTATTTAAGGAAGGTACTGAAGTCTAGTGATTGCCATTGCTAACTTCTGTCACATGATTTTGTGTCTCGTTCTTTAGAATGTAGTAGTTTCCTTGCCATTTACGACAAGGATAAAGTTGGTATGTGAGTTTTTAGAATGTCCCATCTGTCTGCCTGGTAAGCTGGTATTCTCATCTATGCTTGCCTTTTCCTGTATCTAGATCTAAAATGGAGTTTGATACATAACTCCTGATCTATTTTGGTCTAACTGTAGGCACAATATTGTCGCGGATCGACAGGCGCCCTTCAGTCATTGTGATTGGTGGGGGTATCTCAGGAATTGCTGCTGCTCGTGTTCTCCAAAATGCGTCCTTTAAGGTGGTGCCTATCTCCATAAAACTTAAATCTATTTTCAGGTTAGAGTATTCCCTTCATCTTTTTGTTTTTTTTGGCTGACCATTGTTTGCTATTCATCTAGGTGGTTGTGTTGGAGTCTCGCGACAGAATTGGGGGCCGCATACACACTGATTATTCATTTGGATGCCCAGTTGACATGGGAGCTTCATGGTACGGTTGTTCTTTTGTCTTTTTTTTTGTTTGGGGGGGGGGGTTGGTGGTATGTGTGTGTGTGTGTGTAATTTGGAAGTAGAAGCTAAATACTCCATTTGAGCTGTTCATCTTTTCGGTCTTATGTCTTATTGTTTGCTTCCCATTTTCACATGGTTTACATTATAACAACATACTTATGATGAATACGTTGCTCATCAGTTTCTCCTTGAAATCACATGCAGGCTACACGGTGTTTGCTACGAAAATCCTTTGGCTCCACTTATATGTCGTTTGGGGCTCAAGTTATATCGCACAAGTGGGGACAACTCAGTGTTGTATGATCATGATTTGGAAAGGTAATACCATAATGCAATCCAATTGAGCACTAATGCATCATGGAACATACAATCTAGAGCTCTTTGCATGCAAGCCTTTGTTTTTTCCTGTTTTTAAATACCTTTTGCAATTCAAGCATGACCTTTGAATCAATTTGACTTTCTTACAATTCTGAAACCGTTGTTTCATTGGTTCATTTTTAATCATTCAACAACTTTCTGTAATTCTGGCCTTATCTTTCCGATTTTGGGTGACTTTCCGATTTTGGGTGAGTTATAGTCCTTGACATATCAGCTTTGGTCTAACCAAATTCTTTCTTACGTTAGTCGTGAAAAAATTAATTATGTGGGCTGAGATGCTAGTATTTTGCATATTGATTTTGCATATTGAGCTCTTTTATGGATTATTTGTTCTCTTTGATTATCCCAAGTCATCCAGTTGCTGTCCTTAGTTAGATTTCAATGTTGATTTCTGTTAGCTCAAATATGTGATTGGTTCTTTCAGTTATGCACTCTTTGATATAAATGGGCGACAAGTGCCTCAACAAACAGTTATTGAAGTTGGAGATGCATTTAAGAAAATTCTCAAGGAGGTAGGCTTTTATTTTGGAAATTTTCGTGGATGAATTTGTATGAGTTCTTGTTGTTCTAGTCAAATTTAAAGTGATTTGTGCTTGTATTACAGACAGAGAAAGTGAGGGACGAGCATAGTAGTGACATCTCTGTTATGCAAGCTATATCAATTGTGCTAGAGAGGCATCCAGAACTAAGGTACAGTCTAGACTCGAATTATAGTCATTGTATCCTTCTTGGAGTTCATTAGGAAATATAGACTAGAATCATTCTCTAATTTTTATCTTTCTGGAAATTTATTAACCACTGCACAACTTCGGTTGCTGACAGACAGCAAGGACTTGCACATGAGGTGCTGCAATGGTATATTTGTAGGATGGAGGCATGGTTTGCTGCTGATGCAGACATGATATCTCTGAAAACTTGGGATCAGGCAAGTTTGATTGATTGATTTTCTTCTATTTTGTGTCAGTAAGTTTATGTTGGCTGCTTCCTTAATATAAATGATGACAGGGGCTTGATTTCCATGGACTGCAAATTACTGAATAACCCCAATCGAGTTGTCATTTAAGATTTGTTTCATAGAAGGATCAACTTTGGATTTTGACTTCGCCTTCTTGCTTTGAGGCGAATAGCACTGACCTTGAAAGATGCTAAGTTGTTACAACTAGACAATGTACTGATTTGCACATAGATATCTCTTCATATGTCATACTGAGATGTAGACAGTAACAGACACCGGGAGATGCTACGATTGCTCCCTGCTTATTCCTATTCTCTTTTTTTTTTGGGTGGGGAAATATGTATGGCTTACTCCTGTGAGCTAGCTTTTAAAGAGTTAATTTGAAGATGTGATATGCAATATATTAGGGACTTATTTGCTTGTCTTTTTTTTTGAGAAACCCTGTGCAAGTCAGGTTGTGATGGATGCTTCTGATAGACTTCTATGCTAGGATGAACGCATTAGCATCATAATAAACTCTCATTTATGTGCAGGAGCATGTGCTTTCCGGTGGTCATGGACTTATGGTGCAAGGTTATTACCCTTTGGTAAAGGCTTTGGCGAAAGATATAGATATCCGCTTGAATTGCCGGTATGTTTGCATAAACAATAAATGGTCAAATTCACTTATTCTAGGAGCCCTTGATGATTTATCATTCCATTTTAATTCCTTAAGCATTTACAGTGATTTATTGACTTTTCATGGTCCTATAAGTGTTTAGCTTGGAGTTTCAATGAAGTTCACATGGTTTAATATAAACTTTGTGGATAGCAGGTGAGAAGAAATAGTAAAATATATGAGTATCATCCATAACTTATTCTCTCTACTCCTCTTTTCATCTGCTGCAAGATTCACGATATCTGTTGCTTAAAGCTTTTCATAGTTGTATTCTCTCTCTCTTTTATTGGGCTTTATGATGCTTAAAATGGTTTTTCATTGAATGGTTTTGAAACCAAATATAGCTACTGATCTTGAAATATTGAGAGATCTCTTTTAATTTTGATCAAGTAGTCTGCTCTGACTAAATGTCTTAATACATATTCCATCTTCCTCTTTTCAGTAACTCCATGCTTATCATACTGGATAATATACTACTAAACATTATCATGTATTTAGTTTGTAACACAACCCATAATTACCAAGTATTTTTAGTAGGCGCCCCTTCCCCCAATTTCCCAGTGGCCAAAAAGAAATATGAGTATATTTTTGAATTCTTCGGTTTCTACCTTCTCTATATAAATCAGCTAATGCTTAGTATTTCTATTATTTAATTCCTTTTCTAATTTCAATTATTAGGGTCAAAAGAATTGCCAATGAGTATGATATGGTGATGGTTACAACAGAGGATGGGACGAGCTTTGGAGCAGATGCTGCTATTGTAACTGTGCCACTTGGAGTTCTCAAAGCAAATTTAATTGAGTTTGAGCCGAAATTACCTGAATGGAAACTTGATGCGATATCAGAGCTTGGTGTGGGCAATGAAAATAAGATTGCACTCCGATTTGACAGTGTGTTCTGGCCAAATGTGGAATTGTTGGGTACTGTTGCCCCCACCTCGTATGCATGTGGCTATTTTCTTAATCTCGACAAGGCAACTGGACATCCTGTTCTTGTATACATGGCTGCTGGGAGATTTGCTTATGACCTTGAGCAGCTGTCGGACGAGGCTGCTGCAAATTTTGTGATGCAGCAGCTGAAGAAAATGTTTCCTGATGCAACTGAGCCTGTAAGTTCATTTGATTAGCACTTTAAACTCCTGTATATTCGTAATTCCCTTCAAGTTAGTAATACTGCTTCATGCAATAGCAATCAACAACTTTAATCTGAAGGTCAATAAACTTACCATCCGCTTGGTTGGCAAGCAGGTTCAGTATCTTGTTTCGCGTTGGGGAACTGATCTGCACTCCCTTGGATGTTATTCCTATGATGTTGTTGGAAATCCAGCAGACATATACGACCGGCTTAGAGCACCCCTGGGTAATCTTTTCTTTGGAGGTGAAGCTGTTAGTATGGATCATCAGGGATCGGTTCATGGCGCGTATTCAGCTGGTGTCATGGCTGCTGAAAATTGTCGCAAGCATCTAGTGGGGATGCTAGGAAGCTTGGAAATGATTCAGTTAGCATCAAGTAGAGAAGAAATCTTTGAAGCCACTGTTCCTCTTCAGATCTCAAGGATGTGAATAGTTTCTAGGCCAATAACAAAGTTTCGCTGAAGTTTACAATTAAAACTTCTGTTTTAATCAAACAAATGCATCTGAAGACTTTAATTTTCCTTTGGAAGTTGACTATGAAATTTGTATTTTCCAGCAAGGAAAATGCATCAAAATAAATGTTTTGGACAAGTTTTTAAGGTACTCTTTCTTTTTTCCCCCCCTCCTTTTTTGTTCCCTGCCCAATCATGTATGTGTTTGATAAATCATTGTGTGGACTAATTGCACCAGAGCCCCCTATGCTTCTTAATATAGCTAGGAGCCCCATGTTTCTACAATGCATTATATTGCCCCTTGTCATTAGAAAAACTGTCAAATGTAACGTGCATCACGGGGTTATCTGATTATTTTTATATTTATCATAAATTATTTAAATAAAAAATGCACCACATCTCATGTGATTTTACTAAAATTTGCTGTAAGTCCTCCTTGTGATCTGAAAAGTAGCTGATAAGTCATCCAAATTTAACATTTGCCCTTCTAAAACCATTAAAAAAAAAAATAGCAGTTGAGTTGCATGTGATATATTGTAAAAAATACAGGGGTATTAGATTTTAATTAAAAATATATATACAAAGAGCAATAGTGTGTTTTAAGCATATTACAAGAGGAATTGATACATTTATTGCCTTTTAGAATCTGATTCTTCCAACTAGAATGAATTTGCTTTATCAATTAAAGACTTAAAAGCATGAAAAAGGTTTTTAAAAATCGAATCTGATCTTGTGTAAGGTGAATTGTTTGTGATAAAGGAGAAAAAAAGGTTATGCAGAATTTGTGATTAGAATTTTAGGCTTTAGTGTTGTTTAAGGTAATCTGTTCGTTATAGAGGAAAAAGAAAAAAGTTGTGCAAAATCTGTAATTATACCAAAGTGAAAAGGGCTAAGAACTCTAATTACAGATTTTGCACAAGTATATTGAAAGACTAAATTTTTAGAATTTACAATTAAGGTTACGTGATTTTCACAAAATAAATAAGCTATTGAGATAAAATTTTGACTGCTCCAACGAACGGAGGCACCACGGCTAAAACTTCTTCTTTTTATAAGTTATTTATTAAAATAACAATTTTTTTGGGAAAAAATGAGTAAAAAAACAAAATTCTTTGAAATTGTGTTTTCAAGAGACGCATTTTAGGGTGAATTAAGTGTTTGACGTGATAAGCTTGTATCACATAGAAATTGCTAGTTGAAAATACTATTTTTGAAATCATATCCTCAACTCACGATTTCATAGTTTTTATTTTTTTAAATTGTGTCTTTGAGTCACGATTTCATCTCTTAAAAAAAAAAATTTCTTAAAGTTATGAGTCCAAGTCACGATTTTATCATGGTTTGACTTTGTCACATCAACAAGTGCTCATTTTCCTCATGGCTGACGTTGTAACTCCAAGATCGTGTCACGAAAACACTATTTCATAACATGGCTATTTTCTTCATTACTTTGCACAAGTGATAATTTTGGTGTATATAATTTTAAAAAGCAGGCCAATCTATTTATCTATCTATCTATTACGATATACTAAAACGAAACCAAATGCACCACAAGCATTCCCTCCCATTTTGTAGCGAATCGTATGTTGTCATTTGTTGGTTGCACTCTCCTATTGCACTATTCTATGTCAACAGTATTAAAATTAGAGGTATGCACTCATCAGGAAACTGATTACCGACCCAAGATTTCGGGGATGGAAAAAAAAAGTTTTGGGAAATTGGAAAAAAAATAGGATGGAGAAAAATTTCAAGAAATCGGGTTGGAGAATGGAAAAATTTTATTTTTCGGGGAATACTCGAAACCCGACATATATATTTATACACATATATACATATATATGCATATATATATATATTAATGCTTTGGACTTTTGGGTTATGATTGACTGATTAGCAAATTATGTACTTTATTTATGTTTAATGGTGTGAATTATGTGATTGACTGATTATGTAGTTCATTTGTGTTTTGTGTTTTGAATTATGTGATGGATATGGACTAATTATGTACTTTGCTTTGTAGGTCTCTTGACTCTTGATGAATGATTAATGCCATTATCTATCTTGCAGTACTATTTAAAAATATAGTTGGTTAGTTCCTTCAATGTACAATCTTAATATGGGATATAAAGATGATTTTGATTGATGCAATTGGTGATCAAAACTTAAAAGATTAGATTAAAGACTTACGATTAAGAGGGAATTAATATTGAATTTATTTTTTAAAAAAACTACGAGAATTCTCCAATTCATAATTGTTTTTTCTCATTTCCCAAAATAGTGTTCCTATTGGTGATCTTGAGTAGAGAATGGAACAAAATCCCTTTTTTTTTAAAAAAACTATTTCAAAAAAATAAAATTACTGATTGTAGACGAAGATTCCCCAACGAATACCCCGATGCATGGGGTGCAAACACCGACCCACCAAAACCTGAAAAATACAAAATGGGGCGGGCTGGTGGATGGGTGGGTGAGAAAAGTCCAAATTCTCCGAACGACACGACAACTCTTTGGGTGGTCAGCCTTCCAACACACTTCACCTCCTCTCTCTCACGTGTCTATAAGCCTTGCTTGCAAACAAAATAAGAAAAAGAAAAGGGAAAATAAAAAAGAAAAAGAAAAGAAAAGAAAAAAAAACTCCACAAATTTTCTTATAATTTAGAACTTTTAATTTGTTGTTTCTCTGAAGAAATTATCTGCATGGGTCACAACACTCTCAATGCAAAACTCGTAAGTCCAATTTCAACCTCTACGTATATATAAAATTTTTAAATTTAATTATCTTCTTAACACAATAAATTTGATTTTTTTCTTTTTTTCTTTTTTTCTTTTTGAAAAAGGTTTTGCTGGGGGACATGGGAGCTGGTAAATCAAGCCTGGTGATTCGTTTCGTCAAGGGTCAATTTCTCGAATTTCAAGTATTTTTCTTTTTTCTGTTTCTTTTTTTTAAAAAAAATTTTTGTTTTGTATTTTGTTTTTGGATGATATCAATTGATTGTGAATTATGATGATTATCACAGGAATCGACGATCGGGGCGGCGTTCTTCTCGCAGACGGTGGCGGTGAACGATGCCACCGTCAAATTCGAGATCTGGGACACCGCCGGCCAGGAGCGTTACCATAGCTTGGCCCCTATGTATTACAGAGGCGCTGCCGCGGCCATTATTGTATATGATATCACCAGCGAGGTACTATTACGTCGTCTTTTTTTTCTACTCGTTTGGTATTGTTTTTCAATTTAGAGTTTGAGCTTGTCTATTTTAATGTATATTCTCGAAATTGGTTATTGTTAGTTAATGAATTTAGCAGTCGAGCTAAATTGTTCAGTAGATTATAGAAGTAAGATTAGCGGCATCCTTGTTTGTGTACTTGTATTTTGTTTATTTGGCTTCCAATTTGTGTAGTTTATATCATATATATTTGCATTTGTTGACTTTCATATCGCGCGGGTTTGAGTCTTTTGTTGACTAGGATGTCACGGGTCCCAGTTGTGGAAATTGCTTGGTGCATAAACGCAAAGCAGGATTGCATTTAATTGATTCCAAAGTCTGTTTGACCCTTTGTCAGTTCTCGCATGTAGCCCGAGCTACCTGCAGCAGGCTGCGCCTCTTTTATACATTTACATTCATTGCGTAGCACATGCAGATATATATGAAGTGTATGGATGAATGTGTGTAGAGAGATTCTCTTATTATCTAGAATTCTGTGCATGCATACTCATGCATGTATTTGTATGGAAACTTAATGCTCATTTGATTTTGATTTGCTGATGTCTTACTTGTTTTGGGATTTCTAGGATTCATTTGCACGGGCTAAGAAATGGGTGCAAGAACTTCAGAAGCAAGGTGCTCAATCTTACTGTCTATGCTGTTTCTTTGTTTGTAGTTAGTTTTACGGAGCTAGGCCTTGATCATATATCGGAGAAATAGTCACAGGGTTTCTATTGTGTTGATGACTCCACCGACAATGTGTGCTGTAAAGAGCTAAAGAAACAAGAGAATTAATGTTTAAGAAGCTCTATATCATTCTCTATCCAATGATTTTAATTCTTACTGAGTCCACGCTAAAAGATTGTATTATATATAGGAGTTTCCTGATTACATGTCACATTTTACTTTTTCCTTTTTGGGTTTTTCAGGTAATTCTAGCATGGTTATGGCACTTGCTGGAAATAAATGTGACCTAGAAGATAAGAGGAAGGTCTCTGCAGAGGTAAGTAGAACTTGTTATTGTAATTTGTTTCCTTGCAAGCTTTCTCTTGTCCTTGGCTACCTGCTATTTCAAGATGTTACTTGTCTATCTTTTGCTCACCGCAAGTCCTGTTAAGATGTCTGTCCTTTTTTGAATTTAAGGTGATATTTGGATTCAGTTATGATATTGCCATTAATTAGATTCTCTTAGTTTTAAATTTAAGTAATACAACTCAAACTGAAATGAGGTATTACTTCCCCCTTCAGTCCCAATATAATAGTCACTTTTTATTTTTTAAAAAATAATCTCTTACCTTTTTGTGATCTTTAAATACTCATTTTGGCACTTTCAACTAGTTTCTTTCAACTGGGAGCTTTTACCAGAATCTGCAGATAAGCGTTAGTAGATTATAGATATCTCTGCTTTTTCATTGGCCATTTATCACCCCTTATTGTATGCTTACTTGGCATGCTAAAAGAAGATGAAGCAAATTAATTAAGAGAGAGAAATGGAAAAGTATATTAAGTTTTATACATATATATATAGGTGATAAGTAGGTGACAGAGAAGGGGTGCTATCAAGCAATTCTCTTTATGTTTAGATTTCCTAATAGAGGATCAGATTGGCCTCAAAAGCCACACTGTCTTATTTCCCTTTGTGCTTCTAATTTGTACTTGAGATTCCCTTCTGTTAAGAAGATTAATGATTTTGAACTACTTTTTTCATCAGAAGCTTGTTATTCGGACTTTCCAAGTGGCTATTTGTTTGGATTCTGTCATGTCCTTTAACTTTGAAAGTTTCTTTTCTGCACCTGGTAGCTCATCTTATCTACTTATCCAATGTTGTTGGTCTTTCCCTTTTGTCTTGTAGCTAAATATTAATTTTGTTTTGTCTGATGATCCTGTTGTTGCCATTTCTGAAAGAAGTATGAAATAGAAAGTGAGTTTGATGTTACACTTGTGTCAGGAGACAATTGCCATGATTACATTGAGATCTTTTGTGCTGTTAATTAGATCCAGAATTTCTCACTATAAGCGAAATCTTGTTTTTTATCTTAATCAAGTACTTGATATTTTAGAGAATCATAGCCACTCTTCTCTTGCCCTGTTTATATTTGTCCTATTAACTGAATGGTACATGTGAATGTCCTGCTCTCTAGATTCATTCTGGATAAATGTTCTGATCACAATTTCATTTATCATCAATCTTGTGATTTTAAAACCTTTTCAGTGCCCTTCTCTCTGATGAACTTGATCTATTGAGTTTGTCCTATTTTTAATAATTTCCCTCGGTTTTATTTTGTGCTTGTTTTTTGTATGGAAGAATAATTTTCTTTCTAATTGCTTTACTTATAAAATGGCATTGCAGGATGCACGCGCATATGCTGAGGAGAACAACCTTTTCTTCATCGAGACCTCTGCCAAAACTGCGGTTAATGTTAATGATATATTTTATGAAATAGGTGATTATATTGTTCTCCATTTGTTTCAGAGACATTGCTGTTGCATATATACCATCAAGGTTCTGAATTTGGATACATCTCCACGGATAGCATCTTTTTACTCGAATAGCACATTTTTGAAATCTTAGATGATAAACTTGGTATATTTTTATCAGCCAATGCAAATACTGAATTAACGCAATGTCTACTGAAATAACTCCAGTCAATAGTATTAAGATAGTTGATAATGGCTTAGTTGAACGGATACACCCATTTCAGAAAAATATAAAATTTCTATTCCACAAAACAATTGTCTGTGAAAACCACAGATATCCTACTTAAATATAATGAAAATTTAGTTTGTATTTGCTCCAATCATGAGGTAGTGATCATTCCTTACCAAATAAGAGTCCATGCTTAGCATACCAAAATGAATTTAAGTAGGTAGTGCTTACCTGTGAATCAGTAAAACTGTAAAAGGTATGTACTGTCACTGTAAATAATTTTCTTTATCATACTTTTCCTTATTCTCTTTTTGTTGAGCTCTTCATTTTTCAGTTTATGTTCTGCTTGCCAGTAGAGCAGGCTATGAAGTTTATTGATTTATAAAAGTCCAAATTCAAATAGTTTTTATTCTCGAATAATTAAAAATTCAGATGAAAATAGAAATGATATTTTTCCTTGGTGAAGTCACAAAGATACAACTCTTAATATGACTATGGGAGGTGTCTGCCCCTCTGCTGCAACTTTCAGGCTCTACTTCGGTGGGTGTAAAGATACCTTGATATGCACACATTTTGAATTCTGCTTGAAATTTTCTTTGATGAATGCAGGGCCTAGTTCACTTATTTTTTCTTGAACATCTTTCAATATATGTGTATATATACATATATACACTGGTTTGTACTTTTTTCTTGAACATCATTCTTATATGTACTGTGTAGGAAGTGGTTTCTCAATGGGCAAGCATTTGACATGCCGAGAAGAGGACTTTGAACATATCTTTCTTTGACTCCCGACTTCGTATTTCTATCTTTTAAAATTTAAGTAGAAATAAAAAAATCTACCTTAATCGATAAAAAGAAATTTCCAAGCTTTCCCAACAGGTTAATGGTGAAGTATTCCAGGGGGTTATTAAATTATTCTAGTAGCCTTGTTTTGACCATTGAATTATTTTTAGTTCTAAAAGGACCGTTATATGAGCAAAATAGCCTCAATGATGCCATTCCATTGGCCAGCTCCTTCAGAAGTGCCTACTGGGATTGTGCTTCGCATATATTTAGCATGTTGTTGCAAGGGGATAATTTTTATTATTTTTCAAGAAAGAACTTGTCCTCAAATTGAATACAATCAAACCACAATGCCATTTTTCTTTTCCTTATCTTTTCCTTCTGGACAGCGACTGAAGAATGGGGTTAGTGAGGCTGCTTTTGTAGTATAAATCACCTTTTGAAATGAAAATTATTTTAGTGGTCAAAACAGCTTGGTTTGAGTAGGTTAATGCCCCTTCGGAATAATTTACAAAATGTTAATCCAATACTTCTATATTAAAATATAAAAGATTTATTAACATCCTTTGATTAGAGCCTTCCATCTATCCAAATTTAGTTGAAATAGGATTATTTTATGGTAGTTTTCGGGTAAGGCAGGAAAAGGGAAAGGATTGTCCCTGGCTTTCCATGGGTGTGTCTTCTGTTTTCAAGGATCTTTAGCTGTACTTTTGCACGTTCCATGATAGGATTGCTTCACCTTCTCATTTTATAGAATTCTTCCCCTTCTGTGGGGCAAAAATTTCTTATTTTTGTATCTATATAACATGGAGAATTTTGGTCTACACAGCTAAAAGGTTGCCTAGAGCTCAACCTGCTCAAAATCCAGCTGGGATGGTTCTTGTTGATAGACCAGCAGAAGGATCCCGAACAGCAACATGCTGTTCTTAAGTATTTGTGTTCTCGTCCTTCATGGTATCATCTCTCTCTCGTCCATTACCCTTTTAACTTGTTCCTTACTCTGGCGTGTTAATGCTATTGAAAGTTAAGATGTAGAAATAACAAGCTCTCATAGTAGTTTTTATATACTTTCTGCTAGTTGAAATCTTAAAGAATATGCAGTGTACATGCAGTATGTGATTAATAAGTATATCTATTTTTATAACCAGTCTTAACTCTAAAAAGCACCTGATGAAAGCATAATTTACTGTGAACTGAGCACCAAGTAGCCAACTCTAGAAAGGACCTGACGAAAGCTAATTTTTGGTGATACTGAACACTGCACTTATTAAGCTAATTTTTGGTGATACTGAACACCGTACTTATTTACATGCACGTTGAACTCTAAAATGCTACTGATGAAAGCTAAATATATTCTATAATACTGACTTAATTGTTAGTCCATTTATTTTATTTCTGTTTCTTCTTTGTCAGATATTGAACTTGGTTAATGCCGACTCGACCATTCGTCATTTCATGGTATGGCCTTAAGGTTTAAGACAAACTCTCGACCAGCTGGTCAAGATCAGTCAGTGCTGCATGTCTTATCCCCTTGTATAGTCCTTTCCCAATCAAACCATAAAGTGCCTTCAGTGTGAATGCATCCATAGTTGTTTTCATTTCATATTGGAAGACTTCAATTCAATCAATTCAACACATGCCATAAATCTTTTCATTTCACATTCAAAGTAGTAGTTAATCACCATTATTGTTACGAGCTTTTGGATCTCATGTGCTGTATTCTGCTACGTTTGGCAGACGTATATTCTGATACTGTGCAGACGACGGTTGCCAAGGACTTTGGAATGTCCATAGAGATCTACTCTTTTGGGGGTGGCTTTGCTTCTTCTCTACTGTGTAAATGAGATTAGTATTTGTACAAGTGAATTTTCGTCAACTCTATAAAGGTGGTCAGTGTTGAATTTGTTATGATCCTCTGTATCATATGGTATATTGTTGGATCTGTGACTCCAATTAAAATGTCGCTTTGATCTCTCTCACTCTCTGTCTCTCTCTCTGTCTGTCTCTTCATGTATTTGTTATCGTAGTTAGAAATATAGCTGATCCGTTCGGCTTTAATAATGAGATATTGGTCCCCCGAGCATGTGGGAAGACACAGAGTGCGGTTCTCAATATCCTTTAGGAAAATTGATACTATTTTCTGAGCCAATGAGCACTTGTTTCTGCTGTTCCCTCTGGCATGATGATTGTCTTTGGTGGTCATAAGCTGCCACGAGGGAGGAGGGCCAAGGCAGCCCCTGCAGCGGAGTTGATCTGCTTACGAATCAGGGGCGTCAATTGTGGACGCAGCAACTTTTTGTTTTGTCTCCAGGCAAATAATGGTTTTGTGCCCTGTGAGATTATTATTGCACGAGTGGTACTTAAAGTCCTAGACATCTATTGGTGGTGTCTGACTCAGTTACAAAGCTGTATCATGATAGCTGCGTTTCCTGGTGCGGCCCCCCCCCCCACCCCCCAGTGAACTCGAAAACGCTAAGGCAACTGCTTAGTGGGCATAATGTACCATGCTAAAGGATTCTCTCTCAACATCACAACGTTTCTTGATTATAGATTATTTATATATTTTATCATAATTATATTAAAATTTTGTTATTATTAGGATTCTCTCATAATGTCATATTATGAGCGACGGCTGGCAATTACCTAACTAAGTTTTTTCTTTTGATTAAAAAGTTGTTGATAGTTGTTTGAGTAGTTAATAATTGTTTGGATAGTTTATATTTGTCATGTTTTATTTATTAGTGGGTCGTTTTATGACTAACTAATTGAACATTTTGGTAAACAAAGTTGTGGGATTTGCTGATGCAAGCAAAATGACAAACAAGACATTAATAT
Source organism: Cordia subcordata (assembly GCA_028554755.1). Classification (NCBI taxonomy): domain Eukaryota; kingdom Viridiplantae; phylum Streptophyta; class Magnoliopsida; order Boraginales; family Cordiaceae; genus Cordia; species Cordia subcordata. The sequence continues at coordinate 9,747,219 of JAPTOF010000019.1, forward strand.
ACGTTATTATTGCGGCGGCTACTACTATTACTATTATTATTATTACTATTATTATTATTATTGGAATGTATAATTTATTTTATAGTTAGATATATGTTTCTTGTAATAACATTTTATTATTAAAACATAATAAAATTAATTTTTTTGATGAAGTATTAGTATTGATATTGTAAAAACTATTTTAATAAATTCAAAATTTATTTTGTTAAAATAAAATAATAAATGGACTAACAACTTATAGATTGTTTTGATGTGGATAGAATTTGAAATTAATTATTGTATTATTTTTTATTTATATTTTGTCAAGAATAAAAATATCACGAAGAGATCGAAGGGAGACTAGGATTGTCAAAAGAGAAGGAAAGGGTAGAATTTCCAAAGCAAGATGAAACAATAAAAGATATGGTGAAATGTTGATTTAATGTTTGAGAAAAGTTAGTTGAAATGTTAAAAGTTATCTGAAAAGTTATTTGAAATACTATTTTACCAAATAACAATGACTTGAGAAAATAGTATTTTGATCCAATCAAAATACTAAAAATTATTTGAAAAGTTTTTTTGTTTGGGTGATGTGGAGTAGAGCCTAAGTAATTCCAGATCTTTTGGTATGTAGCAATTCTTTAGCGGTTTCTTGCATTTATGGTTTCCTAAATTAACTGATTCAAACCTATAGACTAGATGGTTCATCCTACTTCTTAGGATCTTTATCATTTGAGTTTCGAACTTCCTAGACTCAGTCTCTGTCTGGGTTAATGAGTCATGTTGAATTCATTCATATATGATGTCTTTCTTCACTTCTTGTTGATTGCTGCTATTGTGGTTTTTGAATCAGGTCTGAAGTGCATCAGTTCAACATAATTTCCTGTATAACCTGGGAGAGGGTGTTATTTTGTGGTTCTTAGCCCTTTCTTGTTTTGTCTTTTGTAATTTAATATTCTATCATTTGCTGTAATTTTTTGTTTTGTTGTATGATGCAACTTTGTGTTTGGCTTTGTAATAAAATCTGTTGATTGACAAAAAAAAATAAGAGAAAAGGAGAATAAGAGAAGACACAAGAATGATTTTATTGATGTTGATATGTGTATAATTACAATAGCTTTTGTCTTCTTAGGCTTGGATTTGGGTCACAACCTAATATTATTTTATAGAATATAATATCTGCATGACATATAGCACGTCCTCTGGGATATTCATCCATTAAGATTATGCCTTGTTTAAACATTACAAGGAAAAAAACCCAATAGATCTCAAACCATCCCTTTAATATTGATAAACGGAAAATTCATTTCGTTCATACAAGTCTTTGTTTGTTTGCTGGAAAATAAGTTGTTAGGAAGAAACGTTAGGTGAAAAAAAAAATCTTTTCGAATATAGAAGGTTTTCTACTGTTTAATTGTTCCATTGAAAAATATTTTCAATAAAAATGCATTTTATTATTAAAACATAATATTTGAAAAATGAAAAATTAAAATGTAGTAAATAAAAAATTGTAAAAATTCAAAAATAAAAGATTTTAAAAATAACGGAGCTTTTATTTTTGGGGATGGGAGGGAAGGGTGGCGGGTGAGGTTAAGAAAAAGAGAGAGAATTTACTGTATAGAAATTGTTGCCTTCTTTCTTAGTCGCTATATATATATATATATATGTATGTATGTATGTATATTACATATATTTCATTTTCCTTTGACCAAAAATGATTTCTAATTGGTTAATTTTTTAATGTTATCAAATACCAAAAAATCATAAAAATATTTTTCCAAAAAAGTGATAATGAAATGTTACCAAACATCAATAAAACATTTTCCCAAAAAAAAAACGGAAACAAAGAGATGAGCAGGCAGAATGTTAACACACAAAGTCGAAGTGCACCAGATTGATTGGAGCTCATGGCTTCCGTTAACCACTAACATTTTGTCAGCTTCTTTATGATATTTTTATCTGGTGCAACCATTATGGGTCGATAAACTTATTGTCATACCCGGGTGGAATAAAAAATTTGTCACCGGAAATGTCGAGATTTATTTTTATATTCGAATGTAAAATATTTATATATTTAATAAGTAAAATAACAAGTATTTCTCTCTTCCAAAGTAATAGGGAGAGTAACACATATTTGACAATAATCATAAGAACAAAGGTTAGTAAAGTTAAATATTTAAAATGTAGATAAGTGTTAAAAAAATACTATTTAACAAAATAATATAAGATTATGTAAAGAAAAATTTACTGATTCAGTAAGTAAAATTAAATTCTTTTCTCCTTTGTAAAATTATCAAGCTAATGAAATAAATAAATTATATATGAAAAAAATTTAAATATATTCTCTATAAAAAGTTAACTAAACTTTATAAACTTTCTTAAATTTATCTTGTAAGATCTAACCAACAAAATAAATATATATTAAGTGTTACTGAAACCTCTAGAATTATTTATTATTATAAAAATTCACCAAAATATCATCTGCACAAGAAAAGTACACTAAAAAAAGAACCACCATGATAAGATCTTTAAGCAAAAGAAAAAGATAAAAAATTTTAGGGTATATCTATATATATATCTCTCTATATATATAGTATGTATGTATGTGTATGTATACATATATGTATAGATACATATATAGATATATATATATATATATATACACATACATATATATGTATATATATATATATATTCGAGGGATGGGGGGCCGAGACGCCCGCTTGACCCCCTGGTTCTGCCCCTGCTGTCGTAACTATGTGAACTCGTTTTTTCTTTTTCTTTTTTTTTTGTTTTTTAAGGGGATCAATGTCGATCTTTCTTTTTTATCTTTAATAACAATTCAAACGACTTGTAAGTTGATGAGTGCAACAGCTAAAAACATACCCTGTCATCAACTATGTCAACTAGTTAATTAGGAAGGGATGCTACGTGCCTTAAGGACTATGCACCCACTAAGTGTTGTATACTTTTCAATGAATAAAGATCATAAAATTTATGAATAAATAATATAAGGATTATGAGCAAACACATCAATTAAATTGTTCACAACTAATTTTACTATTTGTTAATAATTTATTAGTTCACTACTGCACACATATACAAAAAACATATTCACACACACACCCCCACACCTACATACACATATGCATAGAAAAAACGCAACACAAACACACATGGATAGGCCCATATACATATATACAGACACAAACACACACATAGAACACATACACACAAAAACAAAAGTTTGTGACCAACATTTGTTATATTTGTGAACAAACAATATCAATATTGTGAGCAAAGGTGAGGGGGCAAAGGGAAGCATGATGGTGAAAAAATATAGTATAAATTAAGCTAGATAATCTAACTGGTAAATTTCACAATGAGTTCCTATTATTTTATCCCTTTTTTTAAAAAAAATTAATTGCTATTATTTTAAATATTTAAATTAGTCTCTACTATTCAGAAACATTTATATTAGTTCTCAATGTTTGAGAAAGATAATCATCAAATTAGTTTCCGTTGCCGTAAAAAAGTTTGCATTAGTTCTCAATATTTTACAAATTTATTCAAGTTAATCCTTATTTTAAGAAAAAATGAATAAGAAATATCGATAGTAATAAGTTTGTAAAATATTGAGGATTAATATGAATATTTTTTCGAATAATTGCAACTAGTTTGACTATCTTTGTAAATAGTAAAGACTAATTAAAAATTCTAAATAATAGGAACCAGTTTGACCACTTTTTTGAAACGTGACAACTAATTCAAATATTTTTTGAAACATTGAGAACTAATTTGAATATTTTAAAATAATAGGAACTAATTTGAGGGGGAAAAAAAAGAAATAACAAGGATTAACTATAAAACTTTCTGTTAATCTAACATTTTGTTTGGATTGACAGGAATTGAGTGAGAGAAATGATCAGGGAAGGATTTGTTTAATCCCTTTCTTTATTTGGTATTGAGAGTTTCAGGTGGTTAAGGTAATGAAAGGATACACTCCTCCTCTACCACATAATTGATCCTTGCAATTTTTTTTTCTCTTTTTTCAATTTTTTTTTTAATCTTATTGCCCACACCAACCCAATCCTATCTTTTATAGGATTTCAACCCAAATTATTATTTCTAATCTCAATTACTTGAATTACCCCTTAAACTCCAAGAGGAGAGTTTCTTTTTATGTAATTACATTTTTAGTCCCCTACAATTGTGTATAAAAATAGTTGGCTACCAAGTAGAGAAGACGCCATCAGTCTATCACATAAAAATGGGAATAAACCATTAACACGAGTAATACACGGAATACTCTTTTATTGTAAGATAAATATATTAATGGAATTGTATAATACTAATTTAGTTGGCCATCATCTATTTAATACCAATTCTATTTGCTTAAGCTCCTGAAGCCTCAATTGTTGGAATATTTCTCTTTAAAGTGGGATGCGGTTAATTATTTTTGATTTTATAAAATAAAATGAATGTCTGGTTCACAAAATTGGATTTTTTGATCATATTGATTTTAGTCCACCTCATAATTTCATACGATTTTTTTTGTGCATAGTTCTATATATTCTAATAAATCCTATTACGGATAAGACTATTAGAATTTACAATAAATGAGGCTAGGTTTCCTCTCTACTCTTAATCTAATAACTGTTCTCATAAGCATCTGTTAATATTGAGTAGAGCAGGGAAGGAAGATCTTCGCCTAGATTGGGTGATAGTTATTTATTCAATAATTTTTAATAATAATGGCTCAAACAGGTACACGCTTCTATTATCGATTATGTCTTTAAATTTTATATTGTAAATTCATATATATGTTTATTTGTGCTTACATCAATATTTTACGTTACCAGAGTATTCATGTCTGGGCTTAACAATAAACAAATGTAATTGTTTTCACTGAGATATGAGATTCTCCTATTTCCAAGCACATGAGAACCACATCATCACCTGAAAAAGGACAATGCTTTCTCTCTGGGTGCTCTCATCTTTCTCTAGATAGAAGAACTCTTCAACCCTTCCCTTTAAGGTTTTCTCTAGGTTTCTTTACGTTCCGCCGAGCTCGTGAACCTTTTCGTGAGCTCGGACCCACCATGGTTCTTTTTCTCTCTCTTTCTCCTGTTTGTTTATTCTTTTTTTGTCGTGTCCCTCTATTTGTTTGGGTTCGGTGTTTCCCTTTTGTCTTTGCTTCAAACCTTATTCTTAGATCATGAGCTTTAATTTTTCTTGTCATTATTATTATTATTATTATTATTATTTTGGTCAAGGACACCACCGGTATCTCTTTGAGCAATACAAACAATGAATGGCATGCATAATATTATCAGAAAAAATCTAATAATATAGAACTATTCAAATCATTTCTTTCATTTTTTTGGTCAACTTCATTATCAATATCTGTTTGAGTAAAAAATACAAATAGTGAATGATATGCATAATATTAAAAGAAACATATAATAATAGATAATTACTCAAATTATTTTACTGTAACAGTACGTGGTCATCACTATAAAAATTTTATTATAATGAACAGATTCAAGTCCATCTCAATCATCCCTGGTTTATGCGAACAAAACAAATCTTCTCCAAAAGTTCAAACAAATCTTCTGCGAAAGTTATTTGTTCTTACGTAATGCCAAATATAGTTATGAAAGAAGAAAACTTAGATTTTCATTTTCTCTATTAGAAAGATAAACATTAATGTCATCTCAGCTTCTATCTATTAAAATTTGCTCATCTTGTATGTGAGTCTTCGTGCCTTAGTTTCTATCATCTATTAAACGAATAATATTCATGCTTGTCATGTTTTGCCTGCTCACTCTAAAATCTATATAATTCATTTCTCTGCTTTTGAACTATTATTACAACCTTAATTTCGAAACTCTTTAGTACAACTTTAATTTCCAAACTCTGACTTTAGTCATGTCTTATTATGTAGTGAAAAATAGTATTCATTTTCAACCTTATTCTTGATCCACGGATGCTTTGTTTGTTACAATCTTATTTTAAAATATTTATCCTATTGAAGGGTACATCTTATAAGATTTAACACATTCTGTCATATGCATCTTATGAAAAGTCAAAAGAAACTATATTTTTTATCTTATAAGAAATAAGTAATCCATCCTATCTTATTTTTTGCAACTATACTCTTAAATCTTATAAGATTTATCTATCTAAATTTCAACAGGATGAGTATCTTAAAATAAGATCATTCCAAACATTGGGGTCTAGCATCCAAATATCTTAAATTTTATAAGATTTATCTAAATTTTAATAGGATAAGTATCTTAAAATAAAATCATTCCAAACATACTAGGAGTCTAGCATCCCTTACTACTTCTAGTTCGTCCAACAATAGCCAAAAAGCTCAAATCTTTTGGAGGCATGAATTGGAAACGCATGGGGGCAGTGGCGAACCTTGAACGAAAAATGGGGGGCCAATAATGAAAGGTAGAAAATTTTGTTTATTGGATCAATATAAAATCAACAAAATAATTTTGAAAAAAAAGAAATATATAAAACTATTACCTAATTGTTATAATTAAACCTAATGAGATCTAATATTGTAACCATAATTAAAAATTACATCATTGTTAATTTTGAAAGTAACCCATCACTTTAAAAATAATTTAGTTTTTTTTAACAATTCTTATTTTTTAGTTAAGAGGGTTCAATTAAAATATTTAAATGCGGTAAACTGAAAAAAAAAAAACACTATTTGTATACTAGTTTTTGGAAAAAAAAAAGTGGGGTCAATTGACCCCAAAATTTGTTAACATCTCCGCCAATAGGGGCCAATTACTAACGTTATAATGAATATATAAAAATTGACTTAAAAAGACTATCAAAGTGTATATATTTTCAAATATCATAAAGTGTGTTTAAATACTAATAATTTTGAAAAATAAACACAAATCTTACTAGTACAATAGTATACCCTAATTATAATAATTGTCAATGTTCTTTTACAAAATAATAATAATAAATTAAGACTTAAGGAATTTCTACACTAACTAGTAAGAAAAAAAAATAAGATTATTAATCTTCAACTAAATTAAATAATTCAATCAACATTTAAATTATGATAATTAGATTTATGATAAATAATAGTAAGTCAAATTATACAAAGTATAGAAAATGAAAAATAAGTATAAACAACCATTTTAAGAAAAAAATTATTATATATGTATATATATATATATATATATATATATTTTTTTTTTTTTTTTCAAAAATTTTGGGGGAACATGGCCCCTCCTTGTCTCTATTAATTCCGCCACTGCATGGGGTTGTTCTAAAAACTTGTATACTCGAGTAGACTATTTTAAGCTTGAATGCATTTGAAGGATAGGTATAATCTACTAGAGATGCTAAGAATTAATGCCATCACTCCCGGAGGGTAAGTGGGTATTGAACATGTTCGTAGTGTTTTCAGTAACCAATATGGCAAACAAGTCAAAGTTAAAAGCAATTGGAGCTCTAGGCAACCTCACCTAGGGCGTCGCCAAGAATTTAATATTGGAGAAGCCAAGATTAAATTAAGAAGATTGACAATATTAAATATTATAAATATAAATAAGTGTAAAGTCTACATTACCATTAAACGATTATTTGATAATACTTATAAGGAATGGTATTCGTAAGAAAATAATATAAAATATGTTGGACTCATCTCTCTTTCATAGAATAAAATTTATCAATTATCATATTAATATGAATATTTAAAAATTTTCTTTTTCAATATAGATAACCAGACTATTTCTAATCAAATCATTTTTCATTAAAACGGAAATTTGCTTTGACAATTTTAATTGAAAAATAACTCATTCTATAGTAATCGTTTAGACATGAAAATTAAAAATATATTACTATAGTGAGAGAAATTATGAGTTTTTAACTATTGTTCAATAAAAATAACTACGCCCCAATGCATAAACTATATTAATTTATGAACTAAAAGTAAGCTATAATTTCAATTTTCTACATTGAATTGCTCTACTTGATGAGTGTTTTGAATTATGATGATTAGGTGCATTAAATACTTTATATCTAAATTAAAAATATTTGAATTAATTAGACAAGAAAATTAAAATAAAAGTTAAGTCAATGTCATTATTTACCTAAATTAAGAATTTTTTAGTTAATTAAGAAGTTTAATAAATATTTTTTAAAAAATAAAAACATAAATTAAAATATTTATGGAGTCTTGGGGGGGGGGGGGGGCGCCTAGGCTCCTTTTGGTCCCTTGCCTCTACCCCTGAACTTGACCTTTTTGAAATTGTCATATCCATTGATCTACCTGGAAATAATGTGATTGATTGTTTTATTTGGAGCTACGAATGTCTAAATGATGTAAATCAACTCGCTCTGCTCTTTCCTATTCATCTAGATCTACATCACCATGTATATGTTGCTGGAAGAACCTCTTGCTTGATGTTCCACATCTTTCTTTTATTCTTGATCGTAGAGGTGATAAAGTGGTCTTTGACACTACTTATTTAAGCTATGGGTTTAGAAGGTATGTCCTATTTTTATAGATGTTTAAACCATTTAGATTTCTTGTCTCCATGGCCTAACATTTGCTTGGGTCGATGAGTCCCGTTGAACTCGTTTTTGAGGTGGCTTTTGTTTGTGTGATGGTAACTGCTTTGACAAGAGGATGGTTGTGAATTTTTTGGAGCTTGGTGGTGTATTTCCTTTTTGGGTAGCTATGGTGAAACATCTTATGACCTGTTTGGTACGATGGAATGATTTGAAAAGTAATGGTTATTCAAGACAGAAAAGAATTCAAGGCAGAATGACTATAGAATACTTTTTCTTATGTTTAGTTAAAACTATAAAAAAAGTTAAAATAAAATGACTATCTTATTTGATATATTTGGTAAAATTATTTTAAAACAAAATTAGAATAGAATAAAAATCAATTCAATTAAACAAAATACACTTGTTCTTTAATTTGGCATAAATTTAGATTTATACGTGACAAATATTTTTATACAATATTAACATAAACTAAAATACTCTTTGTCTTTTGATCAACGATAAAACATAGCATTATTTGTTCAATCATCTTTTATTTTTATCACCATATTTCAATTTATTTACTTTTCTAACATAATTGAGAGAAAAATTAAACATCCAATAAAACTACACCTATGTTTGGGTGAAAAAGTTAAAAATAAAAAAAATGTGTATTTTTAATTTTTTACTTTTTATTTTTTAATTTTTAATTTTTTTTATCTATTTAATAACGATGAAGATTTGTGCGTGTAAATGGGGAATAACAAATTTTTTTTGGTTTTATTTTATCTTTTATGATTCCAACTTAAGTTGGAATACTCATTCTTTGGGTTTGGTTCAAGAATGTGTTTTTCTACTTTTTTTTTTTCCTGGAAAGACCATTCCATGAGAATAACTTTCTGACTTCAATTAATTCTACCAAATAAAAGAAAGGAAATAAGAAATTAAAATGACGATTTCATTTCAAATCGTTCTTATATACCAAAGGTAACCTTTGTAATGGTGAGACGAATGTCCTCTTGTTGCCGATGGGAGCTAATCTTTCTTGTTGTCCAGAAGCTTCGACGGTCGTTAGAGAAACCAACAATGTTTAGGTCTAAGGTTTCTTGTGTGTTTGGGTTAGCTGTTTATTGGGCCCTCTTGCCTGTTCAGTGTTCCAGCCATGTCTATATTTTGTCTTTTATTATCATCCTAAAAGGCTTTGGATGTGTTTGGCCCATTCACCACAAAAGTTTTTTGAATTTGAGATTGAAAATTTTCATTTCAAACTTAAAAAATTCTATTTTAAATTAGAGTTTGGAGGGAAATTTTTTGTCTCAAATACTCTCATCTTAAATTTAGAGAAAGAAATTTACGCCAATGCAAATGGTGTACGATGAATTTTGGCCAAAAAAATTTCATATCATGCCACATAAAATGGCATGCTACAATTTGATTAAAAAAACAATTAGGCCATCTGAAATGCCGTGAGATGTAATTAGTTAACAAATGGTCTTTCTAACAAGTGCACCATTGCACCCATTAAGATTGAATTAATATTTCTATTGTTATGATATGTTATCATTTTCAATCATCTTTATTAAATTATTAGATTATATTTAATGTGAGAATAACTAAAAATAATAATTTTTCATATACATGAAATCATTTGATTAATCATGCACCCACTAAAAAATTTTAAAATCATAAAGTAAAACTTCCATTATGGAAGTGGTCTTTTTTCATTTTCCCCGTACAATTAAAATTATTGATACTTTCCACTATTACCACCTTTTGATAGTTGGCCCACTTCATTAAAAAAGTTTAAGTCTTGTACTTGTATTGCAAATGTCTAACCAATGAATACTAGCAATTTTCACAGTGCTCCATAGGAACGGTGCTCTTATTGAACACTATACACCGAACTGGCGAGAACAGTATGCATATAGTAAATGTATTTAAAATTATTATATTACATATTTAAAATTTTTATATCATATATTCAAAATTTTTATATTATATATTCAAAACTTTTATATTAAGTTGTAAACATGTCCAAAATTTGGAACCTTACTGTTAAACTTTTGAACATGTAATATAAGAGTTTTGAACACATAGTATCAATGGCGGATCTAGAAATTTTCTTTACTGGGGTCAATATTAAATTAACAGACTAATTTAAAAAAAAAAAGAAAAGGAGAAAATTATTATATTAATATTAAAATAACAAACTAACAGGAATTTTGCTTATTAAGGTCAATATTAAATTAACAAACCAACTTTGAAAAAAAAAGAAATAGAAAAAATTATTATATTAATATTATATTAATATTAAATTAACAAACTAACTTCCAATCTTATATGTTTGACAAAAAAATACTTAGATAAATGTACTTGGTGATCGGTGATTTAGGTCACTATGGTTGTGTATGAGTTTTTTTAGTACAACTTTGCTCTTTTGTATTTATTTTTTTGTTCTTCTCTTTTTAGTAATTAAATAGTTTAATTTCTTTTGGAAGTCGATTTCTATTGTTGATCAAAGGTTTTTTTTTTAAAATAAATTTATCACTTTAAAAATAAATGAAATTCTGTTAATAATCCTTATTTTTCTTAATTAATAGGATTCAATTAAAAAATTAAATAGGGGTCAACCTAAGAAAGACCTTACCTTATACATTAATTTTATAAAAACAAGACGGTCAACTGACCATCACGCTATTGCAGAGTATAATTTATAAGCATGTAATATAAGTGTTTTGAACATAAGATATAAAATTTATGAGATTATAATTTACATTTTGTAAACTTACTTTTAAATTTTTGAACATATAATATAAGAATTTTGAATATATTTGCAACTTAATAAAAGAGTTTTGAACATATAATATAAGAATTTTGAATATCTAATATAAGAGATTTGAACATAAAGTATGATCTATGAGCATATAATATAAGAGTTTTAAACATAAGGTATAAAATTTGTGAGATTATAATTTTTATTTTGCAAATTTGTTTTTAAACTTTTGAATATGTAATATAAGAGTTTTGAATATGTTTGCGACTTGATATCAAAGTTTTGAACATACAATATAAGAATTTTGAACACACGTACTGTGTACACATACTGTTCACGAAGAGTATAGTGCATAGTATTCATGCGGAGAACTGTGCATATGGTGTACAATATAAGTACTAAATGATTAGTTGTGAGTTTGTAACAATGGATAATTGGGGTTCTCTGTTCTGATACAAAAAAATGTTGAAATACGTGATGAAAAAGGCGAAACTTGCAAAAAATGCGCGAGTTCCATTAATTATGAATGGCTGCCATTATTTTATCTCAAAATTATATTATAACTCGTGCAAAGCATAAAAAGTATAAGTATTTTATATACATTCTATAGTTTATGACACCCCAAAACATAAATATATCGTATAAAATATTATTCTTTTAAAATTTTCAATAATAATTATATATAAAATATGCAGTTATCGATTGAATAATATTTAAATTAAAAAAGTAAAATAAAAAAGATAGAATTTAGGTTAGGAAATAGTTTTAGGTGGATTAAAAAAATGGATTCAATATTTTTGTAAAAGAAAAAAATTATAAATAATAAAATATAACATAAATAATATATAAAATATATAGTCTCTTTTATATAATAAATAAATAACGAGAACTTTGAACCATTCATCTGGAAGTAAAAAAAATCCTTTGCATTTAGTTTGAGTGTTTCAGAAATTAATTTTTGCTAGTTGTATATAATCGATCTTTGTTCTATCTTGAAGTGGAAAAAAAATCCTTCAAATACTCGTCTGAAGCATACGACTTTTTAATATAACTTTTTACCCAAGAAAAGCGACTTTTTAATGCACTTTGGCCCAAGAAAACGGAGAAAAATGACAACGACTAGACATGACCAAAACATTACAAGGACAGTTCATGCCGAGCATCAACGTTACGCACTGAAGCATACAATAAGTGCCATTTTCTACGTCGTAATAAATCATTTGGCTAGTGGTGGGGGTCGATTTTTTGAACTAATGATCCTTGTCGATTAGTTATTTTTGGCGTATTCAAATTGTTGTTTTCTTCAAAAAAAAAATCTTAAAATAAGAATTAATAGCGTTATAAATGATAAATATAAAAGATTGATTTGTTATATTTTAAAAATAAAGAGTTTAATCATCAAATTATTAAAGACAAAGAGATTAAATGGGTCATTAACTCTTTCAAAATTTTGTTCTTTGATATTTATTTATTTATTTCTTTTAGAAGAGTTTTAATTTCTTTAAAACTTAACTTGTGTATCTACTAAAACAAGACACTTTTCCTTGTAGAACAACTAAATTTGGAGGGCGTTTGGCATTGTTTATAGGCTCGCCAAACCTGTTTATAAGTAAAAATAAATAAAATTTAAACGTTTGACAAGTTATAGTTATGAGCAACAAAAAGAGCAACAGTCTTCTAACTTTTTTTAAACTGCTTATGAGCAATAAGGATTGCCAAATAATGGAAAAGATATTTGTACCCCCTTATTTTGCTTCCAACATTGTTTATGAAAGTTTCTTTTTAGTGATTTTAAATAAACACTACTGACTACAACCACATATTTACCAAATAAGTAACAGATTATAAGTATATTTATTATAAGTATGTACTTATAACACATATTTACCTAAACCCTAAACACATATTTGTCTAATAAAACTGCCGCTATTAAGGGTCAAAACGTGCCATGTATAGCTTAAATTTTTTGTAGTATACTTTAATTATTTACTTATAGTGTCAAAAGTTGATTATCAATTGACTTATTAAATGCACATATTTTAAGCAACGTCCGATGTCAGTTGACACCCACTAAAAAAGGCCCCTCGATGCAATTGTGATACACGTGATATTTTCTCAGATGAACAATTGCAATACAGTGTGTGGACACTCAAAACATATTGCTTTCCTTTAAAAAGTCCATTTTCCATCGTGTGAATACTATTTATTCAGTGATGCATAATAATACTTTCATATTTCATAATGTGGCTTTGAATGTTCTGGAAACTTTAGAGACCAGAATTGAAAATGTTCTGGACCAAAACTACGTGGAGCTCCCTAAGCTACAATTGTTGAAAGCTTGTTACTTCTATGCCCTTGGAGCACATCACTTAGTACGACACAAATGATATCGCTACATATGACAATGATACGTAACACTATACCAACCGTTCAGAGTTAATCTTTGGCAATATGAAAAATTCTTTTCAGATTTGGGCACGTGGTCCATTCCCCTTTTACAGGAGCAAATCTGCTGGATGACATTGAAGAGGTGAAACAAAAAAACAATGTTATCACACTTGTTGTCGATTTTGAAATAACTCAAATAGTTAAAATAATTTTTGTTAAGAATAACTATCTCGAGTTGAATCGTATGAGGGGCAGGGGTTGGCCTGGGCCCTAGGGTCAGAGTGTCCATTTGAATCTATCTATTTTATGTTAATGAATATTTTTTGTTTGAAAGAACATGTCAATCAAGATCATGATTTTAATAACAATTGGAAAAAATTGTAATACCAGGGCTGAAAGTGGTTGTAACTTGGTTTGTGCATCCCTTGTGACTTTTGAAAGCTACAATTGGAACTAGTGAATATATTTTTCGCATTGTATTCGAACGTTATAATATATTGTTGTTCTATATGGAAAAATTATAAATTTTTAGTTTATTACACAAGATGTCGGGTGTTTCTTTTAATATTATTGATCTGTTATAAGTGATGGTTGAACTTATTCTAATTCTAAGAGTTCCGAGCTGATTACAACTTTTTTCATTTTGGTGAAAATTCCACTAAAGCTGTTTTTTTAGATCCCGTTTAGAAAAAAATATTTTTTGTTCAAAAAAGTATATTCTTTATGGAATAAGTATTTGATCTGATTTTTGAAAAATTAAAACTTTAGAAAAATTTAAAATTTAAAATTTTCAAAAGATAAAAAACTTTTAGCCTAAAAATATATTTTTAAAAAAATCATAAAAAATATTTTTTAAGAAAAAATCAATTTAGATAAACCTTACAATGTGTTTGGAATAAATGAATTCCGTACAAATTTGTGGAATTCATTTCAAATATAATTTTTTATGTTTGGTAATTTTTAAAAAAAAATATGGAATTCATTTAGAAATATAAGATTTCCATATTTTGAATTTGCTCAAACTTTATTTAAACCCTATCTCAAGAGGTGAAATTTGTAATTCCACAAAAATCAAATCCATAGAAAATCTTAAAAAGCTCTTTTAAACATAATACACTATTATTCTTTTTTATTTCTCTTTGTTGTAAACCCTAATACCATTGTAAATAAAGAAGAACAAAAATTAACACTAATTGTTGAACTTTTGGCTAATTTAATAGCAATAAATAATAACAAATAAAGATGACAATCCTTATATGACAAATTTAATGTCAATATAATGACTAAAGAGTATTTAAGTAAAATATACATATTAGATCTTATCTATATGTACTTCAGACACAATTTAGACTTATAAATGATAGAGGTGCAATAGACTGGAAGGATTAATTACAACTAAAAATCATAATGTGCGTTCAATTAAAGCACGTGAAAATTAGCTGGGTCGTAACTAGAGTCCGCGGAAAGAGATCCGAAACGGGAGGTCCGCAAGGTGAGTCCCTGATAAGAGACCCAAAAAATGGAAACAGTACTTGGGGAAGAGGTCTGCTTCAGAGGAGACACCCACCGCACGGGCCAACAACGACAGTAAGATGGTAAGTGATGTCAACAGCTACGCTAATGTAAGGCCGACCTAGCTGGACTAGGTTCTTGATACGAGCGCCTATAAGAGATAGGGTCAGGCAACCTACGGTAGCCTAAGGGGTACTTTACACCCATAGGGCTGACGCTTAATAGGCCAAGTGGCCGATGAGGCACAATTCTTCTAGGAGTCAGGCCTGTTGCATTTAAGGGCATTATCACATGAAAGACTAAGTTCTAGATTTTCATTTTTTAACCCATAATCAAGATATGGTAGTGGAATATAGCACAAAACATGTTATACATAGAGGAATCAATATAAACACGCAAAGATAAAAGAGTATAGATGAAGATACCGTTACCCTTATAGCGTGAATCGATTGCAAATGGCCTCTTTGCATTAAATCTTTCTCAAAGCAGCTGGCTAGTGGTTTTCTCCACTATCTCCTTCACTTTATTGTTTGGATACACTTAGCAATATAGTGGATAAGCTAGATTATAGGCTAAATTGAGGATATTTCACTTAGTGTGTGTTCTTGGTGTTAGTGTGTGAAAATTCTTGCACACACACCAAGATAGAGAATGATCAAAGAGGCTCAAGAAGTATGTCTTACTTATCTCGTACTATATGTAGTATTAAGCGATCCTGAAATGGATAAGGTTCAAGGAATATCATAGATTGCCTATAAGACCCTTCCTTAAACTTTCTAGATAAGGAAGTTTCCTTTGATATAAGGATACCCAAATATTCCATATCATGCACACATTGAATATCTCCCATGTGGTCCCTGCTTATCCAATTAAGATATCTATGAGTTATACTAAGAAGACTTAGATGATAAATATTTCCCTTTGTCATATTCCAAACTCATATCTTAATTAAGTAACCCACATATATTAAAACCTCAATTGTGCATCCAATAGAGTAATGACTAGTAGAGGAACCAAAACACGTAATTATCCTTGGGTCTCAAAATGACCAAAATGCCCTCGTTACCACTTTAGCGACACCATGGTCATTTTGACTCTGGTATACTCCACCAAAAGACCAAAGTCGCATTCCAAGGATAATTACTGGCTAAGTAGGAGCTTGTTATACGAAGTAATCTTTGTCTTTAACCAACCAAGTAAAATGACCAAAATGCATCTCTATGTATACCCATAGTCTAAGCCGATCTAAACACATACCATCACCTCCAAGACTACTTTTGGAACCTTGGAATCTCTAGACCAAAATAGTTATCGTCAACTGGTCATGGATCTTTTGATCTCGGGAGCAACACACAAGCCAAATGACAAATATACCTGTGAAGGGTAATATCACTAGATCTAGATTTATGATGACCAAAAATGACAAATCCAAGAGTGCACATAGACTCTGCTGTTGCATATGCATGTCTTGATTGATTAGAACACAACATCCAATGTACGAGGCAGACAATCTTATCATTCAAAACCTCTCCTTGTGTACATCAAAGCACCGCACCTTAACTTCATCACTTCATCCACATATGTTCAAGATTAAAAGCATTGGTCACTTGGAAGCAATGATTATTTTGTCTTCTATAAACGATGGCATGTATACCAGAGATAATGAATATAAAGATACTCATAAATATTTACAATGATTAAATATCTAGTCCAATATCTATGTACAAGTGGTCTTTAAGTAATACAATCCTAATAAGGACAAGTGGCCAATTGGCAGCTGCCCTTATCATTGCCGATGATCAAGGAAGGAAGTAAATATACCCCATCACCAGAAATCAAAAGGTAAGTTCTCTAAAGGGAAAAATAAGTCCACATATTTGAATCTTCATTTTTGAGTTTTAAAGATACCGTTCTTTAATCGGGTCAAATTTGACTTTGGGAGTGTCCTCAGGGGAAAAACCTCACCGTTTGTTGGTCTTGAAAGGCCTAGGTCTGGTTGGCAACTCGTAGGTTGGAGACTCGATGGGTCTCAGAACCCTTGAGCTCTCACTGCACCAGCAAAAGGGGAAGGATTTATATTGGTGAGAAGTAGTGCATCATCAATAAATAACATAATTGGCTAAAGAATTGTTTTGTAATTTCAAATAACAAAATTTATTAAAACATATAAATTCTCATAAAATTCATTTAATCTATAAATAGATTTCACCTCACAAATACTTTCAAACACTATTTTAGACTACCAAACGTCAAGGAATTGTTTACTAGCGGAGCATGCAAGTGACAACATCTAAGAAATGAAATCACACTTGCAAATAACCAATAGGAGAAAAGCGTAGCCAAGAGCGTGGTGAGGTGGGACCCATATTGCTGATTGGATTGTTTGTGAAAATTTTTTTCTTGTGAATCTTTCAGATGATTGCAAAAATTGCGTGGCGGATCCTGAAGAACTAGACTAGTTTCTTGTGGCAGAGGTTCTTAAAAGCTTCCATTTCCCAAGAACCATTTTTGGGACGCGGGAACTGGAAGACATCCTTCATGGGTACGGAGGAGTATTATGAAAGGTGGAGACTTCTTTAAGGAGCATGTGTTATGGAGGATTGGGGATGGCAAAAAGATTAAAGTTTGGAAGGACTATTGGATCCCCGAAGCTAGAAATTTCAAGGAACCACATGATGATGATCGATTGAGAGTGAAGGACTTGTTCATCCCTGGTGTGAAGAAATGGAATGAGGATCTGATTAAAGGACTGATGCCGAAACGAAAGAGATGATCATATCCATCTATATCTCACTCTCTCCCTCATACAACGAAGTAGTTTAGCCTTACTTCTTAGCGGGTACTCGACCGATTGGCAGAGCAAGTGTAATGGCCAAGATCAATAGGCATCTTCTCTATATGTCAACCCCATCGTTCTGGTGAGCTATCTGGAGCATTAAGTTGAAGGTTTTCATGTGCAAGATTATGCAAAATGTGATTCCTACTCAAAATAACCGCTTCAAGAGGAAGTTTACGAATAGGGGTAGGGATTCGGTTATAACCAAGCCAAATCGAAACCGAATTTCCAAATTGCTAAAAATTGCTAACCGAAACCAAACCGAATAATACTATTAACCGAATTTTTTGATTCGAATTCGGTTTCGGTTGTAACTAAAATAATTGAATTGTTCTAAAAAAATCATAAATTATTCAAAACTAACTTAAATAACCAAATTTTTTTGTAATTATAATAACTAATTCAAATATTCATCATCAAAATTCACATTATACATCTAATAATGATATAAACTTATAAATATATATATATATATATATATATATATATATATATATATATATATATATATATATATGAACATAAACTTGAAAAATAACAACTAAATATTTTTTAAATAAAAAATTAACTATTCGGTTATTAACTAAAATTTTGGAAGAACAACCGAAACTGAACCAAAAACGAATTTTTTCATTTTTAATAATCGAAACTGAACCGAACATAAAAATAACCGAACCGAATTTCATATTTCAATTAAGTTCAGTTCGGTTATTCAAATATAATTGAATAATGCTTAGCCCTACTTGTGAGTAGTTCACTTTGCCAAATTTGTGAACTTGAGGATGAGACTGTGGAACACATGTTTTTCCATTGTCCTCGGATGCGCAAATACCGGTGCGCTTCTTTTTTCCGATGTTTCTTTGACAGAGAGTCCACTAGTCGTTTGGAGTTTTGGATTGCTTCATTTCTTGCCAAGTGCACAATTGCGGGTTTGAGCTAAATCAAAAATTGCATTTTGTCTTTGGAATATTTCAAAAGAACGAAACAAGGGAACTATTGAACAACTGCCAATTAGAGCGGATCATGCCATTGAGTTGACAAAGCTTGATTTCTTTGAATTCTAGCATGCAAACTCTCAGGAAAATTTTGATAAGTGCTGGGTTCCCCCACCACAGGGAGGTTTGAAGTTTAATATTAGTGCATCGTTCATCCCATCTAACTTAGGAGCGACTGCATTCATTTGTAGGAACTATCAGGAAGAACTGATCCATGGGGTAGCTAGTAAATTCCTTTGCCAAAGTGCTGCTGAAGATGAAGCAATTGCTATCTGAAACACATGCTGTTTCGTCCAAAGGCTCAATCTTACTAACATCATTGTCAAAAATGATGTCGAAGTCGTTCTAAAATCAATCACCTTACCTAGGAGCACTAATAGTTGGAGAATTGCACATATTATCGAGGACGTTAAAAAGATCACTTTTGAAATTGAAGGTTTTCATTTTCAACTTGTTAGAAGAACGTCTAATCAAACCACAGATTAGGTGGTTAAAATAATGGCTAAGGGAACTTTGCATTGTAATTGGGCTGGTTTTACCCCAGAACCTTTGTATGAGCTGCTGCTCAAAGACCAACTCCCTTCTGGAATTGGTTGAATTGTTATGTTTTTGTTTCCTTTTAATGAAATTTATTAACCCAAAAAAAAAAAAGTGAATCCCAATCCACTTTGGGTAAAGTAGAGCTCCATGCGAGTCTCAAGCAATTTGTACTTGTTGCCTATGCCTTCTTGAAAGCCTATTATTCTAATGTCATAACTAGTTGCAAAAGTTTTCTTGTCATCTTAGGGAAATATAGACAAATGAACAAAGATTTTGTGAGAATGGAGTATGACCGCCACTTGTATGTAAAACATCTATCGCAATCTTACTTGGAAGATTTTTCTGTCATTTAGATAGTGTCCCCCAGTCCTCCCCCACCCCCTGCCTCATAATAGTGCCTTGTAAGGTTGTCTTCGACGGGTTTTTTATTTTTTTCTTTAAATTTAAGTGGTTTGAGTTATTTTCTTATATTTCAGAATTTTTTATTTTTAGTTTTACTCTAACAACTCTCTTATTTTTCACTAAACTCTCAATTTACGAAAATTTTGTTTCGATTTCACTCCAACAGCTCTCTTATTTTTCAAAGTTGCAGTTTGCAGCTATAGGGAATTGGGTTCGAGGTATAAAACAAAACCCCTACATATAGGAGTTTTGATTTTGGTTGAAAAAATCCTTTAAAATTTTGAGATCTAATACGAGAGCTGTTGGAACATACAATTACCAATAACTCCCTTAAATATAGGTATTTTGAATGTTTAGGAGATATATTGAATTAGTCTAGGGACTCACTTGAATTGTTTTTTTTTTCCTTTGAAAAAACATATTTTTTACACAAAAAGTATTTGAATTGCGTTAATAAAATATTGAAACTCTAAAATATTTTTAATTCAATTTTTTTTAAAAAAAATCTAAAATTTGAACTTCTGAATTTTAAAAAAATATAAAAAAATATTTCAAAAAATTAATCCAAACAAATCCTAAAGCTTTAATTCAAAAACTTCTCAATCTGTAGCCATATAATGTTGAGGGTGGGGTCGTTCTTGTCTTGCCAAGGGTACCATGCAACTTTTGTTGAGGTCCAATGCCAGAAAGTTTAATAGTCACGTCGACAAGACAAAAGGAGAATTCTTTCTGGTCCCCTATATGTCTTAACAATAAGAGTTATATATGAACATGATTTATATTTTAGATTTAAATTTAATTTTTTATCTAAGATTGAGTGTCCTCGACTTAATTAACGCACAATATAGGGGACGAACTGTGTATCCGAAATTTGTCAGTTGGTGGTAACATTTTACCAACTAAAATTTTCTTATTACGAAAAAAGAAAAAAAATCTTTTTTGAGAGGCCCAGATGAGAAAGTCTACGGAGCGGGAAATCCACATTATTATGTTTAAGAAAAGGCGTTACGTCATCTCCACATTATTATGTTTAAAAAAAGGCATTACGTCGTCTTTCTATTATTCGTTCAAAGTGTTGGTTATGGTAAAATTATAACTTTATATTTATTTTATTATTTATTTTTTTCTTCTCAACTAAAATAAGATATTATATCTTAAGCTTATAATAAAAATAATAATGAACTCAAACTATTACAAAGTGTATACAAATCTCTCAAGGATCAGATGTGGGAGGAAGTTACATCAAATTTCTACAATGGACGTGTAAGTATAGGCACAACTTCTCTAGCTCCTATTAGTTCGTTGAATTTTTAATAAATACTTATTGTATATAATAAATAGTTTATCATAACAGTATTAAACAATATCTTTATATACAATAAAATGGTTGAGTAGAACTGAACTCTTTTTATTTTTTTAATATTTTTTACTATATGATATAAATATGTAAAAAAAATATTAACCACATGTACTATGTCACTTGAGATGTGACATCCCGTCAATTTTTTAATTTTTATGTATTTTATTTGATTAATCATTACAATTAATTTTTTTTTAAAATATGTTTAAATGGCTGAGCATGTCGTCACAAGTAGATAAAATATTGACGTTCATTGCTAATGATTCGGAAATATGTAAATTAAAATAAAAATACCTCCAAAAAATTACTAAAATCTTTCCCTTTTTTCGGTTGAAAAAATCTTTCTTTATATAATTGATTGTTATAACATGGCGATAATTTTCATTTTCATACTAGTTGTACCCATACCCTACACAACATTGCCCAATTATTACTCATCAAACATGTGAATACAGCAAATTATATGTCCTACAATAACCAACGACTCAAAAATATACTCATTGCACGTGAATAAAACAAAGTAAGTGTCCTACAATAAACCCACTACACACGATAATGGTGATTAATAATGTTTCCGCACTACACACGATAATCATGTTTAATAATGTTTCTGTTCGAACATCACACGTAAAGCGCATGCGATACCATGTGTATTTCCCTCGAAGTGGCCAACAAGATTTTTCTTCGAAAGAAATATAATCGAACTTTCGTTTTTTTTTTTTTCTTATTCTTTTTAACCTTTCATTCCAATTTAATTTGGTTTCTTACGACATTTGAACTCAGATCATTATTTCTAAAAAAATAGTTTTAATCACTTGAACTACTGATCATAATCTTATAATATAGTTAAATGGGTCTAAGTAAGTCTTTTAATTAATTTTTGGTCTGCAGGATATCATATTGTAATTTCTCTATATTTGATTTATGGAATAATTGATCTTTAAAAAATGTGTTTAAAATTGTTTGGTATGTAAAAATATTTAGTAATATTATATTATAATATTTGATTTAGATTCAAATCTTTTAAGAATTTTAAGTAATTTTTTTCAAAATACTCCTAACTTAAAAAGATAAAAGCATTACATTTACTTTTGTTGGGTTGTGGCTCAAGTGCTAAACTTAAGCTCATATTAAAAATTTCAATTATGGTAAGGGTTTTAATTATGAGAGAATTGATATATTAGGAAGCCCTTGTCTTGGAGGATAAGTCTCCTCTATAAATAGGACTCTTGCATTAGTTATAAGTTGTGTATCTTGCAAGAGGTTTAGGTAGAAAGAGAGTCATTGTAAAAACACCGTGAGAGAGGGTTTAGTCTTTTCTATCCGTTCAAAAAATCCTATTGAGTTTGTACTCTTTTATATGTAGTAGAGGTATTCGTGGATGTAGGCAGAAGGCCAAATCACATTTAATTATGCGTATTTTTTTCTCGTTATTCGTGCTTTAATTCCATTGTGTGAGTGTATGTTACGTGTTTTAATTTCCTAACAAGTGGTATTGAGAGCTAGGTTGGAAGGAGGACGCTGGTTTGCATGAAAAATGAAACAAGAAACGCCGAAGAGGAGTTAAAAAAATTCACAGATCTGCTGGTCACGTTTGGAGGCCTTCCCAGAGTTCGATCGACGATTTGTTTATTGCTGTGTGTTTATTGCAGCGAGGAGATTAAGCTGTTAAAATTTTGCGACGATCCGATAGTCGGATTGTGAAATACAAGCAAATCAAGTTTTGTAAGTTTGTGGTCAAAAAGTCAACACAAGGTTTGATCAGCTTTGACTAGTTTTGACCGAAGGACTGTAGGGGTTTGCCCGCGTTGACCGAGGGTCTCTTCTCCGTTTTTCGACGCCCTGAATCCGTTTTTGGGGTCAGTTTTGCCAAATTCTTGCTGAATTGTTGAGTTTTAGCAAATTTGTGCATAAGAGCCATGACAACGACTGGTACGAAGTTTGAAATTCCAATATTTGATGGGAACATGAAATTCAACTTGTGGAGGAATACTATCGTGGACCTTTTGGTGCAACAAAGTCTTGATGAAGTGCTAGAAGAGGTGAAATCGAAAGAAGCCAATGATAAGAAGTAAAAGTCCCTACAACGAAGAGCTGTAAGTACCATTCGGTTGGCTTTAGCGACCTAAATTAAATGTCATGTGATTGATGAGACGACGGTGAGTAGTGTGTTCAACAAGTTGGAGAATGTTTATGAGTCGAAGTCGATCACCAACCAATTGTGTTTGAGTACGGAGCTCTACTTGTTCAAGATGGAAAATTGGAGAAAATGATCAAGCCTAACGGTTGAGGTAGCAGGAAGCCATTGTTAGTTGTTGATTGTCGGAGATGTCATAATAGTCAAAGTCCTGTTGTCCTGTAAAAGTCAATCCACGAAATCAGTGTCGTTGAAACGTGAAAAATTGAGTCGAAGAGACCGACCCGGTGCAAACGCTGACGAGGAAGCAACGAAGGAGCCATGGTATGGTCGAGAACTTTCGGATCTAGACATTTGCTCAATTTTTCCATCCAGAGTAGTAAATTGGATAGCCAATTGCTCCATGGAACGTTATTGGGTTGCAATAGTTGACTGGATAGCTTCAATCAATTGAGCTTGTTTGGATAGATTCTTGTCGAGGATGCATAATCTAGTGCCCTCGTCCATGAGTTCAAAACAAAAGCACCTTGTAAGCACTTAAAAGAGCAATAGAAGAAGATTTTTGTATTCTAGAGGAATGTAAAAGATTACAATAGCTAATTTTTCGGGGAAATTGGTGAAACTCTAGAAGGAAAAGAGAGAGAGAATTCAAAAAATTGATAACTAACTTCTCATGCTTTTCTATACAACTATTGCTCTATTTATACTTGTAATTTCTTGCTCCAAAAGCTGTTTAGAGAGTCACAAAATCCTTGAGGTGAGATGGGAGAGCTTTGCTGCATTGGCTTTGTGTAACCAATTCTGTTGGGGATTGAAATTCTGTTGGTACCATGCCGAATATTCCCTGGGTTCTCACGTTAGTAGCTACTTGGGGTGTTGACTTCATGACACTCTGCTCCTTTCATTGTGCGAATCACTTTTAAATATCATTGCACCACTTCGCCTCTCATACTATATTGAGATATTAAATTAAATTTATAATTGTGAAAGTTATATTCGACTAGAAACTCAAAATAGAAATATTTCACTAATGAAATAGTGTTAATTGCTCAAGTACGTGAGGATTGTAATTTTCCTTAATGGTAGGATAACAATAAGAAAAATATTTCACTATTTTAGAAGTAGGGTTATGAAAACAATAAGAAATCTTCGAACACATTTCTTAAGATGTTTTCCTGCTGCAAAGGACTTTAAAAATAATATATACTAGTGTAGACTTGTACAATATACGAATTGAAGATGTATTTATAATATATACTAATGTAGACCCATAAAATGTACGAAGATATATGTCATCACAAATAAACAGAATTTAAGTTTTGCGAAGTTGATGATATCTTCGAACAAATTGCCATAATTACGGGTAGGAGCATATGCACTTTCCAAGTCGTTTTAATGTATACATGAATCCCTTGTTTTTATTTATTTATTTATTTTTCTGAATTGAAATAAACAAAACATTATTTACATAACTTAAATAACAAAAATTATTGTCAACATCCCTGGGTGTTATTGTCGCCATGCACATCGCTGATCCTATTGTGTCTTGAATTGCAATTTCAATAAAATCTCTATGTCATGACAAAAAAGAAAAAACAAAGTTCAAAACTTACACCTAAAAAATAAATTATTGGTCTCAACAAAGTTAAATCTAATTTTATTAAAGAATATATCATTTGCATGACACTCATTAATTTTGATGTCAAATTAATGAAATAACTACTAATTGGTATTCAAGAATCACTTTCTATTAATCTATGAGTATCGAAGTTCAATCTTTTACTATAAATTAATATGGTCGTGGCACAGGAAAAGTCTCAAGCAGAAAGAAGATGGTGGCTTTGTGGAAATAAATAGGATTTTGTTTTTAGGTGTGTTCCATAATAATATTACCATGTCATCACTAATGAAAAACTATTTTCCCTTTTTTTTATTTTTTGAGTAAAAAGAACAAAAAATACTGAAGGTATCTAAAAGATTTTTATTTAATTTTTTTCGGTAACAGTTTTCAAATTTTATTTGTTAAGAACAACAATAAAAATACCTAACCAACTGAAATTCTTATTGTTTTGTTTTAAGAAACAAAAAACTATTTTCAAAATGCACTTTCAAATATGCCCTAAGCTTTGTAAAGTTCATGGTATCTTCTATGAAATTGCCATCATTATGGGTAGGAGCAGAATTTCTATTTTCAAGTCGTTTTGATGCATACTTGATCTCCTTGCTCTTTTTTTTTTCCCTCCAATCCTTCTTGTGGAAGATATCATTTGACTTCTCTCATATTTCTATGGGCCCGTTTGAATTGGCTTTTTTGAAAAGCGTTTTTTTAATAAATTTTTTTAAAAAGTTGAAAATTCTGATTTTTAAAAAAAGTTGTATTTGAGTTTTTTAGAGTTTCAACTTTTTTGAAAGCCAAATCAAATCATTATTGTAAATTTAATGTAGGTTTTTAAGGAAAAAAATACTTTTCTCTGAAAAAAGCCATTCCAAACAGGCCCTATCTCTACTAAAATAAAAAGAATCACGTTTTTTGGATACTATTCATTCATGGTTCTCCTCTATGAATGAATAGTATCCAAAAATGGTAATGTTGTAATAAATTTAAAAAAAAAAAGGCATGATTATCAATGAAAATTTATATAATATTTATAATGGTAAATTTGTAATTTTTATGTTTAGCATGACAAAATTATAATATTTACTCTTTTCTTTTTCTTTTTTCCTTTCCTAGCAAAATGATTTATTCTTTATTTTTCTATTTTTTGTTAAT
Source organism: Cordia subcordata (assembly GCA_028554755.1). Classification (NCBI taxonomy): domain Eukaryota; kingdom Viridiplantae; phylum Streptophyta; class Magnoliopsida; order Boraginales; family Cordiaceae; genus Cordia; species Cordia subcordata. The sequence goes on from JAPTOF010000019.1 coordinate 9,773,443, forward strand.
CATGTCTTTCAACTTTTATATGGGGTAGATTTTGGTTTGAATTTTTAATATTTTGAGTTTTATAATATTTTTTTTTTTGATAGGATATTAAAAGTCACAAAACTCAAATCGAGTTAAGAGAATTAGTTTGAGTTTCTGAGTTCAAATTTTTAAATTTTTATTATTAAAATAAAAGAAATTTGCAAGATTACTGAATTTTTGAATAATTATTTATTAAATAATTTAAATTTTATATTATAATAATATTGAGTAATATAGCGGTGCTATTTACCAGTCAAAGAAAAAGGCATCCTTGTCGTCACCACGATTGGAAGATGACGAGTAATAGAATTACCAGGTTGGCGAGCCGTTGACCAAAGACATCGATCCCAGGAGGAAAAAAGATTCCACGCCATGATGATTAAGAGCCCGTTTGGCTTTGCTTATTTTTAAGTGCTTATAAATAGGTGTTGTTTATAATAAAAAAAGTTATTTTTAAGTTAGTGATAAATAAATAGGGATGTGTTTGGATAATATGTATTTATAAGTTATTGACATGCTTGATAAATAAGTACTTATAAGTAGCAATAGTAGTTAAAATGACTAAAACAGACATATTGTTGTAATTTAATTATCATTTTTAAGAACAAACAAGTCTTTTTGTTTACTTTGACCAAGTGCTTATTAGCACATAAAAAAGTTGCTGTCCACCTGCTGTGTTTTTTTTTTTTTTGCCAACTTATAAACAACCCTACATTACTTATAAGCAGATTTACCAAACATGTCAATTTTTATTTTTGGCTTATAAGCAGGTTTGACCAGCTTATAAACAAAGCCAAACACCCTCTAAATCATTGGTAAGTAAATAAATTAGTAAAGAAATTTCCCATACATAAGATGATACTTGGTGCAAAATTCAATTGTATCTGGAAATATTCAACCTATCGTGAAGAATCTACAAGTTTAGGAGCAAAATGTGACGATACAATAGAGCCGGATTCAAGATTTTTGTTCTGTTAAAGTTAAAGACGTATAGATTAACACTAATATATGTAGAAATAACTTTTTGATTTTCTTTTCCTCATGGAGGGTAAGATCAAAATTTTCAGTCATAACGTACCTTAGAAAATAAACACATTTTTATATTCTCTACCAATGGAATTAGAGAGGGACCACTGACATATCAGTAGGTATGCCCTTGGATATATACATGTACCTCAAATTCTTTTTTCTCTTAGTAAGCAAGAGATTCTGTTGATTTCAGAAATTATGCACAAGTGAAAACCATAATTAATTACTTACTAAATTCACGGAGCATTGTGAGTCGAGATATGAGTTTGAGTATGTACGGGCCGTGGTACGACACTTCATGAGTTCATAAGGTATAATGAACATAGACTTTGTCCGTGCACTAATTGGGTTTACAGCATGATGCGAAGTCTTCAAGTACTATTTTGGTCGCCAACTTTAGTGAAAAGAAAATCATAATGTTGATAATGAGTTATTAATTAAGACATACAATCTAACAAATGGTCCAATAAATTAAAAAGACGAATCCAGTAATTAAGTCACTTGTCTTTGAAAGTTGAAACACTAGAAACTGATCCCTTGTTTTTGTAATTTATAATGGCGTTAGTTTTCAAGTCAAAAATGATGAAAAAATTAACAATTTAGAGATGTCAAAAAATAAAAAATAAAAATTTAGCACATTCAATTCTTTGTATTATAAATCTATCAGACCGAGCTGTATGGCCCCAAATTATTAATCCACGTGCTTTCCATGTTTCTAAATTGCTAAATTTTTTGGTAATTTTGTACTTGAAGACTAACGACATCACAAATTTGCAAAGATAAAAGACTAATTTGTCGTGTTTTTTTAAAGATCAAAGCCTGAATTATCAAAAATAAAATTTAAAGATAAAAGATTAAATAGATTATTAAAGAAAAAAAGAAAAAAAAAATCATACTTTCCGTTTTTCAAATGCTTATAACATTGTACACGTCTGAATTATTCTTAGCCTCACCGGCGCACTGATCATATAAAACTTAATTACTTTCACAGACGAGACACGGCCAGGACTTGCTCTTGAGCTTGATCCCGATCATACCGAGGCTGTTCCCTGTTGACTTGGTTTGACTTCTTTCGTGGTTGGCGAACGTTGTTTTCGGAGATGACTAGGTTCTTGGCCATGGCTCTCAGTTGGAACTTGAGAACTTTTCCTGTAATTGTTTTAGGCAACTCTTCTACAAACTGCACCTTCTTTGGCACCATGTAGCGTGGCAAATTGTTCCTGCAATGAGCTATGATTTCAGCTTCCTTCACATTTTCATGGCTGCCTCCATTGTTGTTCTTCTTCAAGACTACAAATGCGCAAGGGCTTTCACCCCATCTGGGGTGCGGCATAGCCACAACAGAGGCCTCCAGCACGCTTAGGTGCTTGTACAGCACGCTCTCCACCTCCACGCTGCTGATGTTCTCTCCTCCGGAAATTATTATATCTTTGGATCGGTCCTTGATCTCGAGGTACCCGTCGGGGTGGATTACGCCCATGTCGCCGGTGACGAACCAGCCGTTTCTAAAGGCTTCTGAATTCGCCTTGTCGTTCTTCAAGTAGCCTTTCATGATGCTGCTGCCGCGGAGGACGATTTCGCCCATTGTTTTGCCATCATGCGGGACGCTTTGCATAGTCTTCAAGTCTTTAACATCGGCATCGGCTAGAGTTAGTATGCCAATGCCTTGCCTGGCCTTGAGTTCGGCTTGTTTCGTCTGGGGCAAGTGGTTCCATTTTTCTTGCCACTCGCACACCAGTGCGGGACCGGTGGCTTCCGTTAGTCCATAGGCGTGGACGATGTGGAATCCGAGGGATTCCATCTTCTGGAGGAGCACGGCCGGGGGCGGTGCTCCTCCTGTGAGCACCTGGACGGGGGCGGCCAACGCGCGGCGCTCGTGCGGCTTGGCTTCCAGGAGGATGTTGAACACGATGGGCGCGCAGCACATGTGGGTGACCCTGTGTAAGGCTATGTTGCAGTACATGTCTAGCGCGGTTGTGTTGCGTATGCACACATTGGTGCCCCCTCGTGCCGCAACGCCCCACGTAAATGTCCAGCCGTTGCAATGGAACATAGGGAGAGACCAAAGATAAACAGGCTCAGTCCCCATTTCCCAGCCCAAAACCAGGCTCAGAGTGCTCAGATAAGCACCCCTGTGGCTGTACACCACCCCTTTCGGCTCCGATGTCGTCCCTGAGGTGTAATTCAGCGCGATCGGGTCCCACTCGTCGGCGATTTCTCCCGGCACGTAGCCTGGATTTCCTTGAAGAACCAGCTGCTCGTACTCGAGCTGGCCCGGCATGACTCCGCGGGGCGAGTCGAGGTCGTCTATGATTACCACGTTCTGCAAAGCCATGGAGGTTTTAGATTCAGCCATTATTAGATAAATGGCTTCGCGTGCCAGTTTCAAGAGCTCATAGTCTACGAAGAGTAGCTTTGCTTCGGAGTGTTTGAGAATGGTGGCAATGGTTCTGGCGTCGAGCCTTGTGTTGACGGTGTTGAGCACAGCCCCTGCCATAGGCACTGCAAAGTGCATTTCATACATTGCTGGTACGTTTGGTGCCAAAACTGATACCTGCACGTACAACGACAAAGAAAAAAGCACATTAATACATGATATATGTTAATATGAAAAGGAGTAATGACTTGGCTTATCAAGAAAGACTTTTTCTTGCAACCCCGGCAATCTAAAATGATATTAACTACTTGAGTTATTTCCTAATCCGGACGTATTTCAATGTTATACACATATCATAATTAGTTATGGTGCTCATACTATTTACAGTACAAACTAATGGTGGTACGTGATAAGTGATAACAGGAAAACTAACCACATCTTTCTTGCCAATACCCATGGCCAGAAGAGACGAGGCAAGGCGGCAACAGCGTTGATAGGTTTGCTGCCAGGTGAAACGAACATTTCCATATATGATCGAGGCACGGTTGGCATACACTTTTGAGGCTCTCCTCAAGAATGTTAGAGGAGTAAGAGCAACATAGTTTGCTTCACATTTTGGTAACATATCCATTGTTGAAGAACAATAGAGGGGTTAGGCTTAATTTGATTATATTTAGAGAAATTGATGATACAAGGAAAAGGGGATAAGCAGTTGATGAAATGCTTGAAAGTTGAGAGAGCAATAAGCCAAGGGGGTACTATATATATAGGATGGTTTAGATACTGTTGATGATGCATGGCTGGGGCCTTGGGCCTTGTTTGTTTAATTAGATTCCTGTGGAAGTTAACTTGGAAATTGCTATGATATTACAAGCATTCTTAACAGTTTGAACAAACAACTTTTGACTAGAAAAAAATATTAGAGAAATGTTTCACACATTTCTCCGAGGCTGCTTGACCTCTGATCAACCCCAAGTCGTCCTTTACCTAGTATTATTTCCAGGGCAGTTTGATACCTGCATTTCCATGCAGAAAAAGAGAAACTCAAGATGAAAATTTGGATAAGTACACAAAAATTACAAGTCCAAAGCAAAAGAACCGACAATACATATAAAAAGAAACAATGATGATAACACAGTTAGGATAAATATCCAAAAATTACAAGTCTAAAACGAAAGATCCAAGAACACATGCAAAAAGAAATAAGGGATCAGTAGATAGTTTAGGTGGTTGAAATTATCTTTTACAAGATTGAGATCTTGGGTTCAAATCTCATAGGAGTGGGAGGTTTTACACAAAAAAAAAAAAAGAAAGGTAACTCAGGTGGTTGAGATTCTCTCTTCTAAAAATCAGGTTTTGTATTCAAATCTAATAGAGGTGAGAAATTTAAAAAAATAAAAAGAAAGAAAGAAAGAATCAGTGTTGCAAGTACTAAAAAATTACACGTCCGGAACTTAAAAAATTGACAACATAGAGAAAAGGAAACCATTGAGTACACGAAATAACAAGTCTAAAATGAAAGATTGGGGAAAGATACAAAAACAAAGTGTGATTTTGTGGTTTCAATGTAAAATAAATTGGCAAGTCTAAAATGAAAGATTGGGGAAAGATACAAAAACAAAGTGTGATTTTGTGGTTTCAATGTAAAATAAATTGGTGTTAAATGGAGTAATCCAAGATACTTACACGTGGATGAGCATGTAAATGACCACTCAAACCAATCCAATTGGTACAACTCACATGTACAAAAAGAAACAGTGTAAATTCTAAGGTTTCAATTTAAAACCAATTAGTGTTAAGTAAAGTAATTTAGGATAGTTATATAGGGATGAGCACCTAGATGACCACTCAAATCAATTGGTGCGACTCGTACATAAATGGATATTCATACATGGTTAAATATAATTGGACTAAGCGCCTAGCTCTAATATCATGTTAAGAATTCTGATGTTCTAAACTAAAACCAATTGATGCTAAGTGAATTAAGTAGTCCAAAATCTTATAAGATGATCTTAAATTTATTAATTTTTTTATGTGGGAGGAAATCCAACGAATAATACTTAAAACAAGTTTTATGTTGTTCGACAAAATTGCATTTAAAACCTAATTAATTTGCTTGATCGGGTGAAAATTCTCTCTTAACTCTTGTTTGGTCTTAACCTTCGAACTTAAAATTTCAATACCTTGACCATTGACAACCTTGATCATAGTTGTGTTAGGTCAAAGATTGACTCTGGTCATCAACCAGTATGTGTAACACGAGACAAGGCAACAAATTTATTGATTATGTATATGGTTGTGTGTGAAAAACATTTTATATACCATGAAAGGTTACCGTTATGTTAACATGGAGATGAATAATATAGATCTGGTAGTTACACTATTTTCAGATAATGATAATTGATAAAGCAATATAAGACATGTGGGCCGGTATGGAAACAATACGGAGATTATAATAATAGAGATCTAAAATTAATGAGGTGTGAACTGTACCTACCTTTGTTTGATTAGAGAAAGTGTTTGTGTGTTTTTTTTTTTTTGGGGGTTTAGGGGGTTGGGGGGAGGGGGCGGGGGCTGGGGGTGTTGGATTAAAAACAAAATGAAACCCCTTTGCCTACAACATTTTTTTTATTTGCGATAAGCTATCAGAGGCTTGACAATCATATAATAAAAATGAATCAATTCAAGAACAATTTAAAATTCTGATTCTTTAGACTTTTAAATTGCAAACAATCAGTAATTTAATGAACATTCCTGGGACCTTTGCACATAAAATATGCTGGAAATTAATTGTTGAATATAAAATATAATTAAATTATTTTATAAATTTAAACTTTTAAATGGGATGATAATTCTAATATAATATCATAGCCTGAAAATAAAAAAGTCTCAAATTTGAAATTCATCATTACTCATTTAAAAATTAAAATTGTCCACATAGAAGCCTCTAAATAAGCTTGTAATGGTAACAATAACAAAATAACTTAAGTATACACATTGATTTACCATTTCTTTTTAAAATTTGAGTTAAATACTTTTAACTCATCATTTTACGTGCAAGGGAGATTTTTTTTTTATTGAGTTTTCCACATAAATAAACATATAATTATTTTAAATGGGTGGTGATAAGAGTCGGGAACCGTTACTATTTTAATAACTTAAATTCTAATATGACACATATTTAATAATCACATATTATAAAGTTATTTAAAATTATCAAATTAAAAGTGGTTTACCGCGTGCTAAATTGAATAATCTAAGTCCGACATTTCTTTTTCGTCCGGTTCTTATCAGTCTCAACTATTTGAATTGATTCCTGTTGACATGAAGGCTGAATCACTACACTCATTTCATTAGAATTTGACCAGAATTAATTAAAAGTGCTGTTTTGACCAAAAAAAAAAAAATTAAAAGTGCTGCATGGTTGTCTATATGCCACAATTTTGAGGTCATTATCGATTTCAAAAAAATTGCGTAACAAAATTGGAAGAACCGAGATTATGACATAATATGTCTTCCACCATCGCTGTTTCTTTTATGTGGCCAACTAAAGATAATTGGACATTTAGGCTTTTTCCCTTTTTTTTTTTTTTTAACCCTTCACCCTTAACCTGACTAACTTTTTTAACCCAACTCCTTATTCTCCATAGGATTTGAACTTAGAATATTACCCATGTGGGAAATTGTCTCAACTATTTCAACTACTAACTCCCTGAACCCCACCTAAGCCGACTAACTTCTTGCTCCTCATGAGATTAAATTTAAGCCATCACTTTTACAGAAAATAATTTTAATTACTTGAGTTTCCTAAATCTCTAATTGAAAATTTAGTTGTGGAATAATTGATGAAAAGTTTCCAAGCAGTTGTTGCGAAGATATATATGCAACTACTGCACTTTGGTCTTCTCTTTTTTTTATTTCGTTTTATTTATGGTTCCTTTTTCCAACAAGTTTCCATCTTAGACATTAAAAAGATCAAGTAATAGAATTTTTTCTTCCTCGAGAAATTACCAGGAAATGAAAAAGAAAAGATTGCCCAGAAATTTCTATATAACCTTTCCTTTCTTCCAAGCATGCCAACGTACGTATCGCATAGAATTCTTTTTTTTTTTCTTGTGGAGCTATAATTAATTATTTTACATACAACTAATTAAACATATTTTTCTTGGGCGAGAGATGATTTATTTTTTAAATTAAAAATTTGTAGATGTTCAAAAAACACTTATCGGTTCACTGGGAATTTATTAATCAAAGAAAGAAATGAAATCGCCCTTATATAACTTTCAACTCTATGGACTGATGCCCAGTTAGTATGAAGGCAAATATAATGTCGAATTTCTTTTCTTATGTTAAGTCTATGATACCCAAACCCTACTTTTCATAAAAAGCATTTATAAGCAACCAAAATAAGTGGAGTTATAGATAATTATGTTTTACACAATTCACCACTAGAAAACTGTCGTTTAGCGACCGTCAAAATCAGTCGCTAAATTACGAAATCGGTCGCTAAACTGCATTAGCGACCGCAAAGAGTGGTCGCTAAATTAAAATTAGTGACCAATTTTTAAGTCAGTCGCTAATTAGCGACCGATTTTTCTGTCGCTAATCATAATTTTTTGGTCGCTAAATATCATGTACTTGCAAAGTTGAAATCGGTCGCTAAAATTAGCGACCGAAATGCGGTCGCTAAATTTAGCGACTGATTTTTCGGTCGGTCACTAATTTTATTTTTGCAATTGCTTTAAATTGGTCACCAATTAAACCACAAACCACTTCAAATTTATACACAAATATAAAAATAATTCATTTTTCAAGGTGAGAAGGGAGGGATAATTTTCTAGAAATTTTATTGCTCACCACGAAAAATATACACTTCAAATTTACATAATCAAAGGCAGGGCAAAAGAGCCTTTACAACAAGAAGCCTAAACCCGACTCAAACCAAGAAAAAGGATAAGCAAAGCCTAAAGCCCTAAACTGTATACACTCAAAAATTTCTAAGATAAGCAAGGCCTAAACTATTAGTAACTCTGTTGTGCTTTTAACGGCTTTCCATGTGCTCTGGCTTAATGACATTCCTCTTTGTCATCTCTGAGCAAACGCAACTGTTTCTCCTACATTTTTAGATATTCTTTGTGTATCCGGTAAGTCACCAAAAACCTCCACCAATTTCTTAAAGGAAACAAGTTCAGAAAAACCTCCATCAATTAGAGAACGAAAGCATGAAAGCTACCCATCATAAATGCAAAGAAGTTGCTATTAAGAAAATTGATAGAACTAAATAATACATGAATATATTTTGCAATTAGTACATTTTAATGACTATATATATACAAGCACATGGTTCCTGAGAATTTTAAATGATGGAAAATGACTTAATTTAATCTACATGAAGAATTCCCAAATATTTAAAAGCCAGTTTTCTAGTGGTGATTGAGCGATACCGAATATAATAAGGTAGTATTTGTTTTTCTCTTTTTTCACTATGGTTATAACGTACAATTTTACAACTATATAAATATATTTTATCTTATTGAGGAATAATTAATATTTTCTACTAAAAATATAAAATGTATATAAATTTTATAAAACTATCCTCGCCAACACCATTCTTCGTTGGCCCTATTTAAAGCGCACACAAGTACCAAAGAAAGGAAAGAAGAAAGAAATTTCATTGCAATTTTAATCTTCTCTAGTGGAATGAGAGTCGGGTCATTCTTTGATTTTTGGCCTTTTGATCACTAGAACAGTCGCTTTTCATGTTAGTTTTCAGCAAAGCAATAAGCTCTAGAAAACGAGAGCACTTCAGAAAGTTTCATATGTTATAAGAAAATCTAATGATAATAAATTATTAATTTAATTGACATGAATAATTTTTAATATAATTTTTTCGCTCATAATATTATGACAATTTCGAGAAATTCTCACTTGCCAAGTACCTGCATAGACTTGGATCAGATTCAAGAGTATTCAAACTTTTGTCCTTCTAGATATTATGAGCTGTTTTTTTGTATTGACTCCATCTTCTTGACTAGCAATAAATTTTAACATCGACTTTCATCCACCAACCTACGGGTACACGAACCTAGTCTTTTTGTATTATTAATCATCGTCATTTGTGCGAAACCATTAGATTACAATAAACCTTTTGGTAAAAGTTAGCCACAATTCTGTAAAGAAAGGTGATGGAAGGTGTGAGAAAGAAGTAAAAAATAAGAAGAGAGTCACGTAATGTGGAGTGAGTTTATGAGGTAGAAAAAGGGAGTAAAAATGGACTAAAATCAGAAGAGGAAAAGAGAGAAGCGAGCAGAACTCAGCAAGGGACAGGATTTTTCTATCCGATCAAAATTTCATATCGAGAAATTCCGACTACCTTTTGTTTTTAATATCCTATCCCTTATCGTCCTGAATTTTAAATTTTGGGACAGGATAAAGATATACCTTTTATCCTATCCTAGAACTTGAATCGTCCTGTATATTTGATTTGTTGTTACTTACGCATGTTATTATCCTTTTTCTTGTAGTTGTAGAAATCATATTGGATCCTGACCTCAAGCAAATTATATTTCCAATAATAGAAATTGATGTTTACTAAAACTTATTTTTATCAAGAATCTAGTGAAGTTCTTAAGTTGTTTATCTTTAATTGTCACTCATCTCTCACTTGACATTAATATTTGTAGATTGTCATTTACTATCTTGTTCTTACTGGTGAAATGAGTTTTTCTAATTTGCTTAATGATAATTATAAAATTTGAATTTGCTATTTTATTGCAGTTTTTTAAAAGCAAAATTTCATCCTGAAGCCCGAACCATCTTGTTCCAAAATTCTTGAAACATTTGGGATGGGTCACGATGAGATGTAAATATTTTGGGATGAGACTGAGATAACAAAAATTCATATAAAAAACTTTGGGATGTGATAGAAATTAATTGAAATCTCAAATTATCCCATCCCATGTTTAGCCCTAGAAGTGAGAGTGATTGGTTGGAAAAAAATAAAAAGTGAGAATGATTGGTTGCGCTTGCCAATTTGACAATTCTTTTTATTTCTCTCTTAATTTCCATTTATTAATTTTCTCTATCTTAATTTTTCATTTCCTTTTTATTTTTCTATCCTCTTTAGTTGTCCTTCTTTCTTTTTTTTTTCTTTTTTCTTTTTAATTGCTCTCTCCTCTTTAATTAGTTTTCCTTCCAATTTTTTATTTTTCTCCTCTTTTCTATCTCTTCTTAGAGGTATATAAGATTTTTTATTATCACGGAAGAATCTTTATGGAAGTTTCTTTTCTCTACAACCACATCAATGCTAATCTTAGAATCTGTTTGATCCAGTTTTTAGACATTTAAAAGTATTTTTTGTATATTTAAAAATTAAAAGTGGCTTATTTAGTTCATTTTCAAAAGAGACTTTACAAAAAAAGCCAAATCTAAAATAAAAAAAAAAAGCACACCAAAAAGTATAGGTAACTACCCCTTGTATGAGTGTCGGCATTTTTAAACCTCCACAATTTATAATTATGGAAAAAAAAAAGTATGTTTCATCCACAGTTTAAATCTTCATTAGTGTAACACTCTGTAATTAAACCATCCATCAATCAAGTTAAGTATACATCCATTAATTATCTTGTATAACAATATATATATGTAATACTTAAACTATTGCTTATTGTTAGTCTTTTTGTAGTGAAACTATCGCCTTTCCTGATTTTTTTGTAGTGGAGAAACTCCAAATTGATGTTTTTCAAAAAAAGACTTTTGAAAAACTCTTTTTACACTACGTCAAAAATTGTTTTTCTTCATTTTTCTCAAAAATATTAACATATATTTCTAAAATTTAATATTACCTTGAAAATAACCAAAACCCAACTCTTAAAATACAAATTTTAACAATCAATAACTTTATATAACAATACTTTTACTCAAAATCTTAGTGCTAAACACTCTCCAACTCAACAAAGACCAATTACTAAAAACACTACAACTCAAAAGTTAAAATCTCACTACTAAGCTAAACAATATCCCATCTTATTTTCATCCTCATCTTGAAGTAGACAAATATAGCTAAACAATATCCCATCTTATTTTCATCCTTATCTTGGAGTAGACAAATATAGACACCCTTTTCCCTTGCCCACTTTTTATTAGTGATTCCATGTGTTAAGGAGTATTATTGATCTTATCCACGAAAGAAACAAAAAGAAATTAAGCAACTGCACCAATTATTGCTCGAAGTTGAATAAGATGGTGAGAGGGCTCGTAACATACTCTGTCATCTCAACGAAACTTTGCCCCAACAGTAATGGGAGACTAAAGGCCTGTTTGGATTGTTTCTTTGAAAAAAAAAAAGTATTTTTTTTCTTTTTCAAAGGATATATTTTTTCAATAACTCTGAAAATTAAAATATAGCTTTCTTCAAAAGTCAGAATTTTTAACTTTAAAAAACAAATACTTTTTTAAAAGTTGTTAAAAAATAATTTTCAAAAATGCTTATCCAAATGAACCGTAATGTGGACGTAAAGGAAACAAGCTTCCATGAGAAAAACGTCTGGTACAGGGCTAAGAAGGAGAGAAAAGGATAAGGCTAAGAAGAGGGAGAAGAGAGGGGAAGGGGAAAAAGAGAAAAATAGGAAAGGAGAATAATTAAAAAGGAGAGAAAAATCCAAAGGCAAATTTAAAAAAATGAATGTACTGGAGAGAGAAAAATAAAAAAGATTTTTGAATCTATATATTGTGTCACATATCATCATTTTGAGTCCCATCTTCCATCCGATAAAGCAATATTCTACCCTTCTATATCTACATACAACTATATATTACCTAATTCGAATACAGTTAATTACTTACCAGCTACTGATACTAATTTTCATCTAAAGACAACAAAAATCTTTTATTTCCTATTTTCCATGTTGGATAATTTTTTCAGATTTAATTTCTCAATTGAAATATTTTATTTGACTATTTAAGATTTTTCATAAATCTATATTACTATATACTAAAGCAGAACGAGATGCACCATATTCATTTATGCCATTTTTTACTTTTCACATACTGCTGTCACATGTCATTCAATAAAATCAAATTCATAATTCATTGTAATTAGTATTGATTAAATTTATATGTGATAAAAGATCAACAAATTTAATATGGCACAGGTGTTTTTATTAATTAAAATAGTACTCAATTTATTTTAAAAATTATATTTCTAAGTTGAGAAAAGATTTATTAAGAAAGAAAATGTTTCTAGGCGTGAAAAAATTAAATGACTTGATGACACGTGGCAAAGTTAAACTAAGTATGGACTTTGCTTTATAATATATTAGCCTCTTACCCGATGTGCTACACAAGATGAGTTTTACAATAATCTTAAAAGAAGACTATTTGTTATTTATAAACAATGTTAATTAGAGTTATAAATTGAAAAAGAAAAGAAATTATAATCAGCGGTAAAATAGAGTAATAGGGTAATTGAAAAAAAATATTAGTATATATAAAGATTTTTAGTATAATATCATATTATATAAATATCGAAATCCAAAAATCGATGAGAAGACACTCTAATATTATATAAAAAAAGTATATGTCTTTTTAGTACATAGCACGTGTCATCATTCCAAGCCCTCTCTTCCATTCAATAAAGAAAATAGTCTACCCATACACACACACACACACAACTATTACTTAAGCTAAATATATTTAATCACTAATTAACAACACTATTTTTCATCTAGAGAAAACATTTAAAAATCTTTTTTTTTCAAATTTTACTTCGTTAATTTAAATATTTTTATTTAATTACTAAAAATTTCTCACAAATAATCTAAACATTTTGTTAAATTACTTGATGTCTCTCATAAAAACATTATTATTATTATTATTGAAACATACTAACAATTAAACTTTGAAAGATATATTTGCATTTCATCCTCAAATAAAATATAAAAATTAGCCATTAGTCATAAATAAAAATATTAAAAATATGCATTTCTGCCCATGCATTACACTGTAGTTAGCATATTAACCTAACATGCTAGTATTTTTCAACAATAATAGCCACACAATTTTGGTAAAACTTACGCAAAATCCAACAGACTATGCAAACCTACAAGGGAAAATTTGACTGACTTATAGAAAACCTACATAAAATATATTTGGCTTCAAGCGACTTTTTTTAATTTAAGTTAAAGTAATTATCTATTTGCATAAAATTATAATTAAAAAATAAATATTTATATATTTGGTTGAAGTGTATCAAAAAATAACTATTAAGGACATAAAAATAGAATGTTAGTTAGAACACAATATATATGTATATATATATATATTTAATAATATAATATTGAAATCTTATAATTTAATAATTTAATTTGTATCATATATAATATAAGTATATAATGATTACTAAATATAGTTTAGTAATAATGATAAAAATGTAAAGATAAAATAGTAAACTGAATCCATAAAAACAAAAAGTTAAGGGTGAGGAATCTTATTTTTCTATTTAAAACCACTTTAAAAAACTGTTTTATTAAAATATATACATTTATAATTTTAAACTGATATGACCAACCTAAAATCCAAACCAAATGCCGTCAAATAATTAGCAAAAAATTGAACTCTTTAAAGCTTTATAACATAAAAGGTTCGCGTAAGTTCAGACCAGGGGGGAAAAAAAGGTTAGAGGTACCACTCTAGTTGTTGACTGTGGCGGTCTCGTCAACCTATATTTGGATATACATGAATAAAAGCTGTTACTGAAGCCTCAAAAATGCATTTGATCACGAACCACATATTTGCCTACTGGCGTATATTGCTCCAGGCGTACGAGTATGCTATTTTAGTGTGTTTACGTCCTTAATTTGTAATGACCAACCAAACATAATAATAAACCAATAATCAAACATCATATCATCGATAGATGGGACTGGCGCATATTGCTTCAGGCGCACGAGTGTGCTATTTTAGTGTATGGACATCCTTCACGAGTCAATGACCAACCAAATATAATAATAAACCAATAATCAAGCACCATATAATCTATAGATGGGACTGGCGCCGATTGGTTCAGGCGCACGAGTATGCTATTTTAGTGTGTGGACGTCGTTAATGAGGAATGACCAACCAAAACTTAATAATAAACCAATAATCAACATCATATGATCTATAGATGGGGTAAACATAGTTTGGTGAAATCGACCAGATTAATTTAAATCGATCTAAAATAGAGAGTTAAATTGGTTAGTTTGCGTAAAAATCAGGTGGTTAGTCTAAAGTGAAAATCAATTAGTATTTTTTAGTTTGAAGAGTATTAAAACTAAAACTAAATCAGACTATATCTACCCCTAATTTTATGTCTATGATAGTTAAACTTGTAAATGTCGATAGTACATCAAAGTTGATCAGTTAATTGATTTTTTCCTTCAAATTACTAGGTAATTTTTTTTTTAATTTTGATGAAATTTAAATATTGTTTTTCGTGAAAACTAAAACCAAATGAAACCTATAGATATTGGTTTGATTTGGTTATTTTGTATAATTAGAAACTAATTAGTTAATTTTAAATAAAAATCAATTCATTTGATTTGGTTTTCTTCCAGACAAAGCATAATATTATTGCATTTAAAAAGAGAAATATAAAGGAGACTAATTCCACCAGAATTGGACCGAAGACACGACATAGCAAAAGGGCTGCATAATCTACACCCAAAACGAAAAGAAAACAACAAGATAGACAATATGGACCATAGCACAAAACACAAATTGAATCAAGGACCAAAACTTTAATTCTAGAACCATCCATCGCAGAGGACAATTCAATAACCATCGATGACCGAACCGACCAACAATGGCAAGAACTTGTCAGAAACAACATCAGCTAAGCCTCACCATCACCTTTAACCTTCACCATAGATACCATGGAAGCAGGAAAACCAAGTTGCTCATTGAAATCCAACAACTCTGGTGGCAAAGCTATTGCCGTCGATGAAATAACATAGAAACAATAAAAATGAGATTTTCAGGACTCACCTACCCGGCCAGAGGATGGGCCCTAGTTGGTTTAAACATCCCAATTCGAAGGACGAGCCTATTAGGTTCCTTGCTTGAACATGTGAAATCAACGATCACCTTATCACTGCTACACACATGAGAGACAAAAGGATCTTGAGCAAACTGAGAACCACACTGTCGGCATCTTATGATGATGGTTAGCAGAAAATTTGTCATCATGGTACGAATACAAACCAGCATATCATTTGGGTTTAAATAGCCAATGGTAACATTGATATGATCCATGACACAGACAACAACCATTGCACCAAACCAAAACTTAGAACCAAACAAGGAAAATGGTATAGCCCAATTCTAAGTTACCTAACACCAACGAACCAAGACAATAATAAAAGAGAAGATAAAGCTACAAAGACACAAGCAACAGCCATCACATCAAACCAAACCTCGTATCCAACAGAAGAAGACAAAACAAAGCCACGAAGACATAGACAGTGACCATCACATCAAACCAACATGTAGATATAAAGAAGAAGGCAACAAAGCCTAGATCTAGAGTTTCCTGACATAACAAAACCAAGACAAAAACAAAAAGAAAGAAAAATGCAAAAAAAAAACCAAGGAAAAAAAAAAGACATCAAGAAAAAGAGAACAGAGAGCAGTTAAATGGGAAGATCCACCGGTGGCAGAGGGAATCACTATTGAAGATAGAAGAAATCGACAAGGAAATCTACCGGAGAAATTGAATGTTACTCTAATTGTCAGAAAGAACAGAGAGAGAATAGGGAGTTTGAATTGTTTGAAATTAAGTCTAAAATCAAACGGAACGAAACCATATTCAGTCCTATGTGTTGTACTGACAGTGCTTAATTATTAGGCAACAAGGGATCTATTAAGGTGTGAGCGAGGATCTTTTTTTCTTTAAAAAAATAAAAATTATACTTTAAAATATAGTAGTATGGGAAACTAATATGACTCTCATTATAAAAATTGTTTCTAAGTGAATGTGAAATTGTGTTTCTCTAAGGGATTGTTTAAAACGTTATACTAGTTTAGTATCCATCTTTGCAATTTAATTAATCTATAACTAACTAGTTACATTTTTTATTTCTCAAAATCTACAATAATTGAATATTCTCATTATATTCTTGCAAAAAGTTTTCTAATTAGAATGCAAAGTACTTACATTACATGAATATGATAATTTGAATTAGTCTCGTTTCAAATTTATCAGGTTAGGAGGAGAATAGGATGTTATATATATTTCTGGCTCATGACCAAAATGTTCAATTGTTGTAACTTATCTTCACTTCGTATCATGTAAAAAGAAGAACTAGTTGATGTGTGTTCATAAAAGACGAAAAATAAGAAAGAATAATTTAAAAACATCTTTTTCTTTTTAAGAATAAGTAAGTGTTATGTCATAAATGCAGCTAAAAAGCGTCCCCGATGTTGGGGAATTCTCAAAACGCTATTTTATATTTTTATAGCCGGACGTATACAAAGTGTCTACCGTATCAGAGTTTCAACTTTTTCTTTTTCTTTTTTTGTTTTTCGAATTTTCTTGGATGTAATGGAAGAGAAGTCGTGGAACTAAATTATCATCAAATTCAAGAACATCTCACTTCCTCTGTCTTTCTCTATCAATAAGATTCGAGATGCTAAGGTAGAATCGCTTGATACTATAGTTGCCCAACAGTGGAACAACCAAGCGACTTTATTTTTTTGGATCAGTGCTTCAATTATTGAAGCTTATTGCATGTCTTTTTTTTTTTTTTTTTGGCTAAATAAGCATTGTACTTATATTGAAAGTAGAATTTACAAGAATCAACATCTAATATATCAAAAGATTACAAAAATTCAGTCATATTTAATGTGAATGTCCCATCTCTTGCATAAGACCTTGTTAGTATTAGTATTTTTAACTTTATAATGGTACATTGCTTTTGACTGAATATCCGTAGCAATCAACATGAGTAGTTGTTCCTCACTTCTCGGACCCTCCTGACGGAATAATTTTCTATTTTGCTTGTGCCAAATATGATATATGACAGTCTTCAAGAAAAGTTTGTTAATGCAGGCTTTAAAAGATTTGTTTCTAAACTTGACAAGAAACCATTCAGTAATACTTATCCAATCATAAATCTAGTCGGGACCTGTGGCAAGCGTTGCACCCTTCTCCCAAATTTGCCTAGTGAAGTAACATATAAAGAACAGATGTTCCTGGTCCTCCAACATCCTTCGACAAAATATGCATAATAGGTCAATGGGTAAGTCCCACGCAAGAAGCCTACTCTTCATAGGGAGACGATTACGCCAAACAAGCCAAGAATACATCGCATGCTTAGGCATATGACCTTTGAACCAGACAAACTCAGGCCAACAAAGCAAATTACCCTTAAGCCTCAAATCGTGTATGCAGAACTAGTCGAAAAGTAGCCATCCGCATCTCCCAACCACCACCAAAGATGCCTATGATGATTATTTGGTATTGATAGACCAGCTACCCCAAAAATAAAATCGTGAATAGGATAGCTCGTCGGCCAATGCTAATTTCCATCCTATAAATAATCACTGACTCTCGCACTGAGGTTAATATGACTAGCAACAAGATCATGGTTGCGGTTGGAGTGGTGGTGGTGGTGGTGGTGGTGGTGGTTGTAGTGGAGTCTGTGGTTGGAATTTTTTTATTTTTTTATTTTTTGTTCTCTATCTTTTTTTTAATTATTATTTTGCTTTGTAAAAGAGAATGGAAAAGGGTGGAGGTGGTTGTTTAGGTGTGAACAAAATTGTGCACATGACATATATAATTGTGAATATTTCGGTCAAAATTGTGACGCATTGTTTACAGGTGTGAACATATTGGGGAGAGGTTGTGAACATGTCAGTTATCAATTGTGAACAAGTAAAATTTTGAACATAAAATATTAAAATTGTGAAAATTAATATGAAATATGTAAATAATTAAAAATTGTGAAAGTTAAAAAATATTATGAACATGTAATATAAAAATTATGGACGTAAAAAATTGTGAACATAGAATACAAAAATTGAATGTATAAAAATTGTGAACTTATAAAAATTGTAAAAGAATAAAATAATTTTTTAACAATAATTTTTAAAAATTTAAAAATAAAATGTAAAAAGATAAAATTAAACTAAAAGAAAATTTCTTAAACGTTTTTACCTTTTTCTCTTTCTTAAACTGAATTGCTAATTGTGTTAGTTTTTAATTTTTGGGCCTAGCGCGTGTCTCACCAGCAGAAGTAGGTACATATAGCTGTTTCGGTGCACCTTCCTCGGGTGCACCTTATACGTGTTGATAAACGATGAAGTTTCCTCCTACCAGGGTAGTTTTAAGGGCTCATCTAATTGAAATTTTTTTTTAAAAAAAAGGTATTTTTCAATAATTTTGAAAAAAAATATTTTTTCAAAAACTGAAATTTTTATCTTTGAAAAAATATATTTCAAATTTTTTCAGAGTTTCATTAGTTTTTTTCTTTTAAGTCAAACTAAATGCTTACGGCAAAAATAGCTAGTACTATTCTAAAAAGATAAGTACTTTATATGAAAAAAAATCAATCCAAATGCCCTGATCGAATTTTGACTCCTATCATCCTATGTATCACATTGTCTTTGAATGTAAAGTATGTTCTAGAATATCCAAAGGAGCATGCGAAACAATTTCCAAGCAAGACTTAAATTGCAAAGTCGCGAATGGCAGTGGAAAAGAAAGGAAATATAAGGTGAAATGCGTGGTCAGTGCTGGACAAGATTTCATACTCACATTGGAAGATTTTTGCAAATTCAACTCGCTATTCTACTTGCTTTATTAGTGAAAGGATTAAAGCAAATCATGTTAGAAAATAGAATTTAAAAAAAAAAAGAAAAGAAAAAGAGAGAAACTTCTTCCATATTTGCTTTAAGAGCTAGTCTTAGGAGTTAATTAAGAATCACGAGATTTCTGAGGGTGTTTGGCTTTGCTTTTTTTAAGTTACTTATAAGTAATTAATGCTTATAAATAGCTTTTGATGTTTATAAGTAAATAACAAATAAGTAGATAAGTTTTTGAATAAAATGTGCTTATAAGCTGCTAAAATGTTTGATAAGTATATGCTTACAAATAGCAAAATTTGTTAAAATAGCTCAAAAAAAGGATCTTTCATTAATTCAAGGGTAAATTTTTTGTGTTTTTAAAGGATATAAATGTAATTTTATTTAGTCAATTTTTATAACTTATAAGCCGTTAAAAAGAGTTGGGGGATCAGTGTTTTTCTTTTTTTATTGTTTATAAGCCAATTTTATTTGCTTACAAGCATAATTTGCAAAATAAATAAATTTTTTTCCTACTTATTAACTAGTTTACCTAACTTATAAGCACTCTGAAATATCTTAGCTCTTTATCCCAAGAACCGATGGTAATAGTAGTCGAGATTTTTTTATTTTTATAATGCTAGCTAGTTTTGAAGTCGATGATTTTTCGCTTCCACATCTAAAATGTGTGGCTGTTTGGACGCATGCATGCAGAGCTGCCCCAAGTCTGCCCTCTCCTTTTTTCATTTTTTGGTCGAAAGTCTGCTCTCTCTGAATGACAAGCAGTTAGCCCTAATCATCAAGACGGTTGTCCCCTTGAAGTGACCTAATTTGAGAGAATAAATAAAAGAGTTTCTACATCTTTGACGTCTCGCCCAGCCTCATTGATTCAGTTGTTTGTGAAATTTACATTTAGTTTATAATGACATGAGTTTATTGATGATGTCACAATATGATTTAAGTATTTTAAGTCACTTAATTAGACTTGTTTGTAGTGACAAGTTATAATTAGAACCTGTTTGGATTGGTTTTTTAGATTGTTTTTTTTCAAGAAAATTTAATTTTTTCTTAAAAAATAGATTTTTTTTGCAATAACTATTTAATTTGGTATCTAAAAAAGTTAAAATTCTGGAAAAAAAAAAAACTCAAATGTAGCATTTTCTAAAAGCCGGAATTTTCAATTTTTGAAAAAACATCTTTTTTAGAAGTTGTAACAAAAGAGTACTTCTGAAAAAAAAAAAAAAATCCAAACGAGGCTTTAAACATGGGTTGCTATGTTATTTCGAGAGTTTTTGTGTGTCGTCATTACAACTTTATTACCAAGTTAATTAATGTGAAATGTTTGGTGTTCCTTGATTGGGCAAATTTCACAAATAATTCTTATTTCTATAAAAGTTTTTGATTTGGTCCTTATTGTTTCAAAAGTAACCTATTTGATATTTAATATATTAAAAAAAGTTACTTTGATCCCTATTATTTCAAAATTACGTGACCAATTTGGTTTTCGATATTTGCAAAAAGTAACTTAATTGACCATATTTTAACCTTAAAAATGGTTATATGATGATCACATGACCAATTAATAGGGATAAAAATTTACATTTTTTGCAAATATTAAGGACTAAATAAGTTATTTTTGAAATAATAGGATAAAAGTAACTCTTTTTTACAAACATTGAAGACTAAATGGGTCTGTTTTGAAATAGTAGATAATAAATTGACACTTTTTATAAACAATAGATACTATTTGTAGAACACAATTTATACTATAGTCCTTGAGCATCATACTTTCCCGTGTTCCTTCACCTTTGTTCAGAATATTAATACTATTTATTCATAATATTAATACTGTGTGCACTTGTGAATAATTTAATTAACGTATTTGTTCATAATTTTTTTTATTATTTGTTCATAAATTTTATACTCTTTATTCATTGAAGGTTCACAATACTCAATGGGTACATAATTTTTTAGGTGTATAATATAACTTCCCTTTTGTAGAATTCTCCCTTCCTCAATTCTACGAGACCTTCAAGTCATTGAATAATTATAAATAGACCCAGTTTTGAAGGTAATTAAGCTATATATTACATAGCACTATCCTACCAAAATTATTCGTCGACTCTCTTTTATCATCTTCTCCATGCACCCTTATCTCTCCTAACCTATTTCGTTTTATTTTATTTTACTTATTTTTTTTCCTTATAATTTACCATAACTCTCTTATTAATATAAGAATTAGAGTGTTCTTTTTGCTAATACTACACTGATATTTCAAAATAACCTAATCTTTTATTGTTTTTCAATTAACTACAAATTGATAAATACTTCCAACCTATATATGAAAGTAAAAATCATAGATCTTCAAAGAATTCCGCCTTCTGGCTAGGTAGGATCCCTCAGGGGGCTCGGTAGGACCTTCACCTTCCCCCAACGGCCCATACTTCCATATCCAAGATCTTGGCAAATTACATACCCCATCTTTATTTCTCACTTATAATTTGACTTCTCACGTGTAGGCAAAAAGGAGAGCAAAAAGTGGTTAACGTCGACCTTTATATTTATACGCCCATGCAATTTTTGACTCCCCTTAATTATTTAATTTGCAAAATCATTTGTTCACATTTTTCTTCAGAAGATAATGTGGATAACGTTGATCTTTTTTTGTTCTCACCAATATACTTTTGGGCTTTCTCGTTGTTTTCTTTTTTTTTTTTTTTTTGGCTTTTCTTTCCTTTCTTTCTTTAAGTGTACTTTTTACTAAGTATGACAATATGTAACATGCATCCGATTTGTGCATCCCCGAATCAAATTACAGGCAGGAAAATCTTGGCACAATCTTTTGATACTTCTTCTGTGGATGACAATATTGTCCATTTCACACTCTTTTTTGTGTTTTTTTACCTTAATGTCTTTTCAATTAAGCAGCATGTGATTACGCATGGAGGCAATTATGAAGATCTTGGGACAATATAATGTTTTTTTGATCCGTCCTTGTCGAGTCGACTATCCATCCTTTTTGTGTTGATGACGAATCAAAACCCGACAACACCCAATAATGTGTGTGAACGAATGGTCCATAATTAAATGAGGCCTTGATTTATCTAGCCGCAACTTCAATTCTGATTTCACATATTCAAATTTTTATTGAATATTCTATTTGTTGTGCACCCTCTCAACGTTGTTTACCCTTTTCACCTGTGAGCAACAAGCGTCTCTTTGAAAAAGGAAGTCAACAGGTTTAGATTCTTATCAAAATCTGTTCTCTCTCCCCCCCCCCCCCCACACCCCTTTCTTTCTCTCTCTATTTCTCTTTTCTATCTCTCTCCCACAACACACGTGTATATAGAAAGAGATGATAGATTGACATGTGTGTATACGTGATTTATGTGCGTATATGTGTGGAATCTGGATCCTCTTCAAATGACTAGGAGATTTATTGATTTATTTAGAATTCAAATCCCATTCGAGTGGTCTTTCTCTCCAAGTAATTAAGAGGTGCATTCTAATTCCTTAGATTTAAATAAAACGATCTAGTCTATTTAATTATAAATAAAATCAAAAATTTTAAAAAAGATATATTTATGTTTCCTTTTTTATAATTTTCTTAATCTAAAGCTATTCAAAATCAGTTATTAAATTATTTCTTTTCCATTTTTTTCCTAATCTCATCCTTAACACCACGACAAGACAACTTTGCAAAGTTCCTAATCTACACTTCATATGAAGATTTCTAGAATGCATTTCTCTAGAAGAGCAATTCAGTTTTTCTCTTAATAAATCAAACAAAAACCAATTCCCTCTGAAAAACCATTAGCTAGCTGCTCAAAACACCATCCACTTTTCCCAATTTCTTTCTTTTACTTTTTGCTTACGTAAATCAAATGCTTTATCAATTTAATTACAACACCCAAAAACCAACCCATGCCACACCCAGAGCAACCAACATAATAAACGTATTACACTTTGCATGACATTGTATTTTGTATACCATTATGTATGCGTGTGTACATATATATATATCTGCGTGTGTGTATATGTATTCTAGAAATATACATATGAAGTGTCCCAATTACCTTTTGATGTCTTTTTTAAATACAAATTAAAAAAGAGCTAGCGTAATTCTATAATGCTTCTTTGACAATGGAATTAACTCTCCAATTAAAAACTTCTTGAGCTCGTTTGTTTTTTTTTTGAATCACGTCAACCAGCTCTTGGTATGGCATTTTAATTTGAACCTTCTTATTTTTCCATGTTCTAGTCATCTAACAACCCACTTTAAAAGCTTAATTTATTGTACT
The DNA here is from genome assembly GCA_028554755.1 of Cordia subcordata. Classification (NCBI taxonomy): domain Eukaryota; kingdom Viridiplantae; phylum Streptophyta; class Magnoliopsida; order Boraginales; family Cordiaceae; genus Cordia; species Cordia subcordata. Next base: position 9,796,990 of record JAPTOF010000019.1, read on the forward strand.
TGCAAATTTGCCAACGATTTAGCCCTCCTCCAATGAGAAGATGTAGGTGTTAAGGATGAGATTAGAAAACAAAATAAAAAGGAATAAATTTAATGACAAGTTTTGATTAGTTTTAGATTAGGAAAATTATAAGAAAGGAAACATAAATATCTCCTTTTAAATTTATTAGTTTTATTTATAATTAAATGGCTTAAATTATTTTATTTAAATCTAAAAGAATAGAACACATCTTCTAGTCACTTAGAGGGGAAGGCCAATTGGGGAGGATCCGAATCCGCGGGTGCATGTCAGGCTCTTAAAATTCGCTATTGTGAATCGCGAGAAAATAACTGTCACTGACCTAGGAAGAGTCCTTCTTACAAAATCCACAGGGGCGTAATCATAGACCATAAAATTATTGCGACCAGAGCATCTAACCATAATTAAGCAAATTCTCAAAGTAATCAATCTTAGTAGTCTCCAAAACTCAGGATAACATCACTCCAAACACTAACTTAAAAGAACATAATTGAAATAAGTCTAATAGCTCGAAGACTTAGAAGGTGTTTGGCTTTACTTTTTTTTTTTTTTTTTTCCCTTGAATTGCTTATAAAAAATTGATGTTTATAAACAAATGATAAATAAGAAAAGAAATGTTTGGATATATATTGTGATTGGTATAAGCTTATTATAAGATACTTATCTTATTTGATATTTTATATAAAAGATTAAACCTCATATATTTGTGATCGGATTTGTTGACCAAAGTTGAGATTACACCTGAGGTTAAATTCAATTCCCATTGAATTCTTGTTTAATATTGCTTTTCTAGTATTTAATTAAGTGTAGATTGCATCATCAGTTTTGATTTTATTCCTATTTACGTTTTCCTGTTTATTTCCCAGTTGCATGCCCATGGTTAAGGGTCTAGCGGCTGTACAATTTTGTTAATTTGATCTTCTGCGTTAAAAGAGCCCCTTTTTGGTTGCATCTTATTTAGTTAATCTACTTAGCATAACTAGCATATTCTAAATCCCCCAGTTCCTATAGACTCGACCATTTTCTTACCACGTACTCAAATTAAATTTGTAATGCAAGAAATTAGAACTTATTTTTGTTTGTTTTGACACCCATCATTATTGCCTCCTTCACGCATGAAAGGATGACTCATTCCTTAACATTTAAAATAAGCATCTTATAATAAGTTTATTCCAAACACAACATAATTCCAATAGCCTTTTTATTTTTACACAGCATGTGGAGAGTTAAATTTTCCTTTCTATATTTAGAGACTCTCCATTTCACTTCGGGCCTTGGTGGACCAGTTCTGTCTCGTTGGACCATGATCTCAGCTCAGGCTGCCCAATCAAAGACTTCGGAGTAATTTATCACTTATAAACCCAAAACAATGAGAAACACGGAGATAATGTTTTCATCGACGGGAAACTTGTAATTATTACTTCAAGATTTATTTCAGAAATGATATTCTAGCTAGTGTTGAATTTGCTTTCTGAAAAATATTGGGTTCAAGAAATTATGGGAATTGGACAGTACGTGTTTATATTATAAATTATGGATTAACATAGGCGTAAGAACCCCTGTCGTTTTAAGAGTGGTAAGGCTCTGGTCAAACTTGGTCAATTTTTGGTCAACAGTCAAACCTTAGTCAAAGATTAACTGTCAAAGTCAACCCTTGGTCAATTGGTCAAATGCAGTCAAAGGTTAAATTACCTTTTTCCTTTTTCCTTTCCCTTTTTTGTTCTTGGACTCAAGTCCCAAGCCGAAAAAAAGAAAAGAAATTCCCTTTTCTTTTATTTTGGACTCAACCCAAGTCCAAAAAAATTAAAAATAAACTCAAAGCCCTAGATCCAAACCCAAGACCCAACCTAAGAACATAACATGCAAACAAGGTCCCCGATTCGCAACCCACACTTAATGCTCCAACAACCCAATCCAAACACAAAAAAAGACCCAAGAAACCAAACCCAACAAGCTTTTTTCTTCTTCTTTACGTTATTGAAAGGAAAAACAAACAAGAAAAGTTTGAAACTTGCCTTCACCAAACTCAAGATCTAACTGTTGGATTTTCGATCTAACTTCGCCAATGCCCTCTCCCAACGCCGAAGAACACAATAGCACCTTTTGATCACCCAAACCACCGCTGGTCACCCTCCACTGTCACTACTCAAACCTGCGAGCTTAAGCTCGTCGTCGGCATTTATTCTATCAATGTTAGACGACGCAAAAGGTGTCAATAGCTTCCTTGCGAGACGACTAAGCTAATGGTACCTACGTTTCACAATTTGGCTATGTCAGTGATGAGATTCAAAAAGACCCAAATGCTTCCTTCTTCGAGAAACTTAAGCCTTGTTTGGTTTTTGGGATTTTGGTTCTAACAAGGCTTTGTTTGGTTTGTTTAATTTGAGTTTGATTTTTTCTTTTTTCCTCAAGCAACGAAATAAACCTAAGCTCTAGATACCAGTTTGTTAGGAAAAACATGTATAAATAAAGAACACAAGAAGAAAACGACGCAAGACAATTACGTGATTTTACTTTAAAGCCTTCATTTATGGATAGCAAAGAACAATTTCACCATTGATTGCAAATATTATAAGGTTCCTCACTTTGGTCTCTTTCTCACACATAATACAATGTGCTATAGTATATAATTTTCTTAAATAGTATACTATTCAAATAAGACAACATATTAATTATGTGCTTTATAGTAACAAGCCAATAAAGTAATTTACTTTTCTTGTTGCCTAAGAATGCGAGTCACAATCAACAAGAGCAAAGGTAAAGAAGATGAAGATAAGAGAAGTCCACAATTTATCAATACCCCAAATATAACGAGATATATATATGTGTTCCAATGAGACCTTTTCATGTGAAAAGTTTATTAAGGTAAGTTAAGCATACCAACAAGGGTTTTCTCGCCTTTTCTAATGTACAAGCCTACCAACAAGTGATGATAAAGAGAGACACATAAGAGGTTACAATCAAATGGATTGACTAAAGGAAAGATGAGAGAGTTTACCGTTTAATAAGTAGAGAAGGTGGACAATCCATGATGCATATTTCGTTAGAGAGAGAGAGAATAGCTACAAGCGTTAATTTTGACCTCAATTCCCATAGCAATGGAGTTGAAAAGTTTGAGATGAATCGACTTAAAATCATGTTGACAGAAAACAAAGTGGAAACTTTTTTTTCACTTTTTCTTGTTTTGAGAACTCTTTTTAAGAAGTGGAAAGCTTCTGAGTTTCACATTATACATCGGTCCCCTATACATCAAGACAAACTCAGTTGACATGGAAATAGTGATTCCCCATTATTTTTAGACCAACAAGGACACTCACGGATTACAACAAGACGAAGTGACAAAGACATGCAAACACAAGAAATGCAATTTAAATGCTTTTTAAAAGTACAACATAAACAAGTGCAAGAACATCACTGACTCCAAGGAAAATGAACACATTATCATCAAACGACTCTTCTTTTTTCTTTATATTTTTTGGCTAATGCAACTTTGAGCTCCTGAAAACTTGATCAACCAAGAGAAGCAAATGCAAGAAGCTCCGGGTCACTCTGAAACACGGACATAACTTGCTCATCCGTAGTCAACAATGCTTCAATGCTGTCCACACTGTGATTATCCAGCAGATAAAATAAATTCTTAAGAGCGTTAGCTTCCGTACTAACCCTAATGGGCTTTCCCCATCCAAAAATCTATACCGTATGTTGGGAATCTGCACAAACTACTGCATTCATATTCGTCTATATCATTGTTAGCTAGTAGCCCTTTCACCTTTTCAGCCCTCTGAAGAGTTGCTGGAACGAGGTCACGTGTTTTGATCCCTCTATGTTTCTCGTAGAATTGTACTTTGGCCTCTCTTATTTGACTAACCAATCCAGACAAGCTTATCTCTGTCTCATCATTTTTTGATACATAAAATTTTGAAATCAAATTTCCTCTAAAATTTTGTGTAACTGGAGGTTCTAATAACGGGCGCAAGTTGACAAGGAAACCAAAAACAGATGGTCTGAATGATTGTGAGTTTACCAGGGATGCAACCATCGCACATTTATAGATGAGTGCAGTCACGACCTCAACCCTGGTGGGGTGTTGCACTCCTGCTTCAGCAGTAACCTTGGCTTTGAGTTGACGTAATTTTTCGGGATCAAATACAAACCTCCTAGTAATACAGCTGTGTGCTTCATGCACATCGAAGACTGGTTGAGATGAAGGATCATCCCTAGGGGGTAAGACAGATGCTCCAGTGAACTGAGGAGAGAGCTGTGCAGTTGGTTGACGAGCCATTGTAGCCCAGTCATTAATGAAGTTGCACAATGTGTATCCATCACAAAGTTTATGCCTCACGCAAACACCAAGTGCTACCCCACCCCCACAATCAAAATGGTTGAGTTGAGCAATCACATTGCTAGATTGATCATCCGCATAGCTCCAAGGTATAGCTGCAGGAAACACAACATTAAGGGCATTAACATCAGCTGCGTTAAGAATCTCAGACATTGGGCATCTAATGCTCACTTCCAAGAATGTAGCAGGTGCCGTTTGATTGCAATTCATGCCGATGTTGTCAGTTAGTGTGCCAACAAATGGATAGTAAGAGGCTAGAGTTTTGGACAAGGATTCCTCAAGAACACAAGACATGTTGCTTGTGTTATCTGGGTTATTAGGACGATAGAATAAGGCCAATGGCACATATCTGCTTGTCCACATCTGATCCAGTAACGAAGGGCTGTAATTTTCCAGAGCTGGTGGCGTTGGAAAACGAGGGTGCCACCAACTTCTTGGAAATCAATTCGACAATGGGTGAACCCATTCCCATTATCTTTCAACAAATTGATTTACAATTTGCACTTCACATCCTCATCTCTACACATGATACATATACATATATACATATATACGTATAGATATATATATTTATACATATATATATATAGGTTTTCTACGTCTTTAGTTATAAATTGTAAACACGTGCTTCCTCTTGCATAATGAATTGAACCAGCTAATTGTTCTATTATTTATTCTTTCTTTCTGGTCACTGCTGCATCTGATAATGTCCGATAATATATTCCTTTAGATTTTTTTTACTTTTTTTTTTCTTGTTTGGGTCGAAATCTCCTCTCGAGATCCAACGTCTAACACTGTCGGATCAAAATCTTTCAATAAACTGACTTACGCAGCTAATAGTTATTTAATCTCTCTTTCTTTTTGGCTTAAAATTATTACTTTATGGGTCAGTGCATGTCAGATATCATCAATTCTGATAATTTATTTTATGAGTCTATCGGATCAAAGTATTTTATTTATTTATTTTTTCTTATTTCCTATTTCCATGTGCCCTAACATTGTCATTATATAGCGGACATCCAGATGTGGATCTAATTCTAAATCAAACACCGTCTTTGCGTCGCACATGATGAGCATTATTATAGTTCTCTTTATTGGCTTATTCGAAAACGGACCTTATATTCTAAACACTGTCGCTCTTGAATATTAGATTATGATTTTATTTGATAATATTAATTTCAAAACCCGTAGTTCATATGAACAGATTTTTTTATCAGACAATCTTGTAAATTCTGTTCTAAATTCAAAAAAAAGATCTAATTCTAATGTTGAAAAATCTAAATTCTAGTGTAATGATTATAATTCTCTCATCTAAATTATGAAAAAATATTTAAATTCTTAGAAAAATTTTATGTATAATATGTCTTTTTTTTTGTATGTGGCCAAGTGATAAAAGTACTATAAAAGGGGTTAAATTAAAGATTAATGATAACTTTTGTTTGTAAACTATAGTACGATACCAAATCATTTTGAACTTCTAAATTTATTTGTTTATTTATACATTATATATGGTGTTAGATGAATGAATGCCATTACCTAATAATACGGAAAGATCCTAATCACCATGTGGGACATTCTAAAACCTCCAAAACTTTTTTGGAGTATATTTTATTAGTATTAATATTAATTATCAAATATATGTTAGAATTATTGCATAATTGCGAATTTTGATGATATTAAATAATTGATATTTTCTACTATATTCTTGATAACTTTGAATAATTGGCCTTGAGTATATTACTGCATGTTTTATTGGTGATTATTTAGAGACGATTTATCAAGAATGAAGTTTTCTATGGAGCATGACGTACGGAGTATGAAGATCAAGATTGAAGACTTAGTATAATTGTAAATTGACCTTGGTGGAGAGCCTATCAAAAAGCTCAATACACTTGGCACGAGCATGTTTTATATTGCATAGGATTTATAAACTTTGATTTTATATGAGCTTTGCATTTAGTGCTTTGTGTGCACAGGTTTGCTGGCATTAAATGGATTTGATAGAAGAGCATTGTTTAGTTCATTGAGCATCTGCATTTCTCTGCAAAAAAAGTGCTTGCAGTGTATATCAGGTGGAAAAAGTTGTTCTATAAACGCTTAACACTTTTTATTGGCACCAGTTAAGCGTGTTGGTTGACCGATATAGTCAATTGGATGGCACCAAATGTGGCCAGGGTTGGCCTATTAGGTCAATTGATGTGGTCAGTATGCTCAGCCTTGGAACCGATTGAGAATTTCGTTCGACCGGTAGGGTTAATTGTAAATTTTACTAAGTCCCATGTTGAATCGTAAATTCCAATGAGTCCCATGTTGGTATCGTTAAAGGCTCCGGTCCACTAGCAAGGCTCGGCCAGTAGTGCCAACTGTTCAAAAAATTAGCTGCTGGGGTTTTACGATTATTAATAATAAGGAAAGATCCTAATCACCGTGCAGTATATTCTAAGACCTCCAAAACTTTTTTGGAGCATATTTTATCCGTATTAATATTAATTATTATATATATGTTAGAATTATTGCATAATTGCTAATTGATGATACTAAATAATTAATATTTTCTATTATAATCTTGATGACTTTGAATAATTGTCGATGAGTATATTATTGCATATTTTCTACTACATTGATCTTGGTGGATAGCCTATTAAAAAGTTTCTATTACATTGATCTTGGTGGATAGCCTATTAAAAGGCTCTATATTTTGCATGAGCATGTTTTATAAATGCATGTGCATGTGTTTATAAGTTGCATAGTTTCCATGTGCATGTCTTTTCAACCAAAAGAGTCTTTGAACTTGTCTAGTTTGTTTTGTATGTAATATATATGTATGTATATATATATATATATGTATGTATTTTTAGACTTTGATTTGATATAAGCTTTGCATTTAATGCTTTGTCTGTATAGGTTAATTGGCATTCAATGGATTTGATAGACGAGCATTGTTTAGTGCATTGAGCAGCGACATTTCGCTGCAAAAAATGAGCTTGCAGTGTACATTAGCTGGAAAATGTTGTTTAATTGCAGGAATATACTATTGGCTTAGGTTGAGATTCTTATGCGAGATGCGACGGGGAAAAGGGGTTAGGGGGAAAAGTTATAGCCGGCTGGGGCTCTTTGGGAGAGGGCTCCGGTGGTTTTTTATTTTTAAAATTTTTAAATTTTATTTATTTTTAATTTTAGCATTTTAAACTTTTAGTTTTAAATTATATTTTTAAAATTATTTTTTAATTTTTTTATTTATAATGTTTAATTTTTTAATTTTTTAATTTTTTTTATTTTTTTACTTTTTATATCTTAACAAATTTTCATCTTAGAATTTTAAACTTCTAGTTTTAAATTTTTACTTTTTAAAAAGGTTTATTTTTTAATTCTATAATTTTAAATTTTAAATTGTTAGTTTTTAATTTAAAAAACAAAATTACTTAATTAACTAATTTGAAAGAATAGACTAAAGATAAGACATAAAATTAATAAATTTATTTATTTATTTATTTAATATGATTACAATAAATAATATAAAATTAAGTTAGTAATAAATTTGAAATTAGATTTTTAATTCGAACTATAACCAATTAAATAAACAAAGTTGGATTAGATATTTAGAAGTTAGCTCAAATAGATGAAGTTAATAATATAACTATAATTAACATTGTATGTGCTAGGATTAGTGAAGTTTGTAATATGATTCTAATTAAGTTAGACATTTAGTTAAAATTGACAAAGTTCACTGTATAATTCTAATTAAGTTAGTCATCTAACTAGAAATAACAATGTTTGTAGTGTAATTTCATTTATCATATAACTAGAATTAGTAGTTTCTAGTATAATTATAATTAAATTAGTCATATAACAATCAATAGTGTAGTATACAGTATATTTCTAATTAAATTACTGATATAGCTCAAATTAGTATACATGAAATAAAGCTGGTCATATATTAGAATTAGCATAGTTAGTAGTATAGTTCTAATATAACTAATTAACCATGTTTGTAGTATAATTCTAATTAAGTTAGTCGTATAAATAAAATTAGAAATTTTAATTCTAATTTGTACGTAGTACAATTCTAATTAATTTAGAAACATAAATAAAATTTGCATAATTAATAATATAATTTGAATTAACTTGGTCATATAACTAGAATTAGCATAAGTTCTTGTATAATTCTAAGAAAATTTCAATTGCATCAAAACTTTTAATATGTATGATTTTGTGAAGAGTCAAATGATATTTCTCAGTGAAATCTCCCATTGAATCACTCTGTAAAACAAGAAAATTAGGGGTGAGCATTCGATTATTAACCAAACCGAATAGACCAAATCGAACCAAATCAAAGTTTCTTTTAATCTTAAAAACAGAACCAAATCGAACTGAATTGCTGAAAAATCAAAAAAATCGAAATCAAAATACATTTTGGTCTATTCAGTTCAGTTCGGTGAAAACCAAAATTAAGCAAGAAAAAGCTAAAAAATGAAAAATAATACATTTTTGTATTTAATACAACAAAACCTAATTAAATTTGTCACAAATTGAAAAGCTTAATTAAGCTATATAATTATAAATTTATATAGCGTAAAGGCACCTAATGTAACTCCAACAAATGAAATACAACATTTAAATTTTCAAAGTCCCAACAACATAAAATGTAACATAAAGTCATAAAGTCTCACAACAAGAAATACAATATTAAAACTAAAGTCCCCACAAGTGACCACAACAACAACATGCTTAAGTTCCCACAACAATATTTAAACTAATAGTTCTAACAACATTAACATTGCAAAATCTCAATAGCTTCAATTGTTCAAATAACAAAAAAAGTCCCAACAACATTAAGTGGCTCTCGTCAAATTGATTCAACCGTTCATAAAATCTCAAGTGCCAGCTCCAAAGTAACATTTTGCAACCCTGAAAAGAAACCAAATTTATAAATCAATAATGAAACTAAAGAGTAAATAACTAAAAACGGAGGAAAAATAAACTAAATACATGACATATCACCTTTTTCAATTTTCTCAATCTCTTATAAATCTTCTTTGACATTAATTGGTACTGATGATGGACGAAGCCAATCCTGTGCGCATAGCAAAGCTATTACTAATTTAGTACTTAAAGAGCTTCTAAATGCATCAAGAACACAACCACCAGTGCTGAATGTGGACTCTAATGCAACAGTGGAGATTGGAATGGCCAATATATCTTTAACCATAACAAAAAAGATGGGAAATCTGGAGCTATTAATCTTCCACCACTCTAATATGTCAAACTCATCATTTTCTTGTTCAATGTCTTCACCAAGGTACTTATCCAATTCTGATTTACTACTACTCTCTCCACTCTTCTCTATTTTGCATCTCTTGTATTCTAGTTGCATCTTAATCCAAGCTTTCTTTGCAGCATCATCAGTTTTTGTGATCAAGTCCTTGTCCTGATCACTTCTTTTTTCACCATGTTCTTCAGGTGCTAGCTTGTTCTTGTATTTATAGAACAAAGAATATATCAACTCTTTAACATTATTCCCTATTTCAATTCCTACTTCACCATTATACATTTTCGAAATGGCAAATTGCACACGGTCTAACTTTTGTCGAGGATCGAGTATAACAGCTAAATAAATCATCGGATTCATCTTTTTAGGATCCCCCCCAATATTTGTCAAATTTTTGTCATCCTTAATGCCATCATTCTTATATCTGAATCATCCTTATCCAACATCTCTTGCAATAGTGTATGAACCCCAAAAATTTCTTGGAAAAATCTATTAGAGATAACAGACAAGGAACCAGAAACTTTTAAAGTGAGTGAATAAAAAACTCTCTAGTAGATCAACATTCGTCTAACATTATTCCAATCATCACTAGAAGGCACTCCATGAAATTCATCTTCTAACTCATACCTAAATGCAGGTTCTTGATTTTCAAAACTTTTAAATGCAAATTCATATTTCTCAGCTGTCTCTATCATCAAATAAGTTGAGTTCCACCTCATAAAGACATCTAGGCACAATGAGTTTTTACATTAAACTTTTTCATTTTCAGCACACTCTTTAAACTTCCTCAACCTAGCTGGAGATTGTCTAACATAACGTACAATATCTCTAATTCGTTTGGCCGAATCCCCAATCTCCTTCAATCCATCATTAACCACCAAATTAACTATGTGAGCAATGCATCTCATATGAAAATGAGCACATTTCATAATGCTAGTTCCCCATTGATTAATCTTTTCCCTTAAAAACCCAATTGCAACATCATTGGAACTTGCATTATCAACTGTCACTGTGAACACCTCATCAATTCCCCAATCATTCAAGCAACCCACAATTTCTCTACCCAAGTCCTTCCCCTTGCGACTAGAAATTGGACAAAAATTAATTATCTTTTTATGCAATTTCCATCCATTGTCAATCCAATAGGATGTAAGGCAAATAAAATTAATTCTTTGTTGCGATGTCCAAGTATCAGTAGTGAGACACACTTATCAGTAGTGAGACACACTCTTTGATTAGTCTCTTTGAACATTTTATTCAACTTTAATTTTTTAGAAAAATAAAGCTCATAACAATCCCATGACACTATCCAACGTGAAGGAATATAAAACCAAGGGCATGCTTGCGACATGAAATGTCTAAAATCAAAACCTCTACAAACTTAAAAGGTAGCTCATCAATAATAATCATGAAAGTAAAAGCTTTTCTAATGGCCTCTTGGTCAAATCTCCATGCCCTTAAAGTACATTCTCGATTATCCCCTACTTCACCTGTCAAAGAGGCTTGCAAACTCAATTGAGTTTGCTTCGTGTCTACACTACGAGGAAATTTCTTGCAATTTGACATATGAGATCTCAAAGCAGTGGTCCCATTTTCTTTAGATTGCAACAAAATTCTCTAGCACAATAAATGCACTTACCTTTTATCTCTCCTTCATCATTGGTAAACTTAGTAAAGTGATCACACACCTCCGATCTCGGTTTCATGGCTTTTCTTTTTGGTTTTGAAGTTACTGTGCCGACGTCACTTGTAGGTTGAGGCTCACTGCCTTCCATATTCTCCTCAATGTTGTTTGACTCACTAACTTGTGACATCTACATCAAATGCAACAATAAGATAGTATGAATACAACCATTTATTTCTAGAAAAGTAATGGCCCTACTCAACAACCATTTATGAAATTTGATTACATTAAGTCTGACAAAGTGTTTACTTTTTTAAAATGAACAGAGAAAAAAATAGTATTAATGGAGTCAAAACACAATTCAAAATCATGCTTAAAACATAATTCAAGATCATGTAATTCAAAAACTATTTCACAAAAAGTAAGTCTCTTTAGACTAATAGAGCCTTTTGTATTTCAATGTGTAGATTATAAGCTTCTGTTTTGCATTCTAGTCAAACTGCCAAGTCAAGAAAACATTTTTAAGGCTCTAATTCCTAATGTTTGGAGGAGGTTAATACTATCAACATCTATCATCTGTAATTTCAATATGTTCTTTGATTTTCCAGATATTTAGATTTACATAACAGGCTTCAACCATCCTTGATAATCATAAGATACATATGAAAACAGATTTACATAATAGGCTTCAACCGTCCTCGATAATCATAAGATACACATGAAAACACATGTAAAATCTACAAAGATCAGATTAGTTGCTAGATTTGCAATGCTTTCTCTTTCTACACTATTGTTGTAACAAATTTGATAATAACCAAGGTTTGAAGGCTTCTGGGTTGATAGCATAATATATATATATATATATCTATATATATACATATAAAATATACATGTAAAATATATATGTTAGTCGTGAAATCAGAGAACATCTAAACTTTATGCGTACATAGCTAGTCTTGGATTTTCTTTATGTGTATATATAATATAAATATTCTCAACCTTTTTACAAAAAACAAACACCCAAATCCTAGTCCACTTTCATCGTACAAATAGAGCACAATTTTCTAAAGGTGCAGCAGTGTCTATTACTGCCTTCTTGCCTTCACATAATTATCACATCCCTAAACTGATGCAAAGATGTTACCTCTGTGAATTTTGCACACTCTGATTTCCACTAAAGTCAGATATTCCTTTTCAGTGAAAACTTAAAAACTCTAGGTTTTGTTAATTTTGTTATGAAGTTTCAATTTTTTCCTGGACCTTTTAAAATTTTGATACAAAGATTCAATTTCAAACAAGATATAAAGATTCATTTTTTTTCCTTAAAAAAAAAAAGAAAACAACAAAAAATGGGGGAAGAAAACATCTAGTAGCAAGTATTGAAGAAAAGCTTTCAGAGAAATTGAAGAAAAAAATCTACAAGAGAACTCAAAAAAAAAACAAAAAAGATCTACGACAGTACCTAGTCATGGTTAGTTCTTCTATTTGTGCTGGTTGTCTTCGTCTTCGTTGAAGATTTGAGGCGCTGAGATTTTGGTTGAAGGTAGACGCCGCGACTACGAGGAAAGAGAAAGAAAGAGATTAGAGAAGGCAAAGGCGGTGACTGAGAGGAAAGAGGGAACAAGAGAGAGAGTTACATTAGAGATTCTAGGTCTAGGGTTAAAATGTTAATAAATATTTCTTTTTTTAAATGATAATATATACAGCATTTTTAAATGCATATCATATATAAAATATGAATATTTTTAATATATAAAATTAACAATTTGGTTAATTCGATCTATTTGGTTAATCTTTTAGCTACCCAAATCGAACCCAATAGATCTTTTTTTAAAAAAAAAAAATTGAATAACCGAATCGAATAAACTGAACTCAATTTGGTTTAGTTTGCTTTTCGGTTCAGTTCGATTTTGCTTACCCTTAAAGAAAATCTAGCACCGGTATGGTACCGGTTAAAGAAATTTCGATGCCTAAGTAAAAATATTTCTAAAGATGGAAAGTTTTTGGAAGGGGATAAATAGAAATGAATGAGTTACCTTATTTGGAATCACGGGATCCTATTTATAGTTTAAAGGGGTTAGACACGTGTCATCCTTGTCCTATTGTATTAGGGATTGTCGAGCATCACGATCCTTGGTCGGGTAGTCTTTTGGGTAGTTGGTCAATCTTATTCTGACATTACCTTATAGGTGGCTCCCAATAACAACACGGCGCAACCCGAGTTGGTATCGTCCTTGTACTTCTTTTCTCCATCCAAGGTTGTGGGTACAACCAAATCTCAAATCAATAGCTCTCATTTGGGGACATACCGTATCGAGATGTTGTCAAATGCTTACCCGATCATATAACTTAGTACTTAGACATTTTCTGTGTTTTTAACACGTCTTTGGTTCATTTCTTCTTTCCTGCATACGTGTGAGATTCACGAGTCAACGCGTGTGTTCCGTAATAATGGCATTTTTTTGAAACGCGCGACAGAGTCGCCATCAGAGACGGACTGTTCACTTAACCAGCGTTTTAGGCATCTTTTTTGAATTTCAAATGACTTTGTGCTGGGGTATAAATATGAATCTTTTCTCTTCTATTTCTTTTTCATTTTTATGCTTATTTGCTCTTTCATATATCCAGATTTTTTCTCCTCACTTTCCCGAGCTTCTACACACTGCTTCCTTTGTTATCTACTCTCAATCGTTGTTAAGGGCTTTTCTAGCGTTACTTTTTGGCTTCATTAGTCTTCCATCTCGAGGCTTTATATGCACATTTCTTCATCACAGGTATGCCTTCTTTCCCATATTTCCATCTCCTTCTCTTATTTTCATTTGCTCTTTTTATCTAAATCTACTTCCTGCATAATTGTTCTTTCTCTTTTGCTCTCTTTGCCTAGGTTGAAACATTTTATGTTTGAATCCCCTAATCTGCATAATAATAAAGAGAATAACCTGTTAGAGCCTAGGTTTAACGACCATAGGATTAGGGTTTCTTTGGGCTTTTCTGCCATTTTTTATAACTTATTCGACACCTACTCCTACCTGACAATTTGATACCTTAGACTTTTCTGTTATACGTAGACCCTAATTGTATAATAGACTCTACAATTTGGCACCCACCGTGGGGGAGATTATTGAATCAGAGTGATCGGAAAGTGTCGCAAACCATGGTTAGAATCAAATACTCAAATGGTTAACAAGAATCCTGTACAAAACCTCTATTCCAAGGTCGCTGGACTGGAGGCCAAACTCGCCTCACAAGCCAAGGAAGCAGATGTGTAGAGACAAATCACCAAATAAGAGAAGGATGAATCAAAGTTAAAGATGAAAGGTCTAGAAAAATAACGGTTTGCGTCTGTCACCCCGGCAGCACAAACAGTCACTAAGTTTACGGCGACATCTGGGAATGTGCCGTCAAAGCAACCTTTAGAGGTCCTAGACAACCCAGAGGAAGACCAACATTCAGATCTAGACAAGACATCAAATGGCCAAGTTAGTTGACAGCCTACAAGTGAAATTGGGAAAAAAATTCAGTTGCTAGGTTAGAGATGCCCTAGGCTCTGGCCATAAAGAAAGTTGTCTCGGAGGAAGAGGTTACGTTTGTGAACTTTGAACTTCAGTTTGATCAGTCGCCTTTTTGGAAAAAAGTTGAGCAGTTTGAGATGCCGGTTAACTTGGTACCATATGGGAAGGACCATATCAAATAGTAGCAGGCACAGGATCAAATATGTACCAGTCACAGACTTTGGATAGAAAGAATATACAACATAACTAGAATGCAGTACACCTAAAAAAGTTATTATTTCTAGTTTTACACTTTAGAAAAATTATTTTCCTTTGCTTGCTTTAAAATCATTGTTATCAACAAATATTCAACAATTTGATGAAGTTATGATTAACAACCAATTTAGTCATTCCATTCGAGGACAGCTTTCCCTACAGCTAATGACACATTAGTTTGCGACCCAAGAATCGGGTCAAACTAAGAGTATATAAGTCTGCAAACCCAAGAATTAGGTCCAGTTTTGCATATCATCAAGTCTGCAAACCCAAGAATCAGATCCGACTTCAAATGTTAACAAGTTTGTGAACCCAAGAATTGGGTACAACTTCGAATGTCAACAAGCCTGCAAACCCAAGAATCTGGTTCGATTTTGCATATCATCAAGTCTATAAACCTAAGAATCAGGTCTACCTTCGAATGTCATCAAGTCTATGAACCCAAGAATCGGGTTTGGCTTCAAATGTTAACAAGCTGCAAACCCAAGAATTCGGTCTAGTTTTGCATATCATCAAGTTAGTGAACCAAAAAATTAGGTCTAGCTTTGCATATCATCAAGCTTGTGAACCTAAGAATCAGGCCCAGCTTCGAATGTCAACAAGTCTACAATCCAAGAACCGGGTTTAACATAGGTTACCATTCATTTGCAACACGAAAGTCATGTCTCAGGAAACCCATATAAGTCTACAACCCAAGAATCGGGCCTGACTCTACTTGAACTACTAATATGCGACCCAACAAGTGGGTCTAATGCCAATGTGATTCCACAAGTCACAAGCCCCAGACACATGTTCATAAGGTCTGTAATCCCATAAGGGATGTACTATTATCCATAGCATAGAGTAGTGATACATCTTTGTATAAAATGGCGAGTTCTGTAATCTATAATAACCCTTTTTTTCTTTATAGAGGCACACGAGATGCCTAAACAGGATACAAGTAGCATTATAAATTTGAGATATAGAGCCTAGATACGTGGATAGTACCAAGGTGCACAACCAATTTGGGCTCTAATTGAGACGAGAACATTAATCGAATCACATAGAAGCAAATAACCCTTGACCAAGGTATTGGTCAAAGACTTAAAGTTTCCAATCAAGTAGAGGTAGTCAAGTCACAAGAGTTGCTACATATAGCAAGAGGTGAATAAATTTCACATAGCAACGCAACTATGAGTTGTAAAGATCACTTTGAAGCCAAGAAACAAGAGTAAAAAAAATTGGCTACATAGGAAATTGAGAAAGAGAACAAATCTTGCAATTGGACTAAAAAATTTGTTGCAGAGATTTTTGGTGATGAACAAAGTCAATATTTGCCAAAGATCTTTCTACAAGAGCATGAGCAAAATTTGAAAAGCCAATGGAGCTATATGCCAGCTAGGAAGGAAAAATGGTGCATGGCATTTAATGGATGAAGAAAATAGCCATCTTGCATTAATTGTTTGTCTCTCATTTTTGCCTATAAATAGCAAGCCCAGGAGAAGCATTTCATCCAAGCAAGAAGCAATTCAAAACATTTAGAGAGAATAAGAAAGAATTCTCCTAATTGTAGTATTTCTTCCACTTGTTATATAAATTAGTGTGATAGTAGTTTCTTCTATTATAAAAGAGAGTAAAATTGTTCTCACCTTATTTTAGAGAGAAGATTGTAAAATTTTTACATATAGTGAAATTCTCTTTACTTGCTCGTGGTTTTTTCCTCGATTTGTTTGAGGGTTTTTCATATAAAATTTTGGTGTCTCAATCATCTATTTTCTCTGATTTCCTATTTTAGCTGCGTGATCTTGCTTAGACAACCCTACCATTCCACTGCACCACAAGTCAACAGTGGTATCACACCCCAACAGTGGTATAAGAGCCACGAGTTGAGGGTATTGTTACTATTTACACATTACTATATATAGTTACGGGCCGTTACTATACACAGTATTGTTCATGTATACAGTATTGTTCACAGTAAAATAGTGGGAGTAGGTTCAATTCCAAAAGCATATCATTATCAACACTATGGCGATGAAATACGAAATAAAGAAGTTCAATGAGTTCAGTGAGAGTAATTTCTCTATGTGGAAATTAAAGATGAAAGCCATTCTGAGAAAGGATAACTATCTTGCAGCAATTGAAGGCTGGCCAACAGGGGTAACATACAACAAGTGGAAAGAGATGGACGACGTTGCTATTGCAATTTGCATCTGGCATTGGCAGATTTGATGCTATCGAGTGTCGAGGAAAAAAAGTCAACAAAAGAAATTTGGAATACATTGACTAAATTATACGAGGTCAAGTCACTTCACAATAAGATTTTCATGAAGAAGAGACTTTATACTCTTCGAATGGGATAGACCACATCAGTTACAGAACATATCAACATCTTAAATACACTGGTTTCTCAATTCACTTCGTTGGGTCATAAAATAGCGGAGCTTGAACATACAGAGATCTTACTTCAAAGTCTACCTGATTTGTATGACCAACTCATCATCAACTGCACCAACAATGTTCTCATAGACAGTTTAGTCTTCGACGACGTTGCAGTTGCCCCTATAGAAGAGAAGTCCAGGCGTAAAAATAGGAAGAACAGAGTAGGAAACTCAAAACAAGTAGAGGCACTAATGATGATGAGAGGCAGACCAACACAGCGTGGCTTAAATGGGAGTCATAATGACGGTAGATCGAAAAGTAAGAAAAATATCAAGTGCTACAATTGTGGCAAAAAAAGGGGCACGTTAAAAGGGATTATTAGCGCAACAAGACAACTCTCGAGGTCACCAATTCTCAGGGATTTGTTGCGGGTACTTCTGGTGATAGAGACGTCTTATACAACGAAGCAACAGCAACTTTTAAAGGCAAAAAGAAGCTTACTGATGTATAGATAATGGATTCGGGAATGACGTGGCACATGGCCTCTCGTCGAGAATGGTTCCACACATATGAACCATGCTTTAGAGGATCTGTGTATATAGGTAATGACCGTGCCTTAGAGATTACTGAAACCAGTACCATCAAAATAAAAATGTATGATGGTACAATTCGCACCATTGAAGGAGTACGACACGTGAAGGTATTAAAGAAGAATTTGTTGTCTCTTGGACAACTAGATAACCTTGGCTACAAGACCCATATTGAGGATGGGATCATGAAGGTTGTCAAAGGTGCGTTTGTAATGATCAAGGTAGAAAAGATCACGGTACATCTATACATACTGCTAAGAGATACGTTGTAGGAGGCAGATTTATCTGTTGCATTAACTAGCCAAGAAAAATCAATGGTAATATGGCATCGCAGACTTGGCCACATGTCCAAAAGAGGTTTAAAGATTCTTGCAGAACATAATCTCTTACATGGGCTCAAGTCAATAAATTATCGTTTTGTGAACACTATGTGACTCGCAAGTAGCACAGATTATCATTAGAAAGATCTACTGCCAGAAGTAAACATATTCTGGACTTTGTTCATTCAGATATATGGGAATCGCCAATTTTATCCTTTGGAGAAGCAAAGTATCTTGTATCATTCATTACTGACTACTCTAGGAGATTGTGGGTGTACCCAATCAAGAACAAGTCAGATGTGTTTTCAATATTCAATTAATACAAAGCGCAGGTGGAACTTGAATCCAGCAAAAGGATCAAGTGTTTGAGGACAAACAATGTAGTTTCTAACGAGAATTTTCTTGCATTTTGCAAGCATGAGGGTATTCAGAGGCAGTTCACAGTTCCTCATACACATCAGTAAAATGGAGCTGCAGAGCGGATGAATAGACTTTACTCAAAAAATGAGAGCGATGTTGGAAACTGCAGGTCTAGCCAAGTTATTCTAGGTAGAAACAGTCAAAATCGCCTGTCACCTGATAAACCGATCACCGTCAATGGCTATTATGTTAAAGACACCAATGGAAATATGGACCGATAAACCTACAGATTATTCCACCTTATATGTTTTTAGATGTCCCCCATACGTGATGTATGGTTCCCAAGAAAGAACGAAGTTGGATCCGAAATTCAGGAAATGTATATTCTTGAGATATGCTGACGGCGTTAAGGGGTATCGCTTGTGGGATCCCACTAACCACGATGTTATCGTCAGCAGAGAAATGATCTTTGTAGAGAGTAAACTACAAAGTGAAGAAGGTGATAGAATTGGAAAGAAGACTACTGTAGTGGAAGTTGAAGATAAACCAAAACAAGAAGACGCTTATTCTGAAGCTGCACCAGAGCACAAGAAACAAGAACTAAAGGAGACAGAGATTACAGAAGTCCGACGTTCATCACGTCAGACAACAAGACCATCATAACACTCTGATTATGTTATGGCAAGTAATGTTGCGTATTGTCTTCTAACGAAGGATGGAGAACCATCAACTTATCACGAGGCTGTAAATAGTCTCGATGTTGCACTGTAGATAACAGCAATGCAGGAAGAGATCGAAGCTTTACACAAAAACAAGATATAGGAGCTTGTTCCATTACCACTCAGAAGGAAAGCCATCGGCAACAAATAGGTCTACAAGATCAAACGAGATGGCAATGATCAAGTGGAGCAATATCGTGCAAGACTAGTGGTGAATCGATTTACTCAAAAAGAAGGTATTGACTTCAAAAAGATCTTATCTCTGTGGTTAGACTTACAACTGTCAAAGTAGTCCTGGCTATGTGTGCTATGTTCAATTTACATCTAGAACAATTAGATGTAAAGAAGGCTTTTCTTTATGGAGAACTTGAAGAAGAGATTTATATGTTCCAACCAGAAGGATTTATTAAGAAAGGAAAAGAAAACTTGGTTTGCAGGTTAACCAAATCTCTGTACGGTCTAAAACAAGTGCCAAGGTATTGGTACAAGAGATTTGATTCCTTCATAATTAGCCTCGGTTACAACAGACTCAACGCAGACCATTGTATGTATTACAAGAGGTTTGAAGATGATGATTTCATCGTTCTGCTCTTGTGCGTGGACGACATACTGGTAGCAGGCCCCCAGCAAAGATCTTGTCCAAGAATTGAAGGCACAGTTGTTTAGGGAGTTTGACATGAAGGATTTGTGAACCAGCAAACAAGATTTTAGAGATGCAAATTCATCGAGACAGAAAAGGTAGGAGTATGGATTTTCCAGAAGAACTACTTCAGGAAAATCTTGCGGCGCTTCAACATGCAAGATTGTAAGGAAATCTCAACCCCACTTCCTATCAACTATAAATTATCCTCAATTATGTGTCCTAGTAATGAAGTGGAGAGGATAGATATGTCTCGAGTATTGTATGAATCAGTAGCGAGAAGTCTTATGTTCGCTATGATATGTATAAGACCATATATTGCTCAAGTTATTGGAACGGTCAGTCGGTTCATGACGAAACCTGGTAAAGAGCATTGGAATACTATTAAGAGGACCTTGAGATACATCAAAGAGACCTCGAATGTTGCAGTATGTTATGGAGGATCAGAATTTACTATCAAGGGCTACGTCAATTCAGATTTTGTAGGTGATACTAATAAATAGAAATCTACTATGGGTTATGTGTTTACACTTACGGGAGGAGTGGTAGGCTAGGTATCCAAGTTACAAACTGTTGTGGCACTCTCTACAACAGAGGTCGAGTACATGGCAGCTACACACGCTTGTAAAGAAGCAATATGGATTCAGAGGTTAATAGAGGAACTCGGGCACAAACAAGAGAAGATTTCCTTGTATTGTGATAGTTAGAGTGCTTGCATATTGCAAAGAATCCAACCTTTCATTCTAGGACGAAGAACTTAGGTGTTCAATATCACTTTGTCTGTGAAGTAGTGGAGGAAAGAAGTGTGCACATGCAGAAGATTCACACTAACGAGAACCTAGCAGATGTTATGACGAAGCCGATTAATGTTGACAAGTTTGTCTGGAGTAGATCCTCTTGTGGCCTTGCAAAGACGTAAGCAACATGGTAATGACAAGTTTGGAGAGATTTTAGGAAGAACTCAAAGTGAACTTTAAGTAGGAGAATGTAAGTTGTAAAGCTCACTTTGAAGCCAAGAAACAAGAGTAAAAAATGTTGGCTGCATAGGAAATTGAGAAAGGGAACAAATCTTGTAATTGGACTCAAAAATTTGCTGCAGAGATTTTTGGTGGTGAACAAAGTCAATATTTGCCAAAGATCTTCTTGCAAGAGCATGCAAAATTTGAAAAGCCAATGGAGCTATATGCAAGCTAGGAAGAAAAAATGGTGCATGCCATTTAATGGATGAAGAAAATAGTCATCTTGCATTAATTGTTTGTCTCCCATTTTTGACGATAAATAGCAAGCCTAGGAGAAGCATTTCATCCAAGCAAGAAGCAATTCAAAGCATTTAAAGAGAATAAGAAAGAATTCTTCTAAGTGTAGCATTTCTTCCACTTGTTACATAAATTAGTGTGATAGTGAATTTCTCCTATTATAAAAGAGAGTAAAATTGTTCTATCCTTATTTTAGAGAGAATGTTGTAAAATTTTTACACATAGTGAAATCTTCCTTACTTGCCCGTGGTTTTTTCCTCAATTTGTTTAAGGATTTTTCACGTAAACTTTTGGTGTCTCAATTATCCATTTTCTCTAATTTTTTCTTTTAGTTGCGTGATCTTGCTTCGAAAACTCTATCATTCCGCGGCACCACACCCCAATAGCGACCACGGTCTCAGCCTCTTTTTTGGAATGCTTAACCTCTTCACGAACCTCCAGCAGTTAAGTCACGACATTGTCATGGTCCAGCTGAACCTTGGTTAGCTCTAATCTTGAGATCACTCAATTCCTAGAGTAGTTCATGTTCACGGGTACTCTTGGAATGTAATTCTTTCTTCACATCGCTTGCCTGTAACTTCTTCTTCTTCTTCTTCTTCTTCATCATCATCATCATCATCATTAACCTTATATATAAATACATGAATATATCTTTGTTTAAAAATAAATACAAGAATTTAAAAAAAAACAATAAAAATAATACAAGTATGAATAACTTGTAGCCAATTAAAAAAAAAATACAGCTAATGGAATAAGCATATATGTCTTAGTACGCAATAGTAGATGTAGTTCAACTTTCACAAGAAATCAAAAACTCAAACAAGACTCCTCCATCTTCAGATGTCTTCAACAAAATTTACATATGATGATGATGATAATGATGACAATGATGATGGTGATGGTGATGGTGCTGATGATGATGATGATGATAATTGATCGACTAAAGTAAGGCTGTTAATGTCTTTTTTATGTAGATTTTGACACCATTAGGAGGGCGTAAATAACAGAGGCTTTGCGTGAAACTTTTTTCACTACAAGGATTTGCTGTGAGACTTTTCGTACCGTAAAGGAGTGTCATACACTTATAATAGACCACAGAGGAGTCTAGTGCGCTTTACCCAAACATTTCTTATCTAGATGTCCTAAAGAGTTGAGAATTTTAATTTGTCTCAATTGAAAAATGGAACAATATGGATAGAAGATTTACCTTGTGTGAATCATTATTGGTTTCATATCAATAATATTAGTTGTTTTAACATGTTAAGGATTGAAGATACATATGTAATCACATACAAAAATTCGTTAAAGAAGCCACTGCCTATATGGATTTTGAAAAATTTAGTCCTCTGCAATTCCTTGTCGGTAACCCATGTAAATAACTATTGGTGGCTGTAAAACTGTCATCTCAGGGGATAGTTTAAATGATTGAAATTAGTTCTCTAGGGGTGAGGTCGATGTTCAAATTTTATAGGGTGAGAATTTCAAAAAAGAGAAAAAAAACATTGCTAAAAATGGCAATTCATTTCTGTGTTCTTTTGTAGTGATTGTATTTTATTATTATTATTATTATTATTATTATTATTATTATTATTATTATTATTATTATTATTATTATTATTATTATTATTATTATTATTATTATCCGCACTTCTTCCCCTCCCCTGGTCCAACACAATAATCAGCTGTCTTTTGTTGCCCTACAACTATTCTTATCCATTTAATTTCCCATAGCTTATGGTTTTTTTGAAACAAAGAAAAGGAAATTTTACCTTCAAAGTTCCACCTCTTTGGGTGAGATTTTCTTTTTTTTCCTCTTTGGATATTGTTTGACTGTTCTGCTATGTTTGAAAGAAGCCAAAGAAAATTTCTATTGTTCTACTAAAATTGTTTTTTTTGGTTATTTGACCTTTTGCGTGATATTAAACTTACTTCAATGGACAAGTATCTTCTCCTAACTCCTCTTTGATCCTAACATTCTAAGTTCAAATCTCAACCATATATTTTATCTTTAAAATATCAAATAGATCTTTGCAATTGATTTAAATAATATTTCACCTCTCACCTCTTAATTGCCTCTACCAAAAATAATTTGATCTCTTATACCAAAAATAATATTCCCTCTCATATCAAAAATAATTTTCCACCTCTATTTTTTCTCCCATACCAAAAACAATTATTAATTCTTCTTTTTTGCCATTGCAAACTTTTTTTTCTTTTTTGACTAATAGTATGTTTGGAATGATCTTATTTTAAGATGCTTATCTTATTAAAATATGGAGATATCTTATAAGATTTAAGATATTTTATCACATACACCATGTATTTTATAGTTATAAAAAATAAAATAGGATGGATTACTTATTTTTTATAACATAAAAAGTATGGTTTGTTTTGAATTTTTTAAAGGATGCATGATAAGATGTTTTAAATCTTATAAGATTTTCCTCCATTTTAATAGGATAAATATCTTAAAATAAGATTATAATAAATAGAGCATAAATATCAAAATGTCGTATTTGAAACTGATTCTTCCCTCGTTCATGCAATTAAGATTAATGGAGATACAAGATGCTGGAAGTAACTTAAATGAAGTGAAAGCAATTCTTTTAATCCTTCACATAAATCCGACCTTCTTTGTCTCCCTTGTTAAAAGAAAAACTATCGATGTTCAATGCGAGAAGTTTATGATTATATCCTATAATCAAGAACCACACTTGTTGATACAGCCTCGAGATACATGCGTGCATCTAAGCTCAGTGAGAGTGATTCACATTGTATATATTTCATATTTGTACAAGACCTTATATTGTATAACACACGCCTCATTGAGCTCGCTTGGGTGATTTCACGAGGAAGTGATTGATACTCAGATTGAATTTCTCCTCATCCATGTGATCTTCCAACAAACAAACATTTTTTTTTTTTTTTTTAAAAAGGCACTAGATTGCATATGGTGAACGTATGGTGATTTCATGGATTGCATATGGTGAACGTATGGTGATTTCATGACATTACTTTTGCAATGGCGGAAAAGAAAAATGGAAAATTATTTTTGGTATGGGAGAAAAAAATATTTTTAGTGGAGGTGAAAAATTATTTTTGGGAGAGAAAATTATTTTTGGTATAAGAGATCAAATTATTTTTGGTGGAGGTAGTTAAGAGGTGAGAGGTGGGATATTTAAATCAATGGTAAAGATCTATTTGATATTTTAAGAATAAAATATACGGTTAAGATTTAAAGTTAGAACGTTAGAACCAAAGAGGAGTTAGCAGAGAATGCTTGTCTATTGGTCCAACTCGAATAGCCAACTTTTTCGTCTTTGCATAAAGGGACTCTTTATTTCAATTTTATTCCAACATCCTCCCTATTTTTCTTTCTTATCTTAGTGTTATTCCAATGACCTCCCTCTTTTTTCACTCTCCATATAATTCCATTTTTAACATTTTTTGTTTATTTTCAACTACACGTTATTGTATTGTTTTAGAAAATTTAAAGATTATAATAAAATTTTAATTATTTATATTATTTTTCATTTACTTTTTTATTTTTATAGTAAAATAGTAAGTTAACATCAATGTTAATAAGATATAAATAAGTATATTATAATATCCAAAAAAAAAAGAAGTGCCTTTTGAGAAACTAAAATTTCTTGCTTCTAGATTAGGTTCAATTTGAGTTTTGTCTTCTTCTTTTTTTTTTCAGAATTTTAACTTCTTAAAAAGCCAAACTAAACACATATTCCAAAAATAATATACTTTTTACAGGAACAAGTACTTTTCATTACAAAACCCCAACCAAGACAGCCCCTCAGAGCATTTCAATTTTTAAAGTTCTAACTGAATATGCCTAATTTCTCTTATTCACAAATTTCTTAGACGTTATGAGCAAACTAAGGTTCATTTGAATTGGATTTATTTATAAAAGAAAATTATTATTTTGAAAATTTTTACTACAAAAAAAGTATATAATAGGTGGTGGTAAAATCACCCTGATATTTTTTAAACCCGTGACAGTATGGGAATCACTTTTTTAAACTGCCGCCTATATATAATTCCCAAAAAAAAAAATATCATGTTTTATCCATAGTTCAAATCTTAAACATTTTTTATTGTAGCATCCTATGATCACACCATTTATCAGTCAAATTAAGAGTATATTCATTAATTATCTCCCATAAAATATATATATATATATATATATATTATCAAAGTCCCTACCTATAAAATAAACCACCGCCTATTCCTAGTTATTTTGCAGTGAAATTGTTACCTGTTCTTATTTTTTTATAGTGAATATTTGCATAAGTATTTGAATTTAATTAAAAAATTAAAAATCTGAGAAAGTTAACTTTTTAACTTTTTCAAAAAACTAAAAATTTGAACTTCTGAAAAAAGAAAAAATTCGAGTTTACGCGCTCTGATGCAACCTGAAACAGTGGTAGTTGGGAAAAGGCATCACCAAGTGCTTTTACTGTACCACTTGCATCTCTTGTCTTACGTCTTTGTAATTAGGATTAGTCTTCCATCAATTGAACTGATATTAGTACGATTGAAAATTTGTAGTTTTCGAATAAAAATTTATAAGCTAAAAATAAAAATTTGTAGGTCAAAAACAAAAATTTATCTATAAATTTTTGTTTGAAAACTTTAAAAATTCATAGATAAAAATTTTTTGATCTACAAATTTTTATTCTAAAATTACAAATTTTTCAATCGACTAATGAAAGAGGTTCCCAATTATATTATGCAATGGCAATTATTGTAGTGTGACCCTACTTTATCATTGACCTCCCACAAGCCACTCAAATCTTATGCATTTCGGTTTACCCTTTCACATAAGTTATTGATCTGGTTTGCTATGCAAATGGTTTAGATCGTTGCACATTCTTTATTAGAATTTAATTTTGAAATAATGATGTATAGAAACCCATAAGATGTACATATGTATGATAGGTCATCTCTAACACCTTACCTACTTTTTCCCTACAAGTTCAGTTTTACTCCAATAACTCCCTTACATACTTTCAATAAAACCCTTCATTTACAAATTTTCTATTTTAGTTTTACTCCAACAGTATCCCTATTTTAAAAACCCCTATCCTTATATTACTTTATTATTTTCGTAAAATAAATTCTTGTAAATTTTAATGTTATCTATACTTGTTATTGTATATATTACTATTTAATTATTACTTAATTATTATTATCATTTTTGGTATTATTCTCCTATACTTGTGGGTCCACCACTACTTGAAGGTTATATCAAATAAAAAAGAATAATTGGCAACATGATATTAACCCCTTAAATATGACCTTGATAGGTTATAGGTGACTGGTAGACCAGAAGTCTAGAACAATCACAGAATAATAATACTAGACTCACATGCTTATCCTCTTTGATTGCGTCAACTTATGTTGCATCTTTGTTGTAACGTCCTCCTACATCGATTTTTTGTAAGATTTGTATACACTTTATACTAACTTGAGTTCACTACTATTATGTTGTCAGTTGATTAATTTCAATATGTTAGTAGATCAATAGTTCAGTTTGCGTCGTTACACTTGTAGCACTACAAGGAATGATGCCAATAATTACATATATTTTGATCTCTAGTTACATTTAAAAATATAATTAAAAATTTTGTTGCACATGCTACAAGTGTAATTAACATTGATGCAACAAAAAATATTGCCACATTTAAAACTGTAGCTATTATTTGCTACATTTAAAAATATAGCTAATATTAATTACATTTTGAAATATAGCTAAGGTTTACTTTATACACAGATACATACGTACACACTCAAAATTATTGTATCCTAAACACTCAAACTAAAATAAAATAGTTTAATGTGTGAACCCAAAAAAAAAAATAGAATTAAAATTAGAATAAAACTTGAACTGTAATATTAATGGTTCAATTTGTATAAAAATTAAATTAAGAAAAACCAATAAAAGAGAGTTTTGCCTCAATTGGTTTATAGACAATATGGTATTGTAACATTCCCAAATCCACCGATGTGGGACAAAAGATATGCTATAGCCTTCAACTTCATGCTTTTGAAGTGTATCAAGCAAATGTCACTCGTGCTTACCAATTATTTAGCTACACTTGGAAGTGTAACCAAATGGTTGGCATATAAAAAATTATACAAAGATATTTTATTACACTTAGAAGTGTAACTATTTTAACTACACTTGAAAGTGTAACCAAATGGTTGGTATACAAAGATATTTTATTACACTTTAAAGTGTAACTATTTCTCTGCACTTGCTTCAAGTATAATGAAAAAAATGTAATTACTGGCATAAAATATTGTAGTGTAATAGTTGGGTAATTGGGGTTGGGGTTGAAATTATAATAACTTCGATTGAAATCTCATAAGGAATACGAGTAAGGTTAGGATAAATGTGACCGGAAGATAAAAATAAATAAAAAAATTTAATAGTGGTCCAAACCTTCAGAAAAGGTTTGGACGCTTCCTTGAATCTAAAAGGTGCGAGGCCTTGGTGGATCAGTTCTGTCTCTTTGGACCATTCAAAAACTTACATGTACTGGATCAGTTATTAACCCAATTTGTAATTCATTCATATCCAAAACAATGAGAAGCGCGGGAATAATGTTTTCTCTAACAAAAAATTCGTAATTATTTTGACTTATCACAAAATTATTTTAAAAACTTGTTCAGAAATAATTTATGTAAAAAATATTTTGTTCTTCTATTCTCAAACTTCAATCTAAAATTATGCTAAAAACTATTTTATAATAATAACAATAACAACAACAACAACAATAATAATAATAATAGAAGTAATAGTAGTAGTAATAATAATATTAATAAACAACAACAACGACAACGATACACAATTCAACACAAACCCTAGCTATACTTGTTAATTACTTCTAGGCACGTATTTCGAATTTGAATCCTCTAGAAACTAACATAAAATTATATTTTATTTTAATGTCATAACATTATAGTGCCGTGATTCTCCTGCAGATCCACTAAATCCAAATTAAACCCCATATTTTTTTATCGCGAAATGATATTCTAGGATTCTTGTCTTTGGCGTCAACATGTGCAAAGATCCATAAGAAATACGAAATAATATCTGCCTTTCCAATTTGTACGTGAATATGTGTTTATATAGGTGAAATATGTTCACTTAGACTGGATTGAATTCTTAAAAGTTTTTGAAAGTATTGGGTTCAAGAAATTATGGGAACTTGAACGTATGTGTTTATATCAATTAACATACAAGTTAAATTGAACATGGATCCTCTCTTATTTTTTATTTTCTCTTATATATAGACGGAATGATATGAATTATTCACTTAAGATGAAATTAATCCCCACCTTTTATTTTAAAATTTAAATTATTTATCAACATCTTTCTTTTTCTCCTTTTTGATTTAAAATAAAAAGTGGAGATTAATTTCATCCAATGTGAATGATTCAGATCATCTTTTCTATATATAAGAGAGAATAAAAAATAGGAGAAAATTCTTGTCTGGTTATATTATAAATTATCATTAAGTTATTTAAGTAGGACTAGGTGGG
This sequence comes from Cordia subcordata, assembly GCA_028554755.1. Lineage (NCBI taxonomy): Eukaryota > Viridiplantae > Streptophyta > Magnoliopsida > Boraginales > Cordiaceae > Cordia > Cordia subcordata. The sequence goes on from JAPTOF010000019.1 coordinate 9,825,819, forward strand.
CACATAACTCATTCCCATAATAGAAAATTATTTTTACCCTTACAAATATGGAGATGGGAGAGAAGTATAATAACTACAAATGATGGATCATGTGCTCAAAACAAGTAGCTAATCGTGGGATACAACTGAGTTGTAAATATTAATAATTGCATCTATAGATGGTTACTACTTACTGGTATACAAATCATTAAGCATGAACTCCAAGATGTCTTTCAATTTTATTAAATTCCAACAGAAATTTGTTGGACGAATCAGAAGATGAAGATTTTTGTCGTCAGATTTGCGCCCATTAGTCTATCTATGGCCCAAGCTTAGTGGGTGTTCGTTTGGTAACAAGCAAGCCCATGGAATATCATTAATAAAGTTATATAAATCTGTTTAAGAAGAGCTATCTAAATCTAGTTAAGGAAACCTAAATTCATTATTGAACCAACCTAATTCGATTAAACTTAAGCCTATAAATAAAATGTTATGTAAAACATAATACACAACAGCAAAAATCTATTACACATATATTTTCTCTTGCAATAAAACTACTCTCTATTATAATTCTTTCTTGGTCTCAGTATGGATACCTATAGAGTCTTCATATTTTTAGAGGAGATACAACTTAGTTAAAGCATGCTACAAGAGATATTCTCCTTTACTAAACTTGTTAGTATATTCATAACATAAATAAATGGCTTATGATTCACTACGTTACTTTTCCTCTGCCAAATTATTGGTGCTTATAACTTTTGCTACACTATGCCAAAATATACATATAATATATTTACAGAAAGCCTAAAATATCTAGTTTCTGACGGTGTAAACATCAACTAGAGAATCGAACTATATAGTAAGATGTTTGCATATAAAGTTGACTGAAAATAACATCTAAATTTCAGATTCTTTTCTTCCAGTTTCATCACATCAAGTTTAAGCACACATATCTCTCTCATTTTAAATCCAAATCAAACATATAATATACCATTTGAAAGCCCTCTAAACAACCTTTCCATACATATTCAAGTTGTAGAGCATTGCATAGCAGTCTAAGTGATAAAAACAGGCAAAAAAGTACCCTGAAAACATGAAATTCAAATTTTCTAGAAAATTAATAACTTAAAGAATTCATGAACTAATAAAAAATTTCATGTTTATTAATGTGAAAATGCATCATAAACATTAGAATACAAGTATTACAAGATTTGATTCCATACATTGGAGATTAAACATATATAATGTCTTATAGAAATAAATATTAAGACATGCCCAAATTACCTGTTACTTGTATTACTGATCAGGAAGTAAATAAGAAATAAAATTATTAACTTATAATTTCATGAATTGATTATTAATTTCATGTTTATTAGGTGAAAATGCTTCATAAGCATCATAAGTATTACAAGCTCTAATACCATATTTTGGAGATTAAACATATATAATCTCATATAAAAATAAATATATAAGACATGCCCAAAATTACCTATTATTTGTATTACTGATCAATAAGTAAGTAATGAATAAATATACCTAATTTCACAGCCTAAAAGTCTCTGTTCAATGATCTTGATGTTGTTTTTAAAGAGAGCAAGCAGAGTCAGAAAAATTGTAAAGAGGGAGGGAGAGAGAGTGTTTGGAAAGATACTACAAATATTTTCTTTTGTGTTAGTAATTATATTTCCAAACACTAAAAGTTTTTTCTTTCGTGTCAATAGTTATATCGGATATAACTAATGTAAACTGCTCTAAGCGCTTATTTTATCTGGGTCGAGTTGACCCACTATGGGCAACCCAACTGGAAATCTTGTAGTATGCAACCAGTGTCTATGTAGACTAAAGCTAACTTAGTGCCTAAGACTAAGAAGTAAATACAAGAAAATTTCATAAGGTGATCTAATCTTATCATAAGGAAAGAGAGAAATCAAACAGTAATTGTTCTTTGGTCAAAAAATAACTTTCATTAATCTATAAACAATCATTAGACAAAAGGTCCAAGCCCAACAGAACTAAAACCAGACATAACCAAGAAAACTGGGCCAAGGCCCATAACTCAAGACCAAACGCCACCAAGCAACCCCGCCATCTCTGGTGACCAAGAATGGCAAGGAAACAAGACCAAAATAGAGGAGAAAACAGAGACAACCATCCACACTATTAAAGCCTAAGAAGCAGTCAACTCTAAAGGCTCACTTACATAAAAATGAAAAAGACGGCCTAAACATGCACAAACACAAAATAGCATGGGATAAACAGGAAAAAGGAAGGCCACGGCGAGCACCGAGCCAGGAGAAGGTGTCACAGGCTCAACCCGAACACAAAATAGCATGGGATAAACCCTTTGGGGGGGAGGCCTGGATATTTTCTCACCTTGGAGAGAGAAAGAGAAAAAACCAAGAGGAAACAAGATTCTCTCATCATAAATTAAATAATAATTGCGCAATTACATTGGACACACAGAATATACAAAATATGCTAACCAAAGGAAATGGGAAATTAAATGTTATTTGGATCAAGTAAAAAATTATAAAAGAAAGGTTCATAAAATATCATGTGTTAATGAAGTCTTTATTTATTTTTTTCTTTGTTTTTGTCAAAACGGAAGCAATGTGGTTTAAACTTTACATCGCAACTATCTTAAGAGATGCTTTACTGCCTTTTACGATTCTCCAACAGGAGACAATATTAATTATAAGAAATTTCTTTTCATGTTTCTTATTTGGGTCAGATTGGATTAGATCTTGTTTTTGTACTTCTTCCCTTTTAATGCAAATTACTTTTCCAAGTGAGATCACAGGAAATTAAGACAATAATATATTTTCACTTAATAGTTACGTTGGTTTGATCCAACCTAAAAGGAGAAAACAATGTAACTTTGTTCGTTTAAAATCTAAGTATCTAAATGATAAAATCAGCAAACATTAAAGATTATGATCATCCAGAGGTGAACATATATACCGGTTCAGACTGTTAATAAAAAAGGCAAAGAGAAAAAAGAAGGCTAACATTTTCTCTCTTGAATTTGTTGTTTTTCTCTTCCCAAGAAGAAGATCAAAGGAAGTTAAAAAAAAAGAAAAAGAAAAGAAAAGAACCGAGAATACAATACCTACACTATGCAAGAATTAATCTCAAGACTTCTTGCACCTAAAACGAAGGACATACGACTAATTCGTTAAGCTATAACGATATGTTTCCACCCATTTTGGACCCTTTCACTTCAGGCTCTGCGTCTGAGCAGCCAGGCTGCATGAGCTCTGGGAGCTTTTAGAACAGATGGACCTTAATACACAAATGTAAAAATCAACTTTGACATTGGCGATGCATAGTATTTCTAGTAAAAAAAAATACGTGTAGGCTTTGGATTTATCTTCTTTGGAAACATGGAAATTTAAAAGAAACAAAAAATTCTATCCACTTCTGCTGCTGATTAGTGCATTTCATCAGTTCCTAATATACAAAATATTTGCTTCTTTTTTTCCTTTTCTAAAACTATACATACTTTGAGGGCTACTTATGCCTTTACAAGAGCGGACTGCGTTCTGGACGGGGGAACTAGAGACTTGGCATAAGCAATAGGCAAAGCAAGTATCTTCTTTGGTTTGCTGACATAGGCCCTCTTGGTGAAATTGTTGAAGTCATTGGCTTCAATCTCATCCAGTATTTGGCGATACAATAGTAGTGATGCCCAAACCTGCAATACACAACTTCAGTATTTCTGGAAGCTAAATATAATCTGCTCTAATCCAAATTATTTCTAACCATGCATGTTCATTCATCCAAGAAGAGGCGCAGAAATGACACAGAAAAGAATATCATGGCTCTCGCACAAAAATGATGTCTATAAAAATGCAACTTCGTATGGTCGCCTAACTAGTACTGCAGTGAGTCCAGATCTCTTTTCCCTATCGTCAATTATCGTTTTATAAGCAGTTAGTTTTGAAGTTTTTGGCTCATATCCTACTAATGGCAGGAAAATGCTAGGGCATACGGCAGCTAGTTGCAGACTACGCTAAAACTTGAAAGATTTAGATCAGAAAGAAACGAAAAATGGTGAAGTACTGTGCGTGTTTTCTGATAGATAAGAAATGGATTAATATTAATTTGTCACGTTGTGTTAGAAACCAGACTCCTTGAAGGGTGTGAGACCGTTTTGTCTCAGTAAGATTGCTGAAGAGATGAGGCAGAAATGATGATTCTCTGGTGCATGTTCTGGTCGGTCAAATGTGCAATACATAATAAAACAATATTCATATAAATGGAAACTTGATGAGAGCTTACAGGCCATCTGCTAGCCGAGCTAAGCTCTGTGACTCCTTGCTCTGCTTCATCAAAAAACTTCCTGGCCCTCTGGATTTGTTTTTGCATGAAGTTTCTCCATTTGTCTGTCACTTTTCCAGCAAATATGTCATTGTCCGAAAGTCCTACCTGTGCCAATTCATCCTGAGGGAGATAGATTCTTCCTCTTCTAGCACTGAAGCAAAACAAATATGTAAGAAGTCGAAAGCAAGAATAGATCATACATCTTGTAGATATACAACGAAAGGCTCCTCCAGGCACTGTCATTGCAACTTGCAAATAAAAGGATTTGAAATTGACGTAGCTTCATGGAATTATGGGTTACAGTGATCAATTCAAAATCTTTTTTTCATTTTTTCACTGTGCTTAAAACACAATTCTTTTCATTCATACCACATAGGCATTTCAGCTTGTCCTAGATCTTTGAGGATACTATTGATTGTAAATATACGAAAATGCAACGCTAACGTTGGAAACTAAACCAGTTTCTCTTTTTTCTCAAAAATAGAAGTATGCATAGTAAATTCTAAAATATTAAGTAAGACAGCTCCACCAATGCCTTCCAGTCAATGAAGTGTAAGACGTGGTGAATGTACTAAGTTTCGAATATTAAGTGCAAGTTGTGGGGAGCATATTTAGTTTAGACTATTAAGTGCAAGTTTAAAGTCCCTGACTAAAACGCACTCAGTTTGAACTAACAGGAAGAATTAGGGCCCGTTTGAATTGGCTTTTTTTAAAAGCGCTTTTTCTAACGGCTTTTGAAAAACAGCTTTTTTTTATAAGCTAAAAATTCTGGCTTCAAAAAAAGCTATATTTGAGCTTTTTTCAAAGTCTCAACTTTTTTAGAAGCCAAATCAAATAGTTATTGCACATTTAATTTAACTTTTTTAGGAAAAAAAGTGCTTTTTCCTGAAAAAAAAAAAAAAAGCCAATCCAAACAAGTCCTTATTTATTGATTTTTCTAGAGCATCGGAAACATTCAGATAAAAAAGTTTTTTGCAGCATACGGTAGAAATTAGCTACTAAAGCTACCAATTTGCAAATAATGGAACTTTGGTAAGGCTTCATACTTACTCCTCTCCAACATCTCTGAGTATATTTGTCAGCTGATTGGCAATACCCAGAGCCAAAGCAGCATTATATACACTCTCTGTTGTAGCACGTGATTCTGGTGCAATACCCATTACTGGAACACTCATCAAACCAACAGTACCAGCAACATAATAACAATAGAGATACAGCTCATCAAAGTTCTTGTATCTCGACATCCAGAGGTCCATCCGCATTCCTTCAATCATGTCTCTGAATGGCTGCAAAAGCAATGTTCCATAATCAAGTGGGTTAAATCATCCAAACTGAGATGAGCTAAAGCAGAAAAGCTAAAAAAGTGTCATAACAAAGCTAGTAGTTGGCAGCAAGCCAGCACATTCCAAACTTTAACCTGAATGTCAACCGGAAACTTGGAAACAGTATCTGATAAAGCTGCATCAAGCATATCAAATGGACGACCTCTAAAAATATCTTCAAGCCTTGCTTCCCACCTATCTAGAGCTTGAGGCGTTATATGCGATGCGTTGGGCCCATCTACAAGTTCATCTGTTCTCCTGCACCATACTGTTAAAATAGAAAACAGTGAGAAGAAAGTAGGACAACTATATTGATTAGCAATTGCAAATAGACCACACTATAGTTTGTCAGTGTTAAACAATTTGAAAAGAAAATGCGCTATTCAATAGATACCGACTAAGACTACCTTCATCTTGGCTATAATGTGTTGAAATATTAGTTGTATCTCAGCTTTTGCAGGTATCAGACAGTTTTTTGTATGATCAGTTCAGTTAATTAGATAACATCTGTTCTAGGGAAAAAAGAAAAATCTTCTAAATCAATATTTACAATGTAGATTGATGTAGTTGTGGTCAATATGAAAATAAGATTGTTTGGCTTTTGCCAAAGAAATTCGGAACTCTATGGCCCAGAAGAATTAACTGGTAAAATGAAGCCATATGTAGCCCATATTCTGTATCTCACCACCTCTGTTTTGACTCTTGCAGAAACATAAAAGTTGAAAGCATCAAACACTATATCTAGTTGGGGAAAAAGTCAAAAGCAGGGAACAAAGTTTACCAATTATGGACAGTAAAATGTCAGTTAGTACAAGCCACAAAAAGGACAATGGAGTTGACTGGAAAACACTCATTAGTGCAAGCCACAAAAAGGACAATGCAGTTGACTTGAAAACACTCAAGATAATATCATGATTAAACTTAGAATGCATTACACTACTTGTTATCACATTTTTGGGCCATTTGACATATGACGATGGGCAATTAAGCTTCGAACAACTTGCTTTAATATCATTTATGAATAGATGAGAAAGGAAATATGAATCAGTAAGGTTAGACAAGATCAATTTCAGGTTGAACATAGATCTGACTTTTGATAACAAAACATCACATGCCCTTCTAAAGGTATGCTTCTACAGTTTAGTTGACAAAAATTTTAGCTCGGATCTCTGTAAGACTTAACTCTCATGTATTAAAAGCAGCAAATCAGTTCAGCAATTATGCAATTTTAAATGTCTCGCTGATAGTTAAAGAAAAATTATCGGAATATATAAATTCATAACACAAATATAATATGATGATGATGAAGCAACACCATCTGCCTCTCAAGAAAATAAAGAAAGCTTAGTTGATTCTTGACAAACACGGAAGGCCAGCATCAATAACACTCCTGAGTTTCCATTTTCAGATTCTTTGCTGACCTTTATTCTATAGTATGCAAAAATATGTAATACCTCCTGTAGACTATGTCAACACAAAAATGTACTGTAAATTATTATTTTCCTACTGGATTTCAGCAATTTTCTTCTATTTGCTTTATGCAAAGAAGATATGTATGTCATATATTTCATGCCATAGACTCTCACCATATATTGCCCAGATAGCTCTTCGCCTCTCTGGAGTCATTAGCAAAGTTCCTGAAAATTTGAAACAAATATTAGATCAACTCGAATTGATCATGAAATCAGCAGATTGTCCTAAATGCTAACATCTTAGCATGAACAGTAATTAGCATTGTTAAAGAAAGGACCAACCTAAGTAAAATGTCTTGGCATATTCCGCGCATACTTCACCACACCGATCATATGCTTCACTCAACAAGCTCAAGGACCCTGGAAGAGCAATATCTGGCTTCACTTCGATATCTTCCTTAGATCTTAATTGTCTCTTAACTAAAGCAGCCTGCTTCAGCACAACATCATAGACCTTTTGCTCTGATGACATAGTCATTTCTCCAGCTGGAGTAGCTACCATACTTGACAGTACAGAGAATTTGCCTCCTTTCTCTAAACCTGCAGCTCCTAAATAAGAATTCCTCAAATCCGCATTAAGGGAGCTACCAGTCCACTTCTGCTTCCCTCCTCTCTTGAGTCTGCCATTGCAGAAAAGACTCCTGTGCTGGGAAAACAGCCTTGATGAATCTATAAGGTGATTTCCATCACGAACTGAGTCCAAGAATCCAGTTCCAGTTGTGACCTCAATATTGGGGGTAACAACCCAAAGCCAAGCAACAGACATGCTGAAGTTTGTTGGTCAAAACAATGTCAAAAACGTTGGCTTTCTTTATTCTCCCTTTTTGGTTGGCCTTAGTTAGTAGAAAAAACCCCTTTCTGTCTATCCAATTTCAAAAGATACCAACTTCACTTTGACTTAAAAGAACATAAATATCCAGAAAACAAATCAAATAAATTCCTGCTCCAACGCAAAGTTCTTGAACAACACAACCGAACTGTCTCTACAATTTCTGCACAACGAATGTAGAAATCAAACAGTGAACAAACACCAAATTGCAACACCAAACTACAAGAAACCCCAAAAGGACAAATCAAGAGCAGCATCAAGCAGCAGCACAACACAATGGATCACCCAAAAACTTGTCCAAGATTCACTGAACACAACTGTTCACTACAATTCTATATACATGTTATAAAACCACATTTTCTATGGTCCATACATGTCCAAGCTATCTTTAAAAGACAAAAAGACTTCATTTTTATTACTATAACCACCATGAACACATAAATGAAAGAATCATTGCTAAAAAAGAAAGCAACCCACTGAATATCTAAGCAAAAGAAAGAAAACCAACCTTTTATTTTTGCCTCAACAACTCAAAGAATGCATTTTAATGCTTTGAACAAACAACTCCAAAGGTATCAACATCAGTTGAAAAAGAAACTGAAAATGGCCACCATTCTACTTATAAGCTCTCACAATCTGACACCACCACCTAGTTTTGCTCTCTACTCTTCGAGAACACTAAAGCTTCTTCACCTCCTTGCTCAAAATTTCGCTTTCTTTTATATATTCCTGTTCACAGTTGTTATAAAGTGTAGATTCTAATTCTGTGATTCATATTGCATCTTGTCATTGTTTGCTCAAATTCTTTTCTTTTTTGTCCTTAGACATGGAAATGTCTGGCTGTTAAATAGGTAGCTACTTACACCACATGGTCCCACTATGAGACTTATTAAACTCACCATTTTTTAACATTACAAACGAAATTTAATAATAAAATAATATATATTATTTATAATTTTTTAAGTTTTTTTTTACTTTGATTCATGTATTTTTAAGTTATATTAAATTTAAAAATAATTCTTATTAGATCGAAAAAGGTGAAATCAAAGGAGTGTGCTTTTAAATTTGAACTTGTGTGTGGAATTGCTACCACCTCAACTAATAACTTACTAGTGTTGTTAAGTTTTTCTTCTTCTTTTTTTACTTTGAGTTAGATATCTCAAGTCAAATTGGATTTTAGACTAATTCCTATTAAATAGCAAAGGCAAAGAAGTATGCTTCCCGAATTTGAACTTGTATTTTTTTCTTTAAAGAATGAAGCCGCTATCATATCAATTAACAGCTTATTCGTATCGTCAAGTTTTTATAAGATAGAGATTTACTAACATAATTACCCTCTTATTTCATGGTATAGCAACACTCTATTCCAATAAATGTTTAATAACGGACTACGTGAAATTTTCTAGATATGTTATTTAAATGTTATGATTACACATGCAAGATGTGATTAGTGATATTTTATCCCGATTTGAATTTTAAGTGGTCGGTAAGGGTGAAAATGTATCCTTTTCAATATTTTAGGTATTTTCTTTCTTTTTTACTAATAAATTATCCTCCACAAATTACATCTGCTTCTAGGGGTATTGTTATTATATTTCGTTCTTTTTGTTAGCAAATTGCCCTCCACAAATCACATATAAATAATGTGATAAGCCAATTTGAATATTCGATGCGTTGATTCTTATTTGAAAGAACTTTGAATTGCATTTAGAACTTTGAATTATGTTTCTCCTCTATCAGTTTACCTGGTCCTTTAGACAAACACAAAAAAAAAAAAAAAAAAAAAAAAGAGGAAAGTTAACATTTTAAATTTGTTTGAGTAAACATCTTCGTCATATTAATTTTTTTTAACAAGTGTAATATTACACCGATTAAAATTAATTAAATCACTCAATATATATGAAAAGTTATTGTTGTTAATCATTTTCACCTAAAATAATACAACTCCTAAATGAAAATGATCTATTTTATATATCAATAGAAATATTAATTTAAATTAACGGGTATAATGTCACCCTCTTAAAAAAGATTGTTCTTATATTATCCAAATAAGTACCTGGTACTTAACAATTGATCTTTCAAGCACAAAATTTGATAGGTGCAAAACTTCTTAAGGAATGAATTTACTCATGAAATGATAATTTAACTATAACGAATAATAAAAGTAATAATTATATGATTTGGACAACTCACAAATATTAAATAATGTTATTCATAAATCTGATGAAGTTACGAGTCAACATAGTATTCACGTTTAATACTTTTCAATCTCTTTTAGGAAAAGCTCATTTACGTAGTAGATTCGACAAATAGCCTTATATTCGGCCAAATATTCTGCCGATGATCCAAAATGGAAATCATCAAATTTTCATTACCAGACGAGTGAGATGGAGTGAGTTTTAACATAATAATAAATATATTAATAATTTATAATAATTATGTTGATTCATCTGCCCTTCCTACACCCTGCAAAATGCGGAGAATCTAGCCCTTTTGGACACGTGTAATACCATCGTCCCAATTAAGGATTTTTTTTATTTATACCCCTATTTTGATAATTTCTTTTAAAAAAATACTTTTGGTTTGAAATTATTTTTAAATTTATCATTTTCAGTGTCTAAATTACCGACATGGTATTTGGAATACCGTAATGCCCTCAATTGTTTTAAATTCCAAAATGCTGCAAGAAAATGCCTCAAAAATAGTGTTCAGTATTTCTTGAAATACCGAATTGGTACGGGTGACTATTCTGCTTCCTTTGTTACGAGGTTTTCTCCAGTGTCGTGCAAAATCAAGGTCTTCTTTTTTGTTTTTTTTTCTTTTTTTAAACTCAAAAGGGGTTATTAAGATATTGACAAACGTAACTACTGACATCTCACGAGTCACAAAGGAAAGCAAAGCCACACCGATAGGCTAGAGTTTCTGAAATAAGCATGACAGTGGATAAAGGTTAACAGTAGAGAAAGATAAGGTTCACTAACTCAGATAGAAAAAAAAAAAAGATAAAAGGTTCATTTATGCCACCACGTTTAGGACTCTTTAAGCAATTGATAGTGCTTCCCTCTGCACTACTAGTGTTATTTCTTCCCTCACAGCTTCTTTCGAGTTTGGAATTGCCTTCTTAGATTCGGACTCTTGGATGACTTTGGGCTTCTCATTTATCAATTGAGGTAGTTGAGATTGGGATTAGTTTCTTCTCGTCCCTGCACGCAACGCCCGTCGTCGCCTTCTTGCGAATCACCCCGGGCTCCCAGTCTTGCGTGATTCTACTCATCATTCTTGTTGCTCTGGTTAAAGCCGATTTGCCTTTTCTTTTCTTCTTTATTTTTTTTTTTTTAATTTTTTTTTTGTCAAACTTTTCTTTTCCAACTTTTCTTTTCTTTTTCAAGAATATAAAAAGATCTGTTGTCTGTAAGGAAACGGAACACCGAACACGACTTTCGAGACATTTTTTGCAGCCAATTTAAAATTCAAAACAAATTTCCAATCTTTCAAATTCCAGAAAGAGTAGTTTTGAAAAAAGGTAGAAATAAAAAAAATATTCCCCCGATCAACGGGAGATAACGATTATCAACACACAAGTGACTGGAGTGTTCGATTTTCCACGTGGCAACACCTCAGTGGTGACGGAAATCACTTTGGGTGTCCAGATTGGTGATCCGGTGGGACCCACAAAGCAAAGCGCAAATAGGCGTCGACGCGTGTGGACAACAATAGCGTACTGTCACTCGCGTGGGCATGAGTGTGTCTTTTAGAGCCCGTTTGGCTTTGCTTATAAGCCGTCGAACTAGCTTATAAGTCCAAAACAAAAAATTATGTATTTCGTAAAGTTGGTAACAAATCATATAAGCTTGCTTATAAGCAGGTAAAAAAAAAAAAAAATTAAGTTGGAGCTACTTACAATTTTTGTAATTTATAAGCCAATTAGTCAAATTTATTAAAAAGATATGTTTATCATCACAAATTAAATAGTTTTTGTCACATTAATTAATTACATGTCTTTTTTAATTGTTTTAACTACTATTGCTATTTATAAGCACTTATTTGCCAAACATGTCAACAGCTTATAAGCACATATTATCCAAACACATCTCTATTTATTTTTTTACTAGTTTGAAAGCAATTTTTTGCTTATAAGCAAGACCGGCTTATAAGCACTTAAAAATACGCAAAGCCAAACAGGCTCTTAATTGTGTTTTTACACAGGCAAATAAGAATTGGAAACAAAACAAGAATGATAGAACCTGTTTGGCATATAATCATCGCAAAATGTATGGCTAGCGAACATAAATAAAATGACTAACATTCCACCGGTTAGTTCAGGGGGTTTGAATTAGTTTTTTCAAGTATCTTTTAATAATTTGTTTTAAAAAGAGATTTTTAAAAAAAATAAAAATTATACATGTAATTTTTTAAAAAAGTTGTATTTTGATTTTTTTTAGAGTTTTAATTTTTTCAAAACCAAATTAAATAGTTATTGTAAAAAGAATGTATTTTTAAAAAAATAGTGCTTTTTTTTGAGGAAAAAACCAACCCAAACAAGTCCTTTGTCTTGAAGTGTTTGAATGGTAATTTGCAAATGAAAACTTTACTCTTCTACACAGAGATTTTCTCTTTTTTGGTTAAACTAGTTCGGAGGTAATTTTCACGAATAACATAGAGCTTATACTTAGAATAAATTATACTAACCGTCTTCTATTTATGTCACTTATAACAATCATATCTCTCATTTGCAACAATTAATAATTTTATATCGTCGTTAGTCCAAACCCTTTTTTATTAAAATACAAATTTAATCTCATGTTTAATGCATGATATTAGCCTTAAAGAATTAAAAAGAAAAAAGAAATTGTAATTTATGTGCGTCTCATGTGAAACTTAACTTGTTTCTTAATGGAAAATACAGTTTGGACTAATAATGACACAAAACTATTAGTCATGAAACTAATTTATTACAAACGAAAATAAGGGACGAAATTGTTACGAGTGATATAAAAAAGGATGGCCGGTGAAGATTATCCTTTAGCTTAATTAACTTGAATATTTGAGGTCTGAATTCGAACCTGAATTTAGAAATTTTAAAGAAACCTTAAGCGTGACTAATTAAAGAAAGAAAGAAAACAAAACTTGCCAGAGGGTTTTGGCATGGAGTCCACACGTTGATGTGCAAGGTTTTGAAGGCTCCCCATTCAACACGTAGCACACTGCACTTTCTCCACCCTTTTTTGGGTTCCTTCACCAACAAATATCATTATGGTCCACAATGTAGTTTGCATTCATTTGGATGGCCAATATGTAATATACATGCACACACACACATATATATATATATGTGTGTGTGTGTATATATATGTGTGTGTGTATATATATATGTGTGTGTATGGCAAGTAAAATCATGGCTAGAGTTAAAGGCAGCAGCCATCAGCATTTTGGAAGCATACACCGATGTTGCAATAAGAAGCACGGATGAGAGTCACGCATGGGAACACTGCAAACATCGAAATTTAATTAGGGATATCTTTTTTCTTGTTTTGCTCCCACACATGTCCTACATTACTTCATTCAGTACATCATATGGTACTAAACAATACTGCATGATTTATCATTTTGTAAAGCTCAGTCCGGGATAAAGATTTTCTCGTCAGGTCATCAAGCTTTTCTAACTTATTTTTGGGGACAAATTATAGTTACGTTTGAAATATAAAATAGAAATATTGGAATATACACTCTTTTTATATTAAACAATCACCATCTTCAAGTTTAGTATATAAGGTACAGCTTTAGTTTACCAATTAATTTTTAAGATTGAACTTTAAGAATTCTTAGCTTGGTATTATGATTCATTTATAAACTGATCCAGCTTTTATTTATCATGCACATCGGTTAGTTGAGCTTTTGATCCACTCTTTTCCATTGCATAGTTGTCTGCACCCGAACCATCAATAAACTAATCCAACTCTTGTTTATCTTGCACATTGATTAGTAAGCCCTTCATCCAATTTTGTTCGTCGTACACTTGTCCACATCTAGCCCATATGTTCGCCAATTGAGCTCTTGTTCATCTTAGAGATCAATTATCATGCACATCAAGTCATTTGTTGTTCTACTTTTTTAATTGATCAATTGATTTCTAAGATCTAATCCCTTAATTCTTAATATGGTATCAAATTGAAGTCTTGGCTCAGTTTCTCGTATCATCCATGCTTGACCCCATCTTGGTTTATTAAACTCTTGATTCTTGGTTCTCTATTCTTATCGCGGATCACATATGGGGCATCAAAATATACATTTCTCTCACGTTAGATAATCACCATGCATCTTCAAGTTTACCTTATAAGATCCTAAACAACTCATCTTATTGACTATTTGGTTTTTAAGATAAAATATTAGCAATTCCTAACATGATATCATCATTGGGTCTTGACCTGGTTTCTCGTTTTGTTCATTCTGACCCATCTCCTTTTGTTTCTTTCTGTTGAGTTCTTGGTTTATATCTTAGGTCATGTGTGAGGGGTGGCGCGAAAATATATAATCATCTCATATCAAAAAATCACCATGAATAGAATCAATCAATATAAAATTTTATAAGATGATACGACGTCAGAGTTGGAATAGAAAAAAGACAAAGTGATGTAAAAATTGAAAGCGAAAAAGTGCCACATGAGAAAAAAAAAATAGCTCCATTAGTTTTAATGGTGCCTCTTTATATAAATTTGAGCCCATCTTTTAAAAATTAAGTTCCATATTATACAAAATCCTGGTCCTAAAATTATATTATTTTCCTATTATATATCATACCCGTATCAACAACATTAACAATTATTGAATCTCATTTATAACGTTAAAAGTGAAAACATTCTTGCTCTCCGGGGCCTATTCTGTTAAATTGGCATTTTGATAGTGGCTTAACAAGCTGGAGAAACCAAGAAAAGATATATATTGTTGTGCATTAAATACAGGGAAACATGAAAATCTTTTGCAAGATCATCAAAATAATATCTGTATATGGTGCATCTAATTCAACGATGACGCAGTGTGAGGTTGAATAAAATTAAAAAATGATGCATGCAATGAGAGGACGCATATCGAGCAACCTAGCAGGCACTTTGCTGTACAATCTGCCGACATATTGGTTTGTTAGGAAGTTCGGTACCTTCCACTGTTTTTAGTTTAAATTTTTTGCCGTCAAATGCATTTTATTTTTCTACATTTTGTTAATGTTGTATTCTTTTCTTTTTTTTTTTTTTTGATTCTTAAAGTTGTTAATATCTTCTTATAATTTGAAAAATATTGCACTTAATTCTCAATTTTTGGAGGGGTTGTGTGACATTTTCCACAACATATGCGATGTTATTAACATTTTTCTATAATATAAGAGGAGCTAGTAAGTTTTTAAACTATATGAGGTTTTATGCAATATCGGTAAAATATTGAGGGATAGAATATTAATATATTGTACTCTTTTTAAAATTTTCTCGAGTTACAAAATTGGGAGATAAGGTAATTTTTCTGGGGTGCAATTAATTCATTATATGCTCTTTTCCTATGTCTATTGACAAAGTTGTTAAATGATTCTTTTATATTTTTGTATAAAATAAATAGGTACATAATCAATTTATATAATCATATAAATTTAATTATTTTCTTTTGATTGAAACATGTCTAAGATTTTTAGTGGTTATTAACGAAAACTTAATATTGAATGATAAATTTAATATTTTTCCTCCTCTTGGCTTCTTCTTTATGACAATCTAATAAAAAGATAGAGAGGAGAATGACATTGTTACTCTAAATCGACAATTCAAAAAAAAAATAATTTCTTCTACTATAGTTTTCTATTTTCTTAGTCTTGAACATTTAGTCTTGCACAAAGGAAAAGAATTGACATAGTGATTCCAGTTTCAGCGAAAAAGAATACACCAATTTATTAAATGTATATTTCTTTTAGTTTAAACATCTATGTAATTTAGAAAAAATAAATAAATATTTATCCGGCGGAAATGCATTGATTTTCCAACTCAGCGGTCTCATATAATATCATTTTCTTCACCTATGTTAATGTGTTTATTTTTGGTTTAATAAAAAAAAATTCACCTTTTTTAAAGGTGACAAAATTCACCTATGGTATTTATAGATTTTTTGTTTGAACAAACACAAAAATAGATATTACTCTTTAGTTTTAATTTTAGAAAAAGAAAAAATTGATGGAGTAATTTACTTATTTGAGTCATTTTTAGAATAATTTCTTAAGTAGTGTAACATTTCGTTTACTTATTTAGGATTATAATGTAACTTAATCAATTTTATTTGTTTCAATTCTTAGTCTCTTTGACTTATGAAATAAAATGAATTTTCATGTAATTGTTTAGTGGAAATTACTTTTAAATTTACTTAATCCATCAAAATACTTGGGTTCAAAATTAATCCAATTACATATAGTTTGTTCTTTATTTGTTTAAGAGAAATTAATTGTTTGTCATAACAGGTTCCTTGATCTTAAAATAATCCAAATATAATTGTTTACTTACTTTTAAATAAAGACAATAACATAAGGAATGAAGGCTATCTTTGGAATCTATAGGATGCGAATCACATACAAAAATTATATGTACGTGAAGGCGCAACTGTTAGTTAAAGGTAGGTTGTAGTCTTTTTAGCAGGTTGGTAACACGTGGAATTGACCCTACACAACCAAACAACTAACAAAATCAAGTGTTTTTTTTTTAAACTAGTAATTACTAAGAGGGTGTTTGGATTGGCTTATAAAAAAGTTACTTAAAGCACTTCTGATTTTAAGTGACTTTTTTTTATTGTCAACTTTAAATAGGTACGTGTTTGAATAAAAGTTGTAGTTATAAAAATAAGTATTTACATGTTTGATTAAAAGGGGTTGAAAAGTAAGTTATATAATTAAAATAACTATTAAGGATATTAAAATAGAATTTAAAAAGATAGGTATAAGATAAAAGAGTAAAGATATTTTAGTAATAAAAATAAAAAGGTAAAGATAAGATAATAAATGATTTGGTCAAACTTGTTTTTTTTCAACATGCTTAAAGCCATAAAAAGCAAAAGTTGGGGTTGGGGAGCTTTTTATTTTTTACTTAAAGCCACTTAAAACAAGTATATTTTTAATTAAAACAAACATTTCCATTAGCTTAAATTAGGCTTTAAGCACGTTTGACAAAAAAAAAAAGCCAAACCAAACACCCTCTAATATCCGTTTCTAAAAAGACAGTTCATGTGAAAATAAAAATACAGAAGAACTTAAAAGAATTAGAGAGACAAGAAATATTATGAAAGTCATTAGTAATCCCTTCCATTCTTAGTTTCACTTGGTTATGTCAAGTCGTTTTCTCTTGGTTGGGGCAAGAAGAGGTGTCGGCATGATTTGTTAGATACATAGCTTTGAATGTGACTTGCCCTGGTTGAGCAGATCCTGGTTGTCTCTCATATGTTAGAACAGTGAAAGTTAGTTGCATTTTGTGGAGTCAATAATAATTGATATTTTGGGAAGTGGAATTGCACTATTATAAAACCTAACTTTTTGGTTCATTTGCACAAATTTGAAACGATCCCTTTGCCTAATATTTTCTTCCTTTAAGAATTGTATCTTTTTTTTATTTAGCCAACAAAAAGATTCACGCTAAATAAGCTTATATTGAATCTATTCTATTTAAAACTATAAATTGTTGACATATATGACCAAGATAGATCTAAGATATTTGTTCAGCTGGATCTAAAGATATAAAATTTGGCACTTGGATATACATGAATAATGTTGGTTTTCTTTAAAAATACTTTAAAATACACATATTTTAAATATTTTTACATCTCAAATGAACGCATCTCTTTAGTAGTTGTATGTCTCAACAAATACTTCAATGCTGCTAGTTATTAAAAGGTATAAATTTGAACTTATATTTTTAATCACAACAAGTCATTCAATGTATAACTTTATATAAGCAAGCAAACTCCACCAAGGGAAATGATTACTTGGATAATTATGGTAAGAAAGCAACCATTACTCGGTTGCTCTATTTGACTAGGTTGCTCATAGGCACCACATATGTAGGTTAATTCTACTTGATTTTTTGTGAATATAAATGTAAATAGTTAAAGTGTCAACTGTGCGAAATGTTGAAAGTTTGACATAATTCAAAATTAGGTCATATTTGAGTCGAAGGTAAAAGTGCTTTTGCATTATCTCAAGCATGCAGAATAATAATGGAGCACTTGAGTGTGGGACTCTAAATCATCTTTTTCACTGTTGACTGAATCATACGATTTGTCCAATCTATAATATGGATCAATCAACTGATTTTCCTACTTGACCTTTTGAGCTATGTCAAATAATTTATTTATTTTCATCGCTTATATATATCTGTCTATACAAATAATAATCTGTTCATATTACTTGACTTTTAACATTAATTCTTTTACAAATATATACTAAACATGAAATGTACAATGGTTCGGCTGAGAATCAATTACTTCGATTAGGTGATGATGATCCGTTGATATTGAGACCACGGGCCCATTTGGATTAGTTTTTTTTAAAAGTATATTTTTAACAGTTTTTTAAAAATAACTTTTTTTAAGAAGTTAAAAATTTTAGCTTCTAAAAATGTTATATTCTAGCTTTTTTTTTTTTTCAGAATTTCAACTTTTTTAAAAATTAAATCAAATAATTATTATAAATTTAATATAACTTTTTTTTAAAAAAAGTATTTTTTCCTAAAAAATAGTCATAAACAAACCTGATGTATCTTTCCTGCAAAACAAAGAGCTAGCGTTCGGCGTTGGTACAAAGTCGACCGAAAACCTTTGACGAACAAGTGAGGACTTTTCTTGGGATCAGCAATTATCTTTTGGAAGAGAATTTTTTTCATATTTATAAATAATATATTAATGTAATGCAAGGTATGACTATATTATCTAATTTTATTGATTATAACTTTTATAATATATAACAAATATTTATTGAAAATTTAATAATTTTGTAAGGAGTCAAAGAATTTTTTTTTGGCTAAAAAAATTGAAATCTAAAAGGTGTTAATTTTTCTCTTTCCTGTTATGGCAAATTTGGGATGTGATTGATTAGAGAGTGAAAAAGAATTTTTGGAATGAGAGAAGCGGAGAGAATATGGCATTTTTTTTAAAAATGTAATTTGGATGATTTAATAATTATTGAATTTAAATAATTGTAGTTTAGGTGAATTAAATTTTTATTTTTATTTTTGTTTCATGTTTTTATATCTACTTCAAATTTAGTCTAAATTAACAAAATATAATTTAACAAATCTATCTATTTGTTAAGAAAAAAAATAAATATGAGATAATATTTTTACAATGACACTGTAGAAGAATCGCATGAAAAACAAATTTACACCCAAAAAAATAAAGAAAGAAAGAAAGCAAGAAAAAGACAAACAATTGAAATGACTAATATAGCCTGGCCGACCAGGCCACGATCATGGACACTTGAAGAAGTACCTTTTTTTATATTTGTAGAAAAGTGTCTATAACGCATTAATGGAGAAATTTTAGAGTTTTGCTTATGTCATCCCGTGACGCCGGGTTGGCACACCTGAAGTCAGATTTCGCTAATTGAGTTAGGACATTATTGGGGTATACAAAATCAATAGTATTTATAACTAATGACCAGTTTGTATTGATTTTTTTTAAGAAAAAATATTTTTTTAAAAGTTATATAAATTTACAATAACTATTTAATTTATTTTTTAAAAATTAAAGTTCAAAAAAAAGTTCAAATATAATTTTTTTTAAAAGTTAAAATTTTTAATTTTTTTTAAAAAATATTTTTCAAAAATTAATAAAAAAATATTTTTAAAAAAAGTCAATTCAAATGGAACCTAAAAAGCATCACTCAATTTATTGGGATTTAGATTAAAAAAATAATATATTTATTGCAACTGTAGTTGACACGCTTAGGCTATCTTACAACATCGGTAAGGTCCAATTGTAGTGAAACATAGGATCTTTTTTAAAGTTAACAATGGTTTGAAAATGACATGAGAGTGAGCCGAACAAGAGGAAAGCAAGGTCTTAGTGGTAGATTAATCCAGTAAGAAAAGTAATAAGACTGTACTTTTAGCTTGTTTGGCTGTACGCGTTTAAACATCCAAAATAAAAAAGCAATTTTTAAAAAAATCAAAATTACTTATAAATTCCAAAAATAAGCACCGCCAAAAACCCTATAATAACCGTAAATCTAAAACTTTATCTTGAGATTGTATCTAACAGTTTCCCTATTTTTTTCTTGAAATTTAAATGATTTGAGTCATTTTTTGACATTTTATGATCCTTATTTTTACTTCTACTCCAATAGTTCCTCTGTTTTTCACCAAACACTCAATTTAATAAATCTTTATTTCAATTTTACTCCAACAAATTTCCTATTTTCAAGCGTTGCAATACTGCAGCTATAGGGAATGGGGTTGTGGGATGGCTTTGAGGGAATGAGACAAAACCCCTACATATGGTTGTTTCGATTTTTGGTAGGAAGAATCATTAAAATTTTGGTAATCTGATAGGGAAACTTTTAGAGCATATATAATTACCAACAACTCTCATAAATATAGCTGTTTTGGATATTTAAGAGTTTTGTTAGAATTAGTTTAAGCATTAAGCTCACATAAACCAAGCTAAGGAAAAGACTTTTTGGGTAGAGCTTTCATGCCAAGTTAGCACATGGACCGAATTGGTACTCGAAGCGGTTTAAATTGTTTTCTTTTGGTGTGTCCCGAAGCGTAATCTACTTGGGAATATGCCATCTTACAAGATTTGTAATTAAACTGAGAGGTCATGAACTTATGCATAGAACAATAACAAACAGTTTCTGGATGGACCGGTTCAAATGATTTTGCGTCATGGCTTTCGATATATGAGATTGCATAAAATTGAAGCTCCAGTGCATTAAAACCCCCATCGACAAGGGCATTATTCCAGTTTCAAGGGATTATGCCTCGTGTAACTCTCTGAGCCAATCAGTGACTAACGAGGATAATGTGACAACAACCTATTACTTCATAAAGTTTCAAATGTAGAACAAATAAAATTATAATTTTGTTGTGAGACACCTAATGCAAAGAAAGTCACAAAAATGCGGGATAAAAGAGTAGTTCAAGTGATTGAAACTATTTTTGCAGGGGTCAAGTTTGAACTTGAGTTTAAATCTCATGAGATACGAGATTGGTTGGGGGTAGGGGATTTTAAAAAAAAAGAGTCACGAGAATACTACAAAAGTATAAATAAGATTCTATAGTAGTGAGGTTCACCATATACTTTGGCTCTATTTAGTCTAACAATCTTGGTTAAAAGTGTAGGTAAATAAAAATTGTTGATTGTTTGTCATTATATTTTAAAAGTTGAGCTTTAAGTTATTCTGAGTGTAATATTAGACTTTTAAAAATATGAAGTGGTACTTTGGGAAGAAAAAGAAGAAAAATGAACTCTAACATAATGTAAAAGTAGCTTTTGGAAAGGTATAATTTGGAGATTCTAACTTTTCAATTTTTTTAAACTTTAACTTTCAGGTAAAAGTTCTTTCAGACAATAGGTTAAACATGTTAGTTTTGACTTTTAAACTCATATAAAAATTTTTAAATATCTAAAAGTGAGGCTGCTAGGCTTTTTATAGTTCATGGTGTCATTCTCTCAAAATCTATTCCTTTTATCTCTAATCTTTTTAATTTACTTTTACCTTATGTCAAAATCAATATCTGGCTATCACTATTGATACTTGTGAAGTATCAAACCTTGTTTGCCTTTTCTTTGTTAAGAAACCTTGATGATAGGACCTAAGTATGATCAATTGATGATTTTGTGCAATTTAGGGATTGTAAATATGTGAATGCAAATTGACAAAAAAGCATTCATTGGAATGAAAAACTCTTTATGAGGGATTAGTAGGTAATTCAAGTGATTAACAGTACCTTTCCCAGGTGTGAAGACCAAGGTTTAAATTCCGTGGAGGATGAGAGATTGAGTTAGGGGTGGAGAGTTCGTTGCAAAAAAAATAATCTCTTTAGAAAAAAAAATTGTGTAAAACAAAACAACCACACACATGAAGTCCAGAAGAACCATGTCCAATTGAAAGAATAGTGGAAACAAAGACCCAAATCCAACGGTTTGGCCAGACATATAGGCCGAAAAAAGAGCCCCACTGGAAATACACAACCAAATATCCAAGCACAAAAATGAGTGTCCAACAACGTGATGGTACAAAATCAAAGAAGCCCAAGCCCAATACAGCAATGGTTATAGGATGCAACATGAACATTTTCTATCTTGATCCAAGACCAATGTATTTGATACAAGTTAACAATTGACTGGATTCTAAATGTACCACCCCAATTGTAAAATACTAATTTGAACCCTATTTTCTTTTTGCTCGATAAGTAAAATTATTTCAAATCGCATGAGGATGTGTTTGCATTATCTAATTTCTCTTGAACAGAATGCGTTTGTTAAGGGTCGTAGTATCTTGGACAATGTGTTGTTGGGACAAGAATTGGTTAGAGGATATGAAAGGAAGAATATTTCTCCTAGGTGCATTATCAAGGTTGATCTCCAGTAAGCTTATGATACTTTGGACTGAGACTTTATTCTTAACACTTTGGCTGCCTTCAACTTTCCACCAAAGTTTATCTCATGGATAAAAAACTGTATCACTTCTCCTAAATACTCCATTGCTTTGAATGGGGGTCTTTATGGGTTTTTCAGTAGAGCCAGAGGTATTAGACAGGGTGATCCCACTTCACCTTACTTATTTGTCCTTGCTATGAAGGTTTTCTCTGGAATTATGAGGAGGTTTGGTGAACTTAGGGAGTTCAAGTTTCACCCAACATGCAAAAGCTCAAAAATTAATCATCTCAGTTTCACGGATGATCTTCTTCTCTTTTGTGAAGCTGATGAAAATTTTGTCAGAATCATCAAGGAGTGTCGTAGTTTGTTTTATCACAGTTTGGGACTCTATACAAGCCAGTCTAAAAGTGAGATTTATTTTGGGGGATGCATTGAGGCTACTTGTTCAAAACTAAAAGATATATTGGGATTCAAGATGGATAAGCTCCCAATCAAATACTTGGGAGTTCCTCTTATTCCAAGGAGACTTTATAAGAAAGATTGTGATTGTCCGATTGAAAGGATTATGAGAAGGACTAATGGTTGGACAACATAATTGGCTGAATCTTGCTAGACGCCTCCAACTTGTGAGCTCAATCTTAGCCAACATTTACTCTTACTAAGCTTGCATGTTTATTATTCCAAAAGGAGTCCTCAAGGAAATTGACAGGAAAATGACTTCGTTTCTTTGGTCTGGGAAGGAGGACATGGGCAAGAAAGCAAAAATTTCTTGGTCAGTGGTTTATATGAATAATCGATTATTGTATGAAATTTAGTAATACATTACATACCTTTGAAACTTCATATAAATATATTATTATTGGAGATACAAAATATACACCCACAGGCTAAACAATTTGGGTTCAAAGGTGGATCAGCCGCAATTGAAAACAAATATGGTATATACGTCTCGTAATCATCTTGTGGTGAAGCTTCATTGATTGGGGAAAGGTTCTCCACCATGTTCATAAATTCGTCAATGTTATCTGGAAACGGTGGAAGTTCATTTACCATAAGTGGCTGTGGCACATCTAGGATAAGTTGATTCTCTTCATCAGGGGGTTGTATTATGCCAATCACTGGAGAATGAAATGGTACATTAGATTTCAGCCTTGTTCGACAACGCTAAAAATGAGTTTTTTCGAGTAACTTTTAGTGTTTTGATTTATTTAAAACACTATTTTTCAAAATTATTATTGTTTAATGAAATAGTCTTTCAAATAATTTTTTAAGTATACTTAAATAATTATCAGTTATCTTAACAACTAATTATGTCAAACATGACCTTTATTTATGAAAAAAAAAAGTAATAATATTTAGTGTTTCAGTCAATACGTAATAGATATATAACCATATGATTTGAAAAATTGATCTAACATTTTGTTCCATATGAGGTGACTTCTGAATGGAAGTGATAATAGAATCCGTTGTAGCATTTCCCTACATACAGTACATTGGATATTAGAAGAAATGTAATAAAGTTAGAACAAATAAGTATGTTATTATTATTTAAAATAGTAACCTCATATAGATGTAATAAGACAGTGATGCTTCTGAATTACATGTAACAAATATAAATTATGTAATATAAAATGATTAAGCGTATGTAAAATTCCAAAAGATAATGTATTTACTTGTACATCAGTTATTGTAACATAATAAGGTAACATTGGGTTGACGAAATGATCATGACCACCATCATTAATTGCCTACAGAAGTGATACGAAATTACCAAATTATCACAAGAGACATCAAACTAAAATCAAATGATCCCCAAAAAAAAAGGGGTATCATTTATATTCAACGCACAAAATCAAGGCAATTATATAGGTGCATTCACATAGATGAATTGCACGTCGATGTCATCCTCCGCGAAGTTGTAAAATCAAAATATAATTAAAATATTAAGATCAATATGTAAGCATACCTTGGTAGCCGATTGAAGTGAATTAAATTTAATATTATATTAGATTAATATGTAAAAACAACAGAAATGTATCGATACTATATTAATAATTAGCTCGGAAATTCTTTAACAAACTATGCAACTTAAGCAATAAATGGAATCAATGGAAGGGTAAATTGCACTGAACCTCTAATATAATTTTATCATCAGTGCATGTTATATATCCTCTGTAACTTCAAATAAGCAGGGAACCTTTGTGGTGTTAAATTGGATAACACGCATGTCCTAAAAAATATGCACAAAATCTCTTTACAGTGCTCAAAATATATAGCACATATGCCCCTTAAAAGAGGTGTCTATCCTATTTTGAAACTACAGTCTTCAAGGGATAGCATGTATTTATAATAAACTATAGAGTTTGATGCAATTTATCCTAAATAGAAATAAAAATATGTTTAAACAACTTAATGATTAAAGGATAAACCGAAGCAATAATATCAAAAATAATATATAGGATTAATTACTTCACAATCAACCTTGATAGGATTGTATGGAACAATATCGACACGATCACCTTTTCCCTACAAAAATGACAAAAAATTATGGAATGCCTATCAAATGTATCGAGTTTTTTTTTTCTTTTCTTTTTAAGAACCCACCTCACCCCATGGGATTCGTACCCACGATCTCACGTATAGGAGAGAAAATCTCAATTATTTGAGCTATTTTTTTATCCCTTATTTGTATTAAGTTATCAGTGACGAAAAAAAGATAAAAACCAATAAAAAGCATGAGTTAAAAAAAAAAAAAAAAAGGTGACTTCGTATACATGACTGTGAGAAGTTGGGTGTTCCATATGGAGAAAATGTCCACAGCTCGTGATCGTTGTATAACCTACACAAAAAATTGAGAAAATATATTAAAGGAAATTAATGTATAATGTATAACAATATGTTTACATTGCATGGCGACAGGATTTAAAACTTGTGGAATATACAATAGTTGGAAAAAAATTATGGATTGTCAAAAATATATATATTTCTTTTTCTAAGGAACAAATTAGATTATAATATATAGGGTGAATTGCACAAAACTCTACTGTGTTTTGTTATAAATGTGCGTTTATCCCCTTTGATTTAAAAATTAGCTAATTACCCCCCTGTTCTTCTCCAAATTGAAGCACACACACCCACTTTTTTTGACTTCCGTTAGTTTTGACTAACAAAAATACAAAAAAATTAATTTGTCCTTCAAACTCAGGGGCTAACGATACACTTGTGGCAACTACAAGGGGTACAATGCACTTATGACAGACCATAAAGGGGTTCAACGCTATTTATCCTATTTAATTGGAAACTTGGAGTAATTTATAATTAGTTAATTAATTAATAATTAAATATTTAATTATTGGTAATTTAATAATTGATTAATTAATTAATCAAATAGTTAAAATTAAATTTAATTAAATAGTTAATTTAATTAATGAGACGGTAGTTGTGCGACCATGATGACAATGGAGGTTAATTTCTTTTTTATTTTTCATTTTTTGATGACAAAAATATTTAGTTGTAGTAACGAAATAAAATGTAAACATATTTGTAGTATAATTGATTAAAATATACATGATTTAAACTAAGGTTAAGGGTTCAAGTATTTTCTCTTGTAAGTATTTTTTCAAAACAAAAAAATAAGGGCATTTTTTACCAAAATCAAGTTTAACAGCAAAAAACTAAGCCCAATCGCAAGCCCGACGCGTGTGCCACACGCCCAATTAAATCTAACGGTAAAAGTAACGAGGAGGGGTGATGTGCTTCACTTTTGGAAAGCATGGGAGATAACTAACTAATTTCTAAATCACAGAGGGTAAACGCATACTTACAACAAACCACAAAGGGGTTCCGTATAATTTACCCTAATATATAAGTTATTTATGTATTCAAATGTTAAAGTTAATGTATTAAATGGAGACAAAATTTAAAGCTTGTGGAATACAATAATGGGAAAAAGTTATGGGAATTTAACCCACAAAGGAACATGATCCCAACTAAAGTTTACTAGTTGAGTATTGGGATCCCATTTTCTAAGTAAGAGAGTACGGGTATTAACATGTCATAATTGTTCAATCACTTGAGGACATGATTTTTCTTTCTCAAATTTGAAAACAAAGAGGCCGTTTTCGGAAGATTTAATTTCAACATGCCGATGTTGCTTCTAATGATAATCTACCATCCTTCTAAGAAGGAAAAAAAAGGTGGTGGTTTATCTAAAAATTGTTCGATAAGACAATTTTTCTAATAACCATCCCCTTCGACAAAAACCTCTTCCAGAGGTAGAGTTCCAATAAAGCCATTTTCAACATAAGGAGAATAGAAATCTAGTTTACGAGTATGAGTGAGCTTACCAATGAATTTGCATTCTTTTCTTTGTAGCAATTCCAAGCATTAAGATATTGGGGAAAGGATTCATGTATTGCATCAATTCCATTTTTTTTGTCTGGGAATAGTAGACGAAGTGCATGGCTGCTGGAAGGCTATATTCCCACTTTGCAATGCATTATTAGTCTTGACTTGGCTAGATATCACGTGGCCAGCATTGCCATTTGGACTAGTGTCCACTTTAGCACTAAGAAAGTAATTTTAACCTTCCAAAGTTTAACCTTAACAAAGGTGGGAGTTCATTGTTCAAAATATTAGTATCGCATGTTGAAGAGTGAATGGCATGAGATGGCAGCGGGTCAAGACTCTCATTGGCAAGATTTAACCCAAAGTTATTTATCTAAGAAGGAGAAAAAACAGCTAGTCTACTACAATTATCCAGTGGGTGAAGATGAGTTGTCGTGTTCTCATGTGTCATAGTTGGAGAAGTGTACTTAGCTGAATGAATTGTCAAGGCTATGCACGAGTTGGTTTTTTAGAGATGTTATAGTTTTCTTCAAGAAAATTCCCCAAGCCAACTGGAGGTGGACATAATTTTCGAGCTTTTTCAATTTTTTTGATAATTTTCATCAAACTCAGAGTGTGCGAAGAAAGAGAGGAAATTGAATTTTCTTGAAAGTTTGCATTTTTCCCCAAAAGAGAAAGGACTGAGAAACCCATATTTCTTGCCGAATCAGAAGCCATTTTCATTTTAATGCTTGTGTTGGTTCAGAGTTCATTTTCTTCTATAAAAGAGAAAGAGGAGTGTTCAAGCAAATGAGGAGAGGAGACTTCAACAAATCCCGATTTTCCCGCATCATTTTGATTGATTTCTTCATAGGATTCTATAAGCATGGCTTTTATAGCTTCAATTCTAACACTCTTTCTTGAGGAAGCATGAGTCTTCTTCTTAGACATGACAAAGGATTGAATTAAGAGGATTGAATGATTAAGTTAATATAATGTACACATGCATGAATGATTAAGATGTACCTCATATCAATATGAGAAAGCAATTGATATGAGAGAAGCTTAATCTCGGATGCGGGTTAATTGTCTTAGTCTTGTACTTTCCTTTGAAGGAAATTCAATAGTGGTCAAAGGTTGATAAAATAGAAAACCAATTCTCAGACCTCTTACACCAAAGCTGATAGACATAGTACTAAACTACAAGGCTTTGTAGTAACGGATGGTTTTCCTTTAAACCAACAAAAAGAGAAAAAGAAGAAAAAACAAAAAATAGCATTTAACTATGTAATAGTTAAAAAAAAAAATACTTAAGCATTGTTTAGCAATAGTATTTTTAGTGTTTAGTATTTTGACTAAGTAAAAATACTACTTTTTTCAATTCTTATTGTTTGATAAAACAATGTTTTAAGTAATGTTTGTATTTGAAATAGTGTTTGAAGCAGTATTATTGAAACGTTAACATTATTAATATTTCTAGGTAGAATTTAGTGTTTTAACTTTTTGTGAGGAATTTTACCCTTTCTTCAACAATTCTTTTAAGAATTCTGCCATCTATCAAATCTCTCTCTATATTTTTACATTTTTTCATAAATATAAATCCAAAATAACACAAAAATTGATTTCAAATTCCATCCTCATCAGAATATACCAAAAGGTGCAAATCTTATAAGTCTATTTATTATTTTCCTTTGACAAATAATATTTCAATTAATTAAAAGATATTTTTATAATAAAAATAATTTTGTACTATTAAAAAACTAATTTATTTAAAAATATTATGTTACTATAAAAATATATTTAATTATAAAATAAATTATCTTATTTTAATAATATTAAATAATTATAATTATCATTTTATATTCATCAACAAATTTAATAATTAATTTTATCAAAAAAATTTATTCAATCAATTAATTAAATAATTATTTACTAACAATTAAAATACAATAACTATGGCTACTCAAGCAACCAAGGCTAATTTTGGCTTTCAAGCACTTAGAGGGCAAAATTGCAATTCTTTCAACAAAGCAGACCCCCAACAATCTCCCATCACCCCAAGTGCCGAGCAAGAAAGAGAGAGATGGAGAGAGAAGGAGGAGGAGAAGAAGAAGAAGAAGAAGAAGCAAACCTCAGAAGCTTCTTATCATGGGGTGCGGAGCTAGGCATATCAGATTCATCTTCCACCACCCAATCAAATAACGCCACGTGCCCACCCACCTGTTTGGGCCACTCTCTCTTCGTCTCCCACTTCCCTGAAGCTGGAGGGTAAGCAAGTTTATACATGTCCCAAATCTCATCCCTTCCACACACACAAACACAAACACACACACACACAGAACACACACAGTGAGAGAGAGAGAGAGAGAACAGTGTTGTAAAAATGCACATATTGTTGCAGGAGAGGCTTAGCAGCTGCGCGTGATTTGAGAAAAGGCGAGTTGATACTCAAAGTACCAAAACAAGCTTTGATGACAAGTCAAAGTCTTATGATGAGAGATCAAAAACTCTCTTTTGCTCTCAACAAACACCCTTCTCTTTCCTCTACCCAGGTCAGCTACTTTCGATTTTTGTTTTTTGGGTATTTGGGTATTTATTTTCTTTGCTTATTTGTTGAGAAATTTTATGGATTCACATTTTTTTAGGTACCCAATAGCTGAAATGTGTAAAATTGAATGTAATGTGAGCATATTGAGGGGAAAAAAAAAGGAAAGAAGAAACGAAAAGGGGGCATCTCTTTGTGGTTACAACTACGTAGAGTAGGATTTTATGAACTTGAACATGGTGAATAAGTTGAGGGTTTTGATAGAAACTGAGACACACAAGCAAGAGCAGGGACAAAAGGATTTGGGTGTCAAGTTTACTCACTCAAGATGATTGTTCAAGTTATTACTTAAATCAAGAAGTCCTTGTCCAACATTTGTTTTTGTGAAGGATTTGGGTTCCGGTTTTAAGGCATCGACTTCTCTTCTACTAATTTGAGCAAGTTGACTGAGTTCAATATGTTGGCAAAATTGTTGTTGGACCCGGGTCATCACAAGGAAAATAAAGATACCAACCTTTTGAAAATTTTCTAAAAGCTTTTGCCTTCTTCTCTTGCGAGGAAAATACTTTGTCGTAAACCTGTTTGGAGGGATTTCTTCCAGAGACCACTAATGTATTGCCTTCATAAAGTGCCATGTATTGAGCGAGGATGTGACTTGAATGTGGTGAATTTTACTTGTGTGATTTGCACGTGCTTGATTAATCCACAACACTTGGTAATGATAACATATCAGTGATTTAGAGGAGTTTTCTCCAAATTGGTTTTCGCAGTATTTTCCTTCTCTGAATGTCTGGAAGATATCAAGAATAAAAAGCTTGTGCTGTAAAGGAAATTACTTTGATGCAGATATTGGCTGTTGCATTATTGAATGAAGTGAGCAAAGGGAAAAGATCTTGGTGTTATCCTTATCTAAAGCAAATACCCCGCAGCTATGATACACTAGAGTGTTTTTCTCAACTTGAGATTCAAGCTTTGCAAGTATGTTTATATCTTTTGTAACTTTTTTTGTATTGACAGTTTCAAATTGTTCCTTTCAGTGTAATAAGGTCAATTACTAGAAATTATCTTAAGCTCTGTTGTATCCTTATGATGAGAATTTCTTGAAATAACTTATAGATCGATGATGCTATCTGGGCTGCAGAAAAGGCGGTAGAAAAAGCTGAATTCGATTGGAAAGGAGCTTGTCCAATCCTGAGTGAACTCAAGCTCAAACCTCAATTTTGCACTCTTAAGGCATGGCTTTGGGCTTCCTCTACTGTAAGTATTTCGATCTTGCCCATGGTTTTTGCAATTATATTAGATGGCCATTTCTAAATTGGTGCCAGTATTTGCAAAAACTCAGTTCTGGATGCATACTTTTACCTAAATATTGTGATGGTGATAAGGACTAACTTTACATTACCTCCAAGCGATAGTTCCGCCCCAGCAATACGTGATAAGTAGAATGACTAGGATTTTCTGATATATTGGGCATTGTTCATTCAACTAGAGGAAACTTGCTTGTTTTCGAGTGATGTGGTCTTAATTACTAACTATCAGATGCTGAATTTATTATTTGGAATTCAATGAGTAAGTTTTTATCTTAAACTATTGGTGTAGATATCCTCGCGGACAATGCACATATCCTGGGATAATGCTGGGTGTTTGTGCCCTGCTGGAGACTTCTTTAACTATGCTGCGCCGGGAGAAGAGCCATCAAATTCTGAATATCTGGAAACCTGTGTTAAGGGCTCATCCTTGAACTACAGTCCTTTGAGAGAAGAGAATACACAGAAGTCGAGTGAAGAGCTTTCTGACTCTAGCTCACAGAGGCTAATAGATGCTGGATATGAAGAAGATGTAGCTGCTTATTGCTTTTATGCTAGAAGAAAATATAGAAAAGGAGAACAGGTACATCTAAACTCTTTTCATCCCTTCAAATATTTCACATTATAGGTGGCATGAAAGTTAGATGTCTAGTGTGTCTACCACTAGCAATAAATACAGAACAACTAGATAAGCTGTTTGCTTTCAGCTCCTGTCTCCTTGAGTAAAATATCAGTCGTTGCTGTCTTAGTCCATGTAGGATTTACTTGAGCATATGTGCACTCTTCTTTAATGGTTATCTATATGCTAACACACTGTGGATGCAGTCCCCTTTGGCTTGATCAAAAGTGAGCACGGTTCTAGAACTTTTGAGAACATAACCTCATAGGAATAAAAAAGTTGTAGACAGTTGTGCATGTACACTAGATCAGGTTAAGCATTGGTCTAATTAGCTTTTAAGAATACAAAGTGGCAGAGAACTTTTGCGTGCTTTAAAGAAGATAACTCGAGATTCTTCGAGGTAAAGTCATATGAAAGACTTAGGCACCACAGTTACTGGATAGTATGACAAGTTAGAAATTATTTAGATTGAAAAGATGAGCAACAATAGTCAAGACTATGAACATCTATACCTTACGTGAGACTGGAAGAAGACATTGAATGTGAAAGAAATCAGTTAAGAGTCCTCGGAGACAGCATCAATCTGATGCCGTTAAACTTTAATATATCTGGAGTATACTGTATGCTTAGCATGTCTTTGACACCAGTGAGGATATTGTTAAATAAGGATGAAGACTTTGTGAAGCACATAAAAAAAGTCTAATATCATATTAACTTGATCTTTTCAACTTAATTGTTGTAAAACTCCATCTCCTGCTTCTTGTCCTAATTAATGTCAATATTATTTTGTTTGGTGAGGCAATTTTGGCTATAATATAATACTACACCCACAGAGGTCAAAAGAAATTCTTTATTGGCTTTTCCGTGTCACAGTATTGATGTCAATTTCAAGCTAAATTATTGTAGTTTGGGATGTAAATGATCCTTGCCAAGGCTAGCAGATCTGATGACAAGATGGAAAACAAGCAGAATGTTAATTGAATGATGACAGCATCAAGTAGGTGCTATCTTGGGAAATATTTATTAACAAAAAAAAGTTTATGAAGAGAAGTCTAAGCAGCATGTGGGAATTCAATTGTTCCAGCCCTGAAAATTTATTCTGAAATTGTATATTTTTTTGTTAGTGTTATGAAAATTTATTCTGAAATTGTATATTTTTTTGTCAGTGTTATCTTCTTGGAGTTAAATTTCATATACTATGTTTGAAGTTACTGCCTAGCCCAAATTTTAGTACATACTGCCACCATGTGCTGTATGTCATGTTTGTTAAAAAATGATGTGCCCACAAGTATGATATATGCAGCTTCTAACTGCAGGTTCTTCTAAGCTATGGGACATATACAAATTTAGAGCTTCTGGAACACTATGGATTTCTTCTGGATGACAACCCAAATGACAAGGCTTTTATCGCCTTGGAACCGGATATGTACCCCTTGTGTCCATGGCCTGGAGAATCACTGTACATTCATCAAGACGGGAAGCCATCATTTGCTCTACTCTCTATTTTGAGATTGTGGGCAATTCCTGGAAACCGGCGAAGGTCGACTGGACACCTTGCTTATTCAGGAAACCAACTCTCAGCAGAGAACGAAGTTTCTGTTATGAAATGGTTAGCAGGAAAATGCCACACCGTGCTGAATGCTCTTCCAACATCAGTTGAACAAGATGAGTTGCTCCTAAAGATAATAGAGAAGCAGTCATCATTTAGCTATGAGCTTCTTTCTTTTCTGGAAACCAATGGTAAGATGGACACAGAAATTTGTTTGAAGTCTCTTGTTTCTAGCAAGGGCAGAAAGTCTACTTACAGATTGCAATTGGCTGTTCAATGGAGGCTTAACTATAAGAGAACCCTTGCTGATTGCATCAGGCACTGTACTAAAGTAATGAACTATTATCGTGATAAATCCTGAATTTTGCCCAAGCAGATGCATTTTTAGACAATCACCAATTATGCTAAATTAGCATGTTAATATGTGAATGTGATATGACGTTGCTCTTGGCTCGATCAACAACCATGAGTTCGAGGGCACATGCTGCAGTTCTCCGACACCTGGGCGCCCCGGCGACCTTATGTATTAATATATGATATTCATGATATAAATAAATATTACCGCAACACCCATTGAAGGGTAGTCTATTACAAGGTTGGAGTCATTTGTGAAGTTCCTTGTATTTAACATTACGTTATATTTTGTAAGAAACTATTTTCACAACTTTCAAGAATTGGAATAACATAGGGGAGGAAATTGGCAGAAACCAAGGTTTAAGGATTTCGTGCTTCTATCCAATTTTTGTCATCGACGACAGTAGCGCATCAAGGATAACGGGCAACAGAGCGAGCAAAGCCCTTCAAAAGTGCTAAAGGTAGCTTCAGTAGAGAAAATAACCACCCCGCAGTGTCTTGTCTTTTTTAATTAACATATCATAAAAAGAATTTACACAGAAACTAACATGAAAAGAAATAATCCTAATAATGCTTCATCTGTATTAGTCTTAGTTAGCGATTTCAGTAGTTCCATGCATATCAACTGTATCTTCAATTTGTCTGATATATGAGATGGCTAATCTTCAATCTGTCCAACATAATTTCTTGAAGCGCACATGACATTTCCTTGCATGCAGCAACTACCTTTTAGATATTAAAATATCACCATTTGCTTTTTGAATACTTGTAGTAGTAAATAAAAGTAATATCCAATACATTAACATCTACGCAGTTTTAGAGATTTTACATAATCCATAAGTATATCTCTAGGAATCAGTTTTGTCATGGGATCTGCTAATATCTTATGTATAGATATATAATTTATATTTACTTCTTTTTGTGTTACCATGCCTCTAACAAAATACATTTGATATCAATGTGCTTAGTTTTGCAATGAAACTTGGGATCTTTTGTATAAGCTATTGTTGTTTGGCTATCAAAATTAGCTAGAGGTGAACGTGGGTTGGTTAAATCAACCAAACCAACCAAAATCAACCGAAAAGTTAGGGTTTGGTTTGATTATTTACATAGTTAAAAACCCAATTGGTCGATTTCAAATGAAAACTAATTGGTTTAATTTGGTTTGAAATAGATATGCAAAACAAACCAA
Source organism: Cordia subcordata (assembly GCA_028554755.1). NCBI lineage: Eukaryota > Viridiplantae > Streptophyta > Magnoliopsida > Boraginales > Cordiaceae > Cordia > Cordia subcordata. Next base: position 9,860,246 of record JAPTOF010000019.1, read on the forward strand.
ACTATTTTTATCTTTAATTTTATTTACATATTCATTTCAAATTTTATGTATTTTAGGAGTCGAACCTGTAATCTCAAAACTATATTCTCAAACTTTAACTATGAAGCTATAACTACAACTATGTTTTGTTTTAGGTCAACAACTCCTAGATAATGCAAGAATCTTTTAGGTCACACAACTCCTTACTGCTACAAAAAATGCCACAAATTCAACCTCCATTACGGATAAGGCTATACAAGTCTGTTTCTTACTATTCCAACAAATAGCAATATTGTTTAGTAGGAAAATAAATCCAAATGCAAATTTTCTCTTATCTAAATCTCCTCCTCGATCATCATCAATATAGCCTTCCAATTGCAGATCTTTTCCTTGATGCCATAACGCATAATCATCATTACCTTTTAAACACCTTAAAATCCTTTTGACGACAGTTCAATGTGGTTGATTTAGATCAAATTGGTACAAACTTACCATTCCAACAACAAACAAATATTAGGTTTTGGTACACATCATTGTATACATCAAACTCCTAATGATAATAAAATATAGAACTCTTTTCTTTCGTTCCCTTTCTTGTGAAGCCTTTGCGTACAGTCTACAGGTCAATCCTTCACCTTTCGCTATCGGAATGTTTATTGGTTTGTAATTTTGCATCTTAAATCATTTAAGAATTTTCTTAATATATGACTCTTGAAAGAGATATCAATTTCTTTGAACAATCTCTTTAAATTTTAACTCTAAGAATATATGTTACTTCAGCCATATCTGTCATTTCAAATTTAGATGATAAACATCTTTTGATAGATTTAACAAACTCCTTATCATCCGTAACTATCAGTATGTCGTCAACATATAATGACAAAATAACAAACTTATTTTGAGATCTTTTATTTTGAGAACTACAATTTCTCTCCCTTTCCTTTTTCTTTATTTCTGTTCTTTTTTCAATTGTATGTTACTTTTGTTGTAACAGTTTTTTGCTTCAATTTTGTCATCTTGAGCTTCCTTTGGTGGGTGTTGTTTCCTTTGGTGCTTTATGTTGGCTGTCGTGGTACAGTGCATTATGGTTGCTACCGGTGACTATTTGGTTTTTTCTCCAGGCTTGTGGCGATGGTTTTCTATAGGTGGTTTGTGTTAGTGGTTTTAGATAGGTGGTCTCTAATTTTTCTTAGCCTTGGTTGGTGGTTGGTGTACACTGCTTTGTAACGCTGATAAGTATTGTATTTTTGTTTCTTTTTTTTTTTTTTGTTTGTTTGTTTTTAAACCATTGTGTATTTGGGTTCTGCACCACTCATGTAAACTTTTTTTTGTTAATAATATTTTTACCTTGACAAAAAAATTCCACCATTTTTTTTTAAATATCGAGATGTAAAAATTTTTAATAAGCAAAAGATTTATAATAGTGGACCGAAACACCAACTACATAATAATCCAAAAATATATTTAAAAAAAAAAAACAAAATTACTTTATTTCACCGCATATAATGTTCCATTATCCTAAACGGAAAAATATCATATATGGACCCAACTTTCCAAGATTGCTTTTTGTCCCTCTCAAAATAAAAGTAAATAAGTGATCCATACATTTTGTATAGTCATCCATCACACACACAAAATCACTACAAAATGAAATATTTCTTATGAATATCACAAATCCACACACTCAATTTTATAGTGATGTCTTATAAACCATTATATGAAATGTGTGAATCATTCTTATCCATAAGAAATATTCTATTTTGAAGGAATAAAGGATATTCCATTTTCAGACTGTTTCTCATCAATAACAGGTGAAGATCGTTGGATTTCTTTGTCCCTTTTTGCTGCTATGTTTGGCCTTTGGACCTCTGGTGTTATGGGTCTATTCTAGTCCTTGTGTTTGTTTTTTGGTTTTTATATTTGACCTTTGGGCTTCTAGTGTAATGGGTCTCTTTTTTACTATTTTGCATGGCCTTTGGGCCTCTAGTGTAATGGGCCTACTTTTGACTCTTTGTTATTTCTATTTTATCAATGAACGTATCTGTTTGCCAAAAGGAGGGGGGGGGGGGAAAAAAAAAACCTTCAAAGGATAAAGTCCCAACACTGTACATAGTGTTAAAGCCCCTAACCTCAAAATTGTATTAGAATTCTCACACACCATACCAAAACCACATAACAAAATTCATTTAGTTAGAGACTTGGTGGTGTCAGTTTGAAGACTCACCTTTAACCAATAACCAAGAAGGCACAACCTGCAATTTTTTGTTTTTTCAAAAATAGTACCCGTTTGCAACTTCATTTAAAAAATAGCATTATTTTTAGAGTATTTTTAAAAATGATAACATCGTCTTCTGATGAACCCAAAATGAGTTTTATTTTACCAAAATCAAGGCACTTAAAATGACATCAATCGCGGATGATTGCTTTGCCAAAAATGGGGTTTTGAAAACCCAAAAAGGGTTTTGGGTTTTGATTCCCGAATTGGGTTTTAAAGCCTGAAATAACGAGTCATGAAAGATCAAATATGAAATTTGAATCGATGCTCCAAATTTGGGATTCAATTTCCCATTTCGGGCTTTCATTCCCAAAATTAGCCTACCGTCTTCAACTCCCAAAATTTCACTTTTCCACGGCCCATTTCGAGTTTCAAAAATCCTTTTCGAGTTTCCAAAACACAACAACACTATTTAAAAATAAGATCCAAAAAAATGCTACTTGTGAAAGAAATTTCCAAACTAGCACCATTTTTAAAAAAATCACACAACCTTCTAGGCTATTATTATTAAGTATGTACTAATGGTATGTGATGGTAGATGACAGTTAAATGCATTATCATTTGAATTAGCGTTACAAGATTCAACTACGTTGAATGAAATAAAATAAATGCTATATCAATATATTTTTTTTTCAGGAGCAACAATCCATTCAAAGAGTGGTAATTGGTATCTAGCAAAGCCTGATAACCAAACAATTTGCGATGATTTTTCTAATTTAAAACAAAAGAGTATTTTCTTCTTGACCATATAATTACCCAATAATATGTTATGTTGAGCCAATAGTTACGAAAAAGCTAAAATTTTTGCACCAATAACTAAACATCATCATTGAGAATGATGCTACGGTCAAAAAGGTACCACCTTATCCAGATTTTAATATAACTCAAAAAATTAAATCTGGAGTAGAAGATATCTACCATAGTATCATCTTCAATAATGATGTTCATCTAAATAGAAAACAGATCAAATAATAATTTCGCAAATAGTAAAATTGGAAAATATATAAAATATCGGGATGTTTAATGGATCAGAGATCTGGCTTGGATTTCTCGAAGAACGAGAAATACTAAAAAGTAGCTCAGTAATTTCAGCTTCGATCATCTGGGGAAATAATCATCATCTCCATTTTTCTTTTCAAATAAAAAAATCCCACTATAATAAGAAAAAAAATCAAAAAAGAAATGGGAATATTTTTCTATATATATATATATATATATATATATATTTCATTGAAAGAGATAGATCAGAAAATCTGGCTTGAATTTTCTCCAGAGAAAAAGGAGAAAATAAAAGAAAAGCGCTCAGTAATTTCAGCTTCGATCATCTGGGGAAATAATCATCCTTTCCATCTCTTTCGTATATTCTTTTATCAATAAAAATTCAAACTGAAAAAAGAAGAAAATTGAGCCAAAAAATGTATAAATTTCTAGGATTTATCCGGATCTGTTTAAAATTAGCTCAAAATGAGAGAATTTTAGAAAGGAAGCAGAAACGGCGAAGACAGATGTAGCGTCGGCTCATACGCAACGCCCATTTTTATGCTGAAAGCGCTGGTAATCAGTAATCGACGCATAAAATTACACATGTATATACATACATACATATATATATACATATATACATATATATATATATATATATATATTAGACATAAATATATAAAAATATGTAAATATCAATATATGTGTGTTTTTGCGTGGGTTGAGTGTGTGTAATGCGTGCAAGGGTTGGGTTATATATATATATAGAAGAGATAAGGGGCCTCTGCCGCTGCGCTTACTAGGGTTTAAAGAAACCCTAATTGGGGAGGCGGGTATATCCGTATATGGATAATCACGTGGAGATCACGTGAGTTTCATCGTTTTTCCTTCTCTCTTTTTTCTTTTCCTTTTTTCTTTCTTTCGTCTTTCCTTATACTGATGGTACCAATTAGGGTTAGTTTTAAAAAGTCCCTAATAATATTACTTATTTTTAATTTAATTTTTATTATTTTAAAATATTTCAAAATAATTCTCGAAGTTTTACAATTATTTTAGAAGGTTCAAAATAATTCTAAAAGTTTTACAAATATAATCAAATTAGCTTCCTGTGCTCCAAACCGTTGATATTAATTTTCAATGTGTTTATAGATTTATTCAAATTAGTCTCCATTATTACACTAGTTTTGGAACTAATTCGAATGAAGTTAAAAAATTTTGGCAACCAAGACGCACGTTTTGAAACATCATGGACTAATGTTACTATGTGAGACCTTGAGAGTTAATTTGAACTTTTCAAAACAAAGAGGACTAATTTTTAACAAGGCAACAACTTTAGGGACCTATAATATAATTTTCCCTACCAAACATAAGCTAAAGTAGGTGTCTTGTATGCCCCTTCTTTGCTTTTAGAGTGTTTGACTTTACTTATAAAGCAAAGAAAAGATTACATGTGTGATAAAATTTACTTATAAATAAATTTTACTTACTTATAAGCAGGAAAAAGAAAATGGATTTAGTTTTTTTTTCTTTTTTTTTATTAGCTTGTAGTTAAGGTGATTTGATGAAATAAACGAACCATTATACACTTTAAAGAAAAAAAAAACATTCTTCTACTTTAATGAAAGGTTTTTTAGTTATTTTAATAAACACTATTAATTATAACTACATATTTGTCAAACATATCAAGACTCAATAACTTGTAAGCATATTTTATCCAAATATTTCTTTGATTATTTATTATTTAGTTATAAGTATCAATATTATATAAGCAGCTTAAAAAAAAAAAAAGAAAAGCTAACCCAAACACCTAGTTAATAATTTTCATTAAATTTGTTAGCACTTTTAAATTTTTAATCATCTAATTTATGTTGGCATAAAACTCATTCACTTTGAGAGAAGTAAAGTGGCGATTATAGAGCTCTCAATGCATAGAGTTCTCTATGAGAATCCTGAGGTTCTCCTAGTACCATTTATCCAATCATATAGTCAAATTCTGCCACACAGAGCAAACGAAGGAAGAAAGGAGATGAAAGGGTGTTAGCATCAAATAAGGTGTAAACAATACTAATAGACCAAAAATTTAAAACATACAATTATGTGGTTCGACATTAATCTACTCTATGATAAAATAGGAGAATTTTATTCACAATGTCGATACAAGATCGCCTCTTTTGCTTTAACTCTAATTGCTCTTTGCACTCTATCTATCGTGTCTCTTAACCTATACACTTATTAATATACTAAATATACAAGAGAAATCCCGAACCACTTAGGGAAATCCAATTTAAGACTATTAAGAGATAGTTTAACATTTAGTTGATAAATTCTGTTTGTGAAAAGGCCTTTTTAAAGTGAGCTTTTAGCCAAATAGACTTTTGGTGAAAACAAAAATGTGTTTGGTTATTTTTATGTGAAATTTTTTTTTACCAAATGAGATGGTGTTTAGTTTTATATTTGAACATAGCTGGTAGTTGTCTAAATTAATGAAATAAACATTTTGAGACTAATATTGTTTACTTTCTATAGCATACTATTTTATTCATATTTTTATTTGTTTGAAAAATTCTTTAAAAATTATAGTTATAATTCAAAATATTAATAATAAAAATAAAATATATTAGCAAAAATATAGCCATAAATCATTGCAATCTAATAAAAAGCTAAGAACATCGAATGAAATAAAATAGGATAGGAAAAAGAAGGGTAGCCATTGATATAACAAAAAATTAAAGAGGATATCTTTGTCCAAAAATATATGTTGAAACACTGTTCCAAAAATGGCAAATGGAGAAGTTAAAAATTTTAACTTCTCTGTTTAGTCTCAAAACTCAGTTAACTTTTAATGAAAACCAACTTTTAGAATATAAATCAAACAACCTTGTTTTCTTTAACCAGATTTTTAAATTTTAAAAGTCAGTTTGACTTTTTAAAATAAACCAAACTAACTCTAAGAAAACAACTCCTAGTCATCGCCCTAACAAATAAAAACAAAGGATACAAGCCACCTTTGCTCAGGATACAGGCTACAATCCTAAAAAAAGAAAAGAAAACATAATGGATAACAAATAAAACAATTAGTGTTGAAACAGTTATAGAATTTCTATCTAGTAATTTAATACTCATATATACATATGATCTTTTTCTGACTCTAAAGACAAATAGACGTTTCAAAATAAACATAACTGAAAGATACTCATATGCTTTTAAATATTTTGGTGTACGTGGGTTGCAATCCCCTCTAAACTACAAGCTAAAAGTCTCTTGCTTCATTTTCTAGTTTAAATTTATCTGTCAGATATGCTAATTAGCAAAATTGTTTCCTTGATAGTGTCCAGGTTGCAACCGTAATCCATCTAATACTATAGTTACATTTGTAAAGGTCCCATCTATCTATCTATTTGGATATATCTTAACTTCCTCAAGGTAGCCTCTATCTCCTAGGTGAGGGGCAAAGGCGTAACAAAATACTCTCCCGCTATTCCATACAAGAATTGGGATTAGATTGATCAGAGCTCTAGCCTGAGTAATGTGTGCAGGATCGCGAAGGCCTAAGATCCTTTCTGACTCTAAGGTCTACCATAAGTAGGACAAGAAATGTAGTTGATTTTTGTTTTCTACAAGTAGTTCTTATGTTCTCGAGGGAGAGTGAGATTATCTTCCAATTTCCTTTTGGCATGGAGTTGGAAAAGACCGCTACAAATCCAATTGCTTTGACCGCTACAGGAGCGCTTAGAGGGACTACAGTGCCAAAACTAGAGAGTTGGTTGGCCTAGTTGGAGCTAGAGCAGTTAGACACACACACACACTAACTAAAGCCAAAGAATGTCACTATAAATTGACACGTTAGTTTTTAAATAGATAAGAGTTTGATAATTTAACATGAAATATTAATTGTGAGTTAATATTTACTACTAATGTGTCAAGCTCTTATTTACTTAAGAAGTTAGGGTATTGCGTTGAGTCCTTCCACTAGTTACACATTGGACTAATTATAATGAAAATGAAACGGACAAACTAACACAATAACCAAACAAGTCATTTTTTAAAAAGAGGAAATACAAATGGACAAGGGCATTTTAAAAGTTTCTTGAAAATAAAAACATAAGAGTAAAATATCGCATTCGACTACTCGTTGGACATTTGCCAATCTAACAAAGAAAATAAACAAATTCCCCAAAAAAAAAAAGGAAAAAAAACCCTTATGTTTGTGATCTGAACATTTAACAAAGCCGGACTTAGATCTTCTCATAACGAATAGAGTTGCGAAGGTTTTAATTGTTTGGTCACATTAAAGAACTCCAACACATGTATCCACTGCTCCCATTTCTTCAGCCTATGAACAGCAATTGTCTCGGCAACAAGCTCATGTGAGCATCTACCATTAGTTCCAGGATAATCATACATTGCAGGCTTCATGGAGAACCTATGCTTGGCTTTATGCCCTGCATTTAACCATCTCCCCACCAGCTTATCTTCAGGGCCAGTTGTATCATTTGCAGCAATCCTGGAATCTGCAATCCATTCTATGAGGTCCCAAGACAACACAAATCCCATTCCTGACATGTAATCCACAAAGGGGTTCATGCTAGGACAAGGTATGACAAAACCATAGTACAAATCAAATCTTGGCAATGGCTTGAGAGACCTCGCCAACGGTTCGAGTCTTATGTAAACATCATCATCTGCCTTCATGACATAGTCATAACGGCGTGATAGAACCCGGGGAAGGGTTGAGAAGTACGTGTATGTTTTACCGCTGTTCATATTTTCGGGACAGTTCAATATGATGATGTCGTTGAATCGGATTATTTCAAGTGTGATGAAGACTTTCTGATCTTCCTTGGTGAGATTGCAGAAGACAAACTTGATGTCTATCGCGGCAATGGCGGAGGATTGGATCCCATAGATGAGGCGGAGGAAATGGCGCCGGTCATACTTTTCAGGCCGGGTGAGGATTCCTATCAGGAGGCTGAATTGGGATTTTTCAGGTGTGTTCTGCAGTGTAATGGGGTGGTTGGTTGAAGTCATCGCAGGGGGTTTTACGCGGATGCTGAAAAGAATGAAGAAGATGAAGAGTACTATAGCAAGAAAAGGCAATGTGGGTAGAAGTAAATGTCTCCTCAGCATGGCATTCTCTTAAGTTGCTATGCGAGTATGCGTGGCTTATGCTCTCATAGATTCGGCCCTCCGAATCCGAAGACTTATGGAATACCTCTTAATTGCTCGGAGAGAGCTTCACTCAGAGCCGAGCTGGATCCTCGGTACAGTAGGAATACCCGTGGGAAGAAATGTAAGTTGGAATTATTGCTTGACTTTTCCATGTTTTGGTGGTGATTATAATGGCATTTGCTGCATGGTTTGGATCGTGAAGATAGTAAAAGACACGAGAAGCAACAATCCTTCAAGTGCCAGAAACGTGAATGCCACAAGATAATTTCTATCTATCCTTCTGGGCTGTAAATGGTTACAACAGAGGCAAGAGTATTAAGCTGATATTGTCACACTCTCAAAATCTACCCAGATTAATCTCGGAAATGCAGAAGGAAAGTCTTTTCTTCTTAATGCGCCATGAACTTGATTAACGAACTTAGATGCTTTGCAGTAAGAGAAGGTTTTCGATACTCAGACAAGATCTTTCGTGTGCAGTTGACATGTAAAAGGATTATCATCCCAAATATACAACCTTTGAACACTAAATGGAATATCTATGAAAAAGAATCTTGAATCATCAACCTTTTTCACTTGCATGGTACAACTGTAGGTTCCATTGGATTTGAACTATCTCTGTCACACATTTCAGGGCTGATGCTTATAACTCCTTCACCCTGCATCACATAAGATGTTTTAAGCAGTTTGCACTAATGATATGCTCATTCTCGACTTTCTTTCTGCTGTTATAATTCGACCTGGAAGTGAAGTGTTCATACCTTTGCAATGTTTCTGAAATAAGTTGTGTTGTAATCTCCTGATGGAAATAGTGCTTCGATTAGATCAGCAAGGACTAGTTGAGGCTGTGAGACTGCTCCATCATACCAGTCTTTAACAAAAAAATAAGTAAAATTAAATAGAAAGCAAGCTAAAGAAATCAAAAGCAATGTATATACGCCATAGAAAATGGAAATCCTTAGTAACATATATGTTTTCACAAAAGACCATATCATCAAAGAAATTATTTTGTTTTGTTCTGTAAAAATGATATGTCTTCCATAAATCGTGGTGAATGGTGACAATATACATCCGCCAAGTGAAGTATGACAGCTTACCAAGAGCAGTGGAGTTCTGGATGCGCTTGTCATATCTCCATATGCTTTGATTCGTGAGGAAAGCAAGACAAGACTGATCTTCCAAATTGATACTTTGGAGGAAGGTAGATGCTGAGTAGGCAGTTGGGTCCGAAGTATAGGTTTCGTCAATCACAACATCCACGATCTATACAGAGAAATTCTGAAGTAGTATTAGTAAGTTTGATCATAGTTCTAGTACTAATTCCCCCTCCTTTGCTACAATGACCGGAAAAGTAGCTAAATGCGTTTATGAATCTAACCTCTTTAATTATATAGCACACATGGAATATGATCATGTCAATCAACTTACACACAAAATGGCATGAAATTCATCCAGATCTTCAGGTTCAGAGATGTTGTAAGTGAATTTATTGATGGAGTTGTCGACATTCGCTCCACCTGCATCCTCCACATACTGCAGCCAAGATTAAAGTAATTGATAATCAAGCTGATGGTTACATTTCTGAATATCAGAGTACCTCATCATTTTTTTCCATTACATTTAGAGAACTGCATGTAACAAAAATGGTTGTTGTTTTCTTGGTTAATGCAAATCTGAAACAACATAAATGGGGTACTTAGTTGCGTGTCTTTCCTTCACTTTTTGCCATTATATTGATTCAGAAAGTGCGTTAGCTTGGAAGCAAAGAAAGCCATATCTCATTGCTATTCTGGCTTTTTATCGTTTTAGTGGTCTAGTTGATTCAGAAGTAACAGAAAAATATCACACAAGGAAGTTAATAACAACCTGAGGTTCACTTTCAATAAGTTAATAACAACCTCAGGTGCACTGACCTACCTAGAAGTGCAAAACTCGAAGAAAAAGGGAAACATTTCATGCATTACAAATTATGTAGTATTGATACAGTTATAAGTACCTTCAACTTATATGCTTCTTTTGTGAATGACCACACACCCTGCACAGTAAACAAGGCTTGTAAGGACATGCTTGAAGTTGTGTCTCATGATTGCTCTACAAGAGAACATTTGATTTGACAACTTGGGCCAAAACTTTGAAACAGAAATAAATCTATGTATACCCAGAAAAAGAGTGAATAATCTCAGAGGAACTGATGCATCTCAAATGTATAGAACTATCAAACTATTAGTTGCGTTTTTCTTTTCTCTTTTTTCGTTTTTGCACATACATTATTGTATTCCATCCAAGCCACTGTAGGTTTGTATGACACAGTCTTGGCGGCTGCAGATTTACTCAAGCACATATAGTTCTCCTTTATCTGCAGAAGAATCATGCAACTTTTATTTGTGGTTATCTCAGCGCGAGAATCACGTCAGTAGATATTCAAGTTGTCTAAATAAAATGCATAGTATATCAAACTGCACTGAAATAACCAATTTTCTGATGTCTAATTAGTCTCCACTTACAGCATCGTAGACTTGATTTGCTCTTACTTCCTGATTTGCAAAGGCACCCAAATACTTGATCCATTCTGCTCGCTGAAATGACAATGTCAGTAAACTGCATATTTTGAAGTGCACTAAACCATTCATCTTCGATGTGTCAATTAGGCTGAAGAATTATCATGCAGCACAAAAGTATTGCTGATTTTTCCTGACTTCTTTCTTTTGCCATGCATGTACTCACAGATTTGGAACTGGTGATGTCTGTTAAGATTGAGAACACCGGTTTTACATTTGCTAATCAACTAGTGATGGCTGATACAGCAGCCTTTGACAAAGAATCCAGCTCAACCTAAAAATTTAAAATTTTTCTCAAGATTTATTTCTTATGATGATAGCAGCTAACGGTAAGCTAAGAAGGGAATGTCATTCAAGTTATTCAAGTTAGTGCTGGTCTATCACGATATTCTGCAACTTCTTGGCAAGCTATCAATTGATCCGATTTTTCTACTGAGTTGTTTGGAACATAAATGTACTAAATAATGCAAGACACTACAGTCCTGTATTCTCTCCAACTATTACAATAAGCATTCAAGAGCAACTAGTAATATACATGATATGTGGCTTTTAATCAAGTAAAATGCAGACACAAACAGAGCTCACCATTTGATATACGTGCTATATTGGCTTGATTTAAGCACTATAAGTCAGTTAAGAATTGAGCTAAAATCTGGTGGACACATTTCATGAAAGATTATTCTGAAGCAGTAGAACAAAAGAGGGTAATTTCTGATGGATGCAGCATTCGTCATTCACAAAAACCAGTGATAAGTGTTTATCATATGAAAAGACATAACACTTTGCAAAAGATTGGATTTGTGAATCTGCAGTCGACAGGGGATATACCTGTATTGGAGCATCCTCACCGGTAGGGAGAAAAGTTGCGAAATTGCAGGACTGTCCTTGATCAGTGTTGGTAATAAAGTGAGCTGCAAATTGTGTGAGTTGCTCTGGCTCAGTCTTGTTTATGATCTCAACCTGTCCCTCTTTATATAGTTTTAGCACACATTGAGAAGCCACAGAGGTTGATGTAATGGCCTTCATATATCCCAGTAAGCCTAAAAGCTGTTGACATGGTCCCAGAGTAATTAGTAATAATTAACCAAGAAAATTGTGTTTACTAATACATCTAGCAAAATGCCTAAGAATTTGGATTTGTTCTGACAATACGCAAAACTATTTATTATCCCATCCTCCCAGAATTAGTTTTCTCGTGATCTGCACTTTAAATAGATCTCTTTTATCTTCCAATGCTATTACCATAACCATAACAAGAGGCATTCTGACTTACAAAAGCTTGCAATGCTCACCTCAAAGAAGGAAACTGTAAACATGAAACAAATAGCCAAAGGAAAAAAATGAATGTTAGTAAGAAAGAAGATAAAATTGAACCTCAAAGGATGTGAATTTGACAAGCATATAGAGATAAGTGAAAGTTCATATACCTGGAAAAAAATCAGCATCTATCGAATAGTTAGCTAGTGGAACAATGAACGATTTAATTCTTGTCGTGCAATACTTTGTCCTGGCCGCCATTCTCGTATTGTTCTGGGGTCGTGTTTATGACAACAAGAAAACATTAGTACAGCATTTCTAGCCAAGGAAAACGTTGGTAAAGCATAAAGGATTTGTTACTTCTCAAATAATAATAAGCAGAACACAGAAATCTATTCAGAAGTACTATTCTTTTCCATATGTAAACTTCTTCTTAAACACGACTTCAACATTTTAACATGTAAGTGAGTCTAAAGACTTGGCCTATATCATCACTCTCTGTGGATTCATAACACCATTACACTCTGTTCCTTGAGATGAATTACCCCAACGAAACAAAACCAAACCTTATCGCTCTAAGTAAGGTCGACAATCATAAGTCTTTCCGCTTACATCCAAGGAAAAGAAAAAATTTAAGACCTTTGAATTTAGTTGTCAATCTTCAAGACTTTGAATACAGGGATCGGTCGGGATTAAGAAGGCAATTGGCTGTGCGTATTTGGGTGCTTAATTAGTGAAATACTCTTTAACAAGACCAACTACACTGATCAAATTAATAAAAGAATTCGGGTTATTCAGTCATCTGTATGGTTTCAGTTATGGGCGTAGTCCCTTTACCATATTCTCGCATAGTAAGAGTTTCGTGTAACCAGCTCACCCTCTTTGAAAAGATCAAGTAACTAAAACTCGTTATACTAATATATCAATATTATTCTACGAATTTTATGTACATAATTTCTCATAATATTTGAGGATTCTGCATAGCTATAATTGTAATCATAAAATAAGATCAATCTGGATTGGATTACTTAGCTCATTTGATGAACATTCATTACTTCGACTTGAATCAAAGTTAAATTGTCTATCTAATTAAATTCCTAGTCCCAAGATCCAGGAAACTAAAATGAAATGTACAAGTACTGATTCCTAAACCCTTCAAGAAGTTCCCTGATATTCTAATTTAACATTTTTGGAGAAATTTATAGTTTATGCTTTTACCTTAATTGAAGTTCTTCACCAAACCCGAGTAAGTGCGTAAGCATATGGTATTGGATATGTAGCCTATAACGAATTCGTCTTAAAAAGGATCAGTGTTGGACCATAAGAACAATACTCAAAACGTTTTCTATATCATAGGTCTCGTAATCTAGTGGGACACTTGAGTACGAAAAGGCGCGAAAAGAAAATATTTTCCTCTAAGAAACTGAAACTAATTAATTTGACCTGTTTATAATTTTTTTTATGTAGAGGCAAAGCTGAACAAAAGCTAAAATTTGAAAACTTCAATTTGGAAAAGCCATCTAAAAAATGATTTTTACCTCATGCAAAAGTGTTTTCCCCAAGAACTACTGCTTCATATTTTTAGAAGCCCTACATCATTAATAGAACTGTAGAAAGCTCGACAAAAAAAATTAATGTTAGAATGTTAATAACTTCTAATTCAATAATAAATTAGACCAGGAGACCCTAACATATTAAGAGCACGTTTGGCTAAGCTTATGAGTCGCTTTCTTATAAGTCAAAGTAGCTTATAAGCCAAAAAGAAAAATCTACATGTTTGGTAAGTGAGGTTTTAGCTACTTGTAGGAGCTTATAAACTAAAAAAGAAAGCTCCCTCATGCAACTTATTTTTCTGCAACTTATAAACCGGTGAGTTTGACCATTTGTAAAGACTTTTTTGCCCTTAAAAACTTTATTTTTTAACAATTTATAGGTAATGACATATTTATTTTCAGTAATTATAACTAGTACTGTCACTTATAAGTACTTATTTACCAAATATGTTGACAGCTTAATAGCACATATTATCCGAACATATCCTTACTTATTTATCACTTGTTTATAAGTAATTTTTTGCATAAGTACAAGCTACTTATAAGGACTTAAAAATAAACTTAGTCTCAAGAAGGCAAAATGGCCTATTTTTTTTTTCCTCTTCAGTCACTGAAGTCCGTCACTTGTGTCAGAACAGAAAGAACTAATAAGAAGATTTGGATTTGCATAGAGTCTTTTGACGATTTACATATCGCCGAAGATTAAATATAGGAACGTCAAGTTCCGATGAAAAATTTCTTTCTCAAAAAAAAAAATAAAAATTTTCTATTTTAAAAAAAGGAAAAAGAAAAATGAAAATAGCGATGATTTGATGGCGCAATTATTTATTTATTTATTTTTTGTTGACAAATAAACTCATCATTAATGGTAAATTTCAGTGGAAGAATCAGGCGCACAACCCAATCACGAGCTAAATTAAGCACTCAAGTCAAAACAAAAAATTAGAATTGAACCTGATCCTAATTTCTTACCACTGGGTTTCAAGGACCAAGGTGCAAATTTAGGCAAGGATAAAGTGCTGAAAACTTGAAAGAATCTGGAGCAGAACTGGCCAACTGGGCAAAGTAAAACACCTTTTCCACAGGAAACAACAAATACACTTTTTGCTGCACTCGTGAATCCTCACCATTTGTGTACAGGAACTCATGGCGCACTAGGGCCATTTTGCAAATGTCATTGCTGGCTGGCACTTTGTCATGATTGAGGCTCCCAACCACGAGTTTGGCAAATGAAATTAATGTTTTGTTTACGAATAATTACTCAAACTTGATAACAGGGTGTAATTTAGTGGTAACATTCTTACGTGAGACTTATAGGTCTCGAATTCAAATCATCAACGAGAGTAAGTAGGAAAACACTATAAACCCTCTAAAATAAAGAGCAAAGATTTAATTGAACTTCAAATTTATAATATAAAATAATTAAAATGATCACTTAAACTTAAAGTACTTGCTAATACTATATCCAGCCAATTTGAAATATTAAAGTTAATTGTTCCATCGAGGACATTGTCAAAGACTCAATTACTAGAGATAAACACACGGTACGCGTCCAACCCAAAACTTAAAGCAAATGAAATTATAGTGTTATAGTTTTAAGAATAATTAATTCTTCTCAAATGATTGACTCTAACAATTATTTGAGTAAAAACACATTTTACCTCCTTGTGCTTTTCTTAAATTGTATCAATAGTTAATTGAATAAAAATACGCTTTATCTCCTTGTTTTGTCAAAGTTACAAAACTC
The DNA here is from genome assembly GCA_028554755.1 of Cordia subcordata. Taxonomy (NCBI): domain Eukaryota; kingdom Viridiplantae; phylum Streptophyta; class Magnoliopsida; order Boraginales; family Cordiaceae; genus Cordia; species Cordia subcordata. Next base: position 9,875,762 of record JAPTOF010000019.1, read on the forward strand.
CTTGTCCCTATTGTGGCGTATCATCAAATTAAGTTTAATCAATTGGTCCAAAACGATTAACTTTGTAATGATAGTAATAGTAAATCCCAAATCATCATAAACAAAACACAAATTTCAGCCAATATGAGATAGGGTGTTACACCTGTGCTATATCTATCTATATTATAAAGAACATTGAACAACCACCCAAAAATAAATTAAAGAGTTTGTGCAATATCCTTTATAAAATACGAAGAATTACCGGTATAAAAGATTTTATAGAACTCCAATAAAATACACAGATAAAATGCATTTTACCCTAATCAATTAAACTTCCAGACTACCAACTCCAAGCTAGAAGCAACCAAAATAACTTCTGTCAATGTCAATCTTGATATATATCATTTCAGACAAGTAGCACCTACTCACGAAACACACATATAACATTTCCATTTGACAATTATAAGTGTACCTGGATGAGAAGATAGCTCTCGCCATCAATGCTGTTTTTGATGACTTTAAAGCTCTGGCCATAATACAAGTGAAAATATGCAGCATCTTCTACCTTAGAAATGTTGCCAACTTTCACAGTAGGAGTAGCAGCTTCCACAACCTCAAGAGTTTCAATTCCAATGCAGCACAACCAAACCAAAACCAAAACCAACACCAACATATACACACCGAGCTTATCCATGCGGTTATGCATTCTTCGAACAAGAATCCGTCTTCTGAAAGATTATGACTTTCGTACTTTAGTGGAGGGGATATCTATCTAATTCAATGATCGATTGTATAAAGCCCGCGGTAGCAACGGAACCGGGGAAAGGAAAGTGTTAATAAAAAGACAACGCCCACATTGTAATATTCTGCAAATGAAACAACTGTTTCCTATAGCTCTAGCATGCATATATAAGCATGTAAGAAAGTTACACAAAATGATAAAAAGTGGTCTGCAATAAGTTTCCTATGCTATACCCACTAAAACCTATATAAGCAGCTTTTGGGGATAGGATTGGCATGAAAAATTTGTTTTCGGCTTTGGAAGATGGTGGGGACGATTGAACAAAGTTGAAATAGGGTGCGTGAATGATTTGAGTTTTTGGAATTGTTTGGCATGTGTGAGGATGTTTCCTTTTAGTGGTTAAAACACCATTGTTGATATTCTGACCCGTGAACCAATATTTTTGTGCCTTTTTAACTTGTCATCTTGTTTTTCACTTTTTGTTGTTTGTTTCTAGCTTCTGCAAATTTTTTTTCTTGTCATAGCATAACATCATGTGCTGTGCACCCAACACCACCCACTCCCTTTTATTGCATATAAAACAAATTTTTTTATTGTTAATATAATAAATGATAAATTAATATCCATTTTTATAAATTTAAGTTTTTGGATGATGTGGTAACTCAATATGGTATCAAAGCATAGAAATTAAATGGTTTCAAATTCAAAACTCACCAGTACCCATTTAAACAAATTAAAATTATCCATGTGCAAAGCTCAAAAAATAAACATTGCCTACACATGGGAGGAGGGGAGAGAGGGGGACGGGTTAATACAATAAATGAAACCAATATCTTGTCTGCAAGCTTAGACTTCTAGATGAGGTGATAACTTACTACTTATTTAGCTTCAAAAGGTTAATTTACTGGTATATTATTTCTTATTCATTGCCGGTTATACAATAAATAAGTAGACCAATATTCTCTCTACAACTTTAATCTTTTAAATGGTGTGATAACTCAATACTTATTTAGCTTCGAAAGGTTAATTTATTGGTAGATTATTTCTTATTCATTGCCGGTTATGTTGTTCGAACTCTAGACAGGGGTGTTGAATATGAATATAGGTTTGAGCATCAAGCACAGAAATGAACAAAATTTAGGATTCTGATACTCGACCAAATAATTATGTGTCTTAATTTTAAACTCCGACAGAGGGACACAACATTGTAAATATATTAAAATCACTATAGACGTTTCAAATTGAGAATTATGAAGTAACTCTATATATTATACATGTGATGCTAGGAAGAATATATTATAAGAAATAGATCTTAATCCAATAAATTTTCAACTTGACAAATTTTCATTTTTTAAAGTGTCGTAAAATTTTTTTTTTTTTTTTGGAGAAACTCTTCCAACTATTTCATCACGCCCATCACCCTCTCACACACTAAGTCAAAAGACACGTGCAGGCCCATTTTTTATCAGAGGCAATTTTTGAGATGGTCTAATTGAGAATTTTCACTTTTCTTGAAATGCCTAATACTTTTCAAGTGCCGTGTTTAACATACGTGGACACTAACCCTACAATTAAAAAGTCTGAGCAACATAGGTTGGTAGAATGGGAAGCTTACTTGTTCATATCTTGGTTTGGAATTATCTAATTAAGCAATTATTGTCTTTAACATCTGTTTTCACAAGCTTTATTACCAACTAGCTTAAATTATGCTTTTCTGATGAAGTTATATCTTCTGAAAAATGGTTTAGATGTCACCTTGAAGGACTTTTTATAAAATTGTTTCGTCACGAAAAAGTATTTGCCATATTAGTTTATCTTGTAACTATAAAAATATGATTATTGAGTAAAGTCTAACTAATTAAGGGGCTTAATTATTATTATAAAATTAATAAAAATTTACGGAAATGTTGTATATGCTGGTGGTCAGTAAATTAAGAATTTCTATTATATAAATGGGGCATATCATTGGGCTCACGCAACTTTTAGCTTTTTAGCTGTCAGGTCACAGTCGGAACAGTTTCGAATACGTTATTAATTATTTGTGACTGTGAAGGACTCCACATGATTTCTATTGAACAGCAATCTGGCTTCTAACGCTTTTATATATATTGCCAACAACAAGAAAAAATAAAAAATAAAAACAAAAATATTCATAGCCTATTGACAATTAAAGTCGCATGACTACATGAGCAATTCCTCGCTGTTTGTCTTCTAGTTGTGGATCACTTGGTGTCTCAGACTTATTTACATGTACCTTGAACTAATTCATCTCTGAAATATAAGATCCTCTATGATCTATTATAAGTATATAATATACCTTTATAGTGCCAAAAAGTTACATAATAAACCCCTGTAGTGAGTAAAAATTTCATGCATACCCCTTATTATTTACACCTCTCTTAACAATATTAAAATTACATAAAAAAAATGTCAATAGTCACACTCTACCTGTTCAATTTTATCATCATCATCATCATCATTATCATTATTATTTTATTTTCAATAAAATTTTTTGGTAGAAAAATATTTTCTAACTTATTTTCTGTTTTATCAAATATTAAATATTTAAAAAATATTTTTTGCAATATTGAGTAAACTGTAAAAATCTAAAAATTACATTCTTGTGTTGCTTTTATTTACTTGCATAGAAATCTCAATTTTGTGTTTTTGATATTTGGGACAAATGACCTTCTATTTATTGAGCATTGGTTTCGATTGGCTAAAAACAATTAACACATTACAGAATAATTCCTAATTAATCTAAAAATATAATCAGATACTCAATTCAATGATGGCTACATCATTGAAGCTGAATCTAGCCAAACTAATGAGGTCAAAGCTTTGATATCTTCGACCATTAATGATCCATTTGTTTGCAAAAAAAATTTCTTAAAATATTTTTCTATCAAAAAATTTTAATTGAAAATAAAATAATAATAATAATAATAATAATAATAATAATAATAATAATAATGATGATGACGATAATAATAATTGAAAAAATGGGGTAAGGCTATTAATGTATTTTTTATTTAAATTTTAATACCGTTAGGAAGGATATAAACAATAAGGGGTACGTGTGAAACTTTTATTCACCACAGGAGTTTGTTATGGGACTTTTGGTACTACAAGGTGTATTGTAAACTTATAGTAGACCACAAGAGAGTCTGATATATTTTACCTAAAGTATAAGGGGTTGGCTTTAAAATATAAAAGTTTGTTTGGTTTAATGTAACTACTAAATAGTGCAATTAGGTTAATTATAACAATTTTTAAAATTTTTTTCCTACATATAGTAAGTCAAACACATTCACTCTGTATTTAGGGGCCTTTATGTTAGCTTTACTCCAATAACCTTTCTATATCTTTTCTTTTTTTTTTTTTTTCAAGCACTCTCTATCTCAGTTTACTCTAACCTCTTTACTTTTTCACTTCCTATCTAATTTCACTTTTAGTATTTCCTTATTTATCTTTAATATGTATTATCTATTATAATTTTTTATAATAATATCAATGATAATATTAAAAAAATAATATTAATATTTAATTTTTACCATTATTTTTTAATTTATGTTCTTCCCATCAACCCCTTTTTTGGTCACATCAGTTGCTTTTTTTCTTTATGTTTACTCGCTGTTCAGATTACATCCATCAATCTGCCACTTTCTTTATATTTAATTGTTGTTCACTTCATGTTTAATCAATCGGCCGTTCACTTTATGTCCTTCAATTGACGCTTTCTTTATATATCATCGTTGCTCACTTTGTGTCCATTAATCGAGCATTTTCTTTATACATCATCATCGTTCACTTTATATCCATCAATTGACCATTTTCTATATGTTCCATCACCGTTTACTTTTTGTCCATCAGTAGTCTTGATTAATAGATTTTCAAGTTTATAAATAGTCATATTCCAAGTTCAAATGTAAACAAAATTTTGCAAAAATATAAATAATTGAAGCTCTTTCCGTCATCATTTTATTCTATTAGACATGGCTTCAAACTATCAGCACATGCAAATTCTTGATGATTTTGACTCAGATGAAGAGTTAAGAATCAACAGATTGCTGGTTAATAGACATAAGAGTGCCAAAAGTCATCAAAATGTACATTTTAGTTCTATTCTTGGTCATACTTATATTTGATGAGATATATTACAAGGCCATGAAAGCTATACAATTATTGCCTAAAATCCTATTTATCCTCCAAATATTTTGAGAAGAAAATCTTGAATGATCCAGCTCTTATTATGTCAAATTCAATTAGCAGTAGAAGCATAAGATCCATATTTCATTCATAAACAAAATTATGCTAGGCATTGGAGTTTATCATCATTACAAAAGGTCATAGCTGCATTATGGATGGTTGCATATGAAGTAGTTGTAGATTGTTGATGATTGTGTAAGAATAGGAGAATCGATGGCTATTAATACTTTGAAAAAATTCATTAAAGTGATTGTAGAATAATTTGGTGATATATAATTGAGATCACCAAACAAATGCCATATTGCTAGATTGTTGAAAATTGGTAACAAAAGGCTTACCTGGAATGTTGGTAAGTGTTGACTGCATGCATTGGAAGTGGAGAAATGCCTGACTACATGGAAAGGTATGTACGGTGATCATTATCATGAATAACCAATTATTTTAGAAGTTGTTGCTTCACATGATCTTTGGATATGACAAGCTTTTCTACTTGGTTCATTAAATAAAATAAATATTTTGGAGCTATATTTACTTTTCAAAATATTGATTGAAAGGAGAGTCTCGAAGGTCAATTACACAATCAACACGTATAACTATAAAATGGGGTTTTGTCTTACGGGTAGTATATATCCATCTTGGTCAACATTTGTCAAAACTATCCTTGCTCCACAAGGCAATAAGAGAAAACATTTTGTCACATGTCAAGAGTCAACTCAAAAGGACGTGAAACGTGCATTTAGGGTGCTTAAGGCTTGATTTGCAATTGTTCATGAACTTGTATGGTTATGTCATGAAACACTTAAAAATGTCATGAAAGCATGCAAAATAATACATAATATGATTATTGAAGGCTAAAGAAGTATCGATAATCCATATTTTAATTATGATTCTACTGGAGACAATTCACATTCAACAATTTCACATGAACACACTGTTGAGTTTACATATTCTATTCAATCACATGATAAAATTCGTGATCAGGAAACTCATTCTTAACTTCAAACAAATCTCATTGAACACTTATGGCAAATACACGGAGAAGAATAAATGTAAGTGATATTTACATGTAATGTTCTTGCTAAAAAGCAAGTGACTTTTATTGATGAAATGAGACCATTCAGTTGACTCAGAATAATACAAAAAAGACCACCATAGGGGACAAGCCAAATATAATCAGAATACAAGAATCTACATAATTATAGATCTTCCTATTAACTGTGCAGTTTCTAATTATAGCATTTTTTTTACATCAAAAAGAATATCCAAAAAGAGTTGCTCCCACATCTGGCATCGTAAGTGAAGAAACTTTGATTTTACTCTCTTGAGACGTGATAAGAGACAGCTTGAAAACCAATTTGATCACGAAAAGGCTTCTCTCCCCGAGTTTCCTCACTAGCCAAATACAAATGTCATTCCATTTCTTGAGCCTGTGAGGCTCCCTCATAAAAGTCATACCACATTTCTAAAGACACCTAATGAAACTGCGTGTAATATTTAAAGTGCAAGAATTAAAATTTTCATTTAAATAAGACCAATTTAAATTAAATCCGAAGAACCATACGTCAAATTCAACCTCTTTTTTTCATGATTTCTTTTCGTCCTTTTTCCCAATATTCAACTTGCATTAGAGGCATATTATTGAGATGTTTATCCATAATTCTTTCTTCCCCCTTGAGTTTAGTTATTTCATCTTCTCTTCTTGTATTCTTTCTTAGACTGCATCATTCTTTCTATCATTTTTGCCATAGGGTCGTCTTTATCACTTTTTATTGTTGCTTTGCTCGTTCGCTTATCCAATCCTTCTTTTTTTGCATATGTACTTAGTGGATTCTTTGCAGTTGTAAATAAATAAAGATATTTATTTATTTATATTTTTCATTTATTTTGTATTTATTTATATTATATATCTGTTTATCTATTTATTTTAATTTTATTTAAATTTATTTATTTATTATTTATATTTTCTTTAATTTATACTAGAACACATTAAATACAAAAGGAATAAAAAAAAGTATGAAAAAATTGTTAGAGAGTAATTTGACTGTGTAATTAACCAATTTATATCTCCCCTTATGAGAATTGTACAATGTAATTGAGTAGATATAATTATACTCAATTTACTTTTGACCAAATAATTACTTGATTTAACTACTATCAATTACACTTAAATACAATCAGAAGATATCTTTTCAAACGCAACCTAAATAACATGGGTTAAGCCAATGAGTATAAAGGGACATATTCAGACAACCACATCCAACAAAGAGATGACATGTGTCAACTTAAGCCAATAACATGTGGTTCAGCAGCTTGAGCCGACAGCTATTATTATGAGCCGCCATTCTATTGGCTAATCATCCTGGTAATAAAATAAGGGTTCGTCTGGCCTTTTTTTTTAAAAAAAATAAAAAATAATTTTAAAAAAAAATTATTTTGGGAAAAATTCTGTTTTTTTTATAAATTAAAACTTCTGACTTCTCAAAAAAAAATCAAAATTGACTTTTTTTAGAGGTTCTTTTTTTTTTTTAAAAAAAAAACCTAATCCAAATATCTGTGACAAAAAAATGTATTTAAAAAAAAAATTTGCTTTTCCATCAAAACGCTAATCCACCAGGCATTAATATCAAGCCATACGGAAATTATTTCACGACATTAAGCAGGCTTTCCAGTTTGATAGATGATTCTGGTCTAAAATAATTAGCTCAATTTACAAATTCCAAAACAGAAAGAAAAAAAAAATTCAAACAGTGATTAAAATTAAGAGCACTAAATCAAAAAGGCAGTTGCAATTACAAAGTTTTATATTCGGATATTGACTTCTGAAATTAATTACACATATCTGTAAAGTCCAATAATCTTTGAGAAAAATAAATTTGAAGTGCATGCAAAAGTACCCGTAGTATAACAATCAGTTGTGGCAGCTTGTAGAATCCGTAAGAAAAATTATCGTGAACTAACATTTCAATAAAAAAATCTATTGAAATTTAATTTTATATGCCATGAACCTATAAATTTATCAAATAACATCTATAGAAGTTATAAATTTCACGCATATAAACTAGCTACAAACCAAATAACTTCTAAATAAATTCTTGAATCAGTCTCAAAAATTTTCGGGAAAATTACTTGAACGGAATAAGTAACACACTAACACCGTTAATAAATTATAACTTTCAACAATATACGTTTTAGAATAACATGCTAAAAACTCAAGATCGAATGCAAAATTTTGGAATATAGGGCTCATTTGAATTGATTTTTTTAGAAATGTTTTTTTAAATAGTTTTTTAAAGAAGTATTTTTTTCATAAGCTAAAAATTCTGGCATCTGAAAAAATACAATTTTTTTTCAGGATTTTAGTTTTTTTTGAATATCAAACTAAATACTTATTGCAAAAATAAAATACTTTTTTTTAAAGAAAAAAGTATTTTTTTTAAAAGAAATGCAAATCCAAATGGGCCCATATTTCTACTATTCATTTTGACAATTAAGCTATTTTTCAGTTCCGAAAGTATGATTAATCGGTTCGAACGGACTACTCAACCTCACAATCAAACCGTTTTCCAACAATTATCAAACCAATTATCTAAGACACAATGTTGTTTGTAGTTGAAATTAGTTGTGTGCAGTTCCATTACTCTAAAAGAACAGCAATTCGAGCCACAAATTGGGTAGCAAAACACTATACTTTGGACAAGTTATTTATTGATTGGTTAGCTAAAATTTCCCCTTGCTCTTTTAAAGGAGATTTTTGCTAATGATTTGTACGCGAATGGTGTGCGATAAGCTGCTTGTCTTTTTCTAACTTCCGCTAATCTAAATGCTTTCTTTAAAAAAAAAAAAAAAAACTCCTAGTCTAACAAATACTAATGTTGTTCATGTACATATCTCGCCTATCCTGGCAAGGCTATAATAGAAAAAATATAAAAAATATATATTGTCCACTACTAGAAAATTAACTTTTAACAACCGCCATAATCGGTCGCTAAAGCATGAAATCGGTCATTAAAAACAATTAGCGACCGATTTAGCGACCAACAACAGTGGTCGCTAAATCCTTGGTCGCTAAATTAAAAATAGCGACCGATTCTAAATATTAAGAGGGTGTTTGGTAGGGATGGCAACGGGACGAGTGACTTAGGGTACCCGGCACGGCCGACCCGCTAAAAATCCGATAAAAATTCGTCCCGTTAAGAGCCCGGAACGATTAAAAATGCCCGTTAGGGTTTGGGACGAAACTGGGAGTGACCTCCGGGTACCCGGAACGATACCCGGTTCTGTCCCGTATACATACATACATACATATATATATATTTAATTATATATGTACATATATATACACATATATATCCATACCTTATTATATAATTTATATTAATATCTCAATATATTTTATATTTATTAATTAATTATAGTTATATTGATAACATTTTTTATATGCATACTTATTAGGACTATATAAGAAACTATAATAGTTAGAACTATAAAAGAACTAGTTATATGATTAGTTTAAATATGATTATATCAAAAATCATACAAATTCTAGTTATATGATTAACTTTAGTTAGAATTATACTAAATAACAAACTAAGTCTAATTATATAGCTACACTAACTTTAGTTACCTAGGTATCTAAATATGTTTTACATTTATTAATTAATTGTAGTTATATATATGTATATATATATATATATCATACAATAAATTAATTAATTGTAGTTATATCGGAGTCCGCTTTTAGCACCGGTGGGAGGGTTGTTAGCCTTCATCGAAGTAGGCTTCACCCAGACACATTGGAAGCTTTAATGTGCTCACGTGATTGGTTATGGTCTGAAATTGAAGGTAAATATTTTATATTATGAGTATTTGTGTTTTAAGTTTTGATTATATCATACATTATTTTTTTTTTTATGTTTTCTATGTTGTAGGCATTTCTATTAATTCAGGACTCATGTCCGTTATTGCACTTGAAGAGGGAGGATCAAGTTGCATTGATGAGTAGTTATGAGTTTAATGAGTTTGGATGTATGGATTATGGATGGATTGATTAATTTGGATATGTGTATTGGTTTTTTAGTGACTGACTTTGTATTTGCATATGTTGTTTGTATTATTTTGCTTGTGTAGTTATTGTGTTGTTTGTATTGCTTTAATGTTAATTTAGATGAATAACTTTCTTTACATTTGTGTCAGTTTGGATTTGTGGATTACTTTTTAATATGAATGGTCTATTGTGCAGGAATTTTTTTGCTAAAAAGTATGTTAATTTGTTCTTATAGATTGAATTTATAATTTTAATGCATTTTTTTAGGGATATTAATTTTTTTAAACTGTTAGTTTCTTAAATAAATAATTTAATCGGGTTTTGGGCTTTGAGTTTTGCGGGTTTAGGACATTTTTGGGTTATATTTTTTTATTTAAATTTTATTTTTTTAATCGGGTTTGGGACGTTCCGGGTACTCGCGAATTTGGAACGTTCTGGGGACGGGATTTATATTAAATTTTTATCCGGGTTTGGGACGGGATTTGGGATTGGGATGCTATCCGAGTAGCGGGTTTGGGATTGCTTCATGGGCAGGGTATCCGTCCTGTTGCCATCCCTAGTGTTTGGTTTGGCTTCTTTTTTTTTTTTCCTAATCAAACTTACTTAAAGCTTAATTTAAACTAATGGAAGCGTTTGTTTTAATTAAAAAGTGGTTTTTTTAAGTGCCTTTAAATAGAAAATAAAAAACTCTCCACTTCTGCTTTTTATAGCTTTAAGCACTTTAAAAAAAAAAAAAACAAGTTTGACCAAATCATTTACTATCTTATCCTTACCTTTTTATTTTTACACTAAAATATTTTTACTTTTTTATCTTATACTTACCTTTTAAATTCTATTCTAGTGTCCTTAATAGTTATTTTAATCATATAAAATACTTTTTAAACCAACTTTAATCAAACACGTAAATATTTTTCTTTATAACTACCACTATTATTCAAACATGTAACTACTTAAAATCAATAAAAAAAAATCACTTAAAGCCCAAAGTATTTTAAGTAGCTTTTTGATAAGGCAATCCAAACACCCTCTAAAACTATAGATAATCTTAGAAGAAGAGGATTTTGTCCGAGGTGCGCGTTGAAAATTGATTTAAGGAAAGCATATGACTCAACCAATTGGAATTTTATTTTCGAAATTTTGGAGGCTGCGTCAACTGCCCAAGAAAATCAATTAATATATCAAAGCTTGCATCTTGACTATAAGATTTTCTGTTGCCATCAACATAAGCCTTGAGGGTTACTTCAAATGGGCGAAAAGATTGAGACAGGGTGATCCGATTTCTCCTTATTTAATTGCTATTTGTAATATTTTAGCTTGGTATTATGCTCTTTGTAAATATTTTTAGCTATAATGACATACTTGCTTATCTTACCCAAAAAGGTACTTTACCGTCATCATCGACTAATTGTGTATAATATGAGGTAAGAAAAGATTAAAAATAATGTTATAATTTGAGAGTGGGGGAATTTTGGTAAAATTTAATTTATCCAGTAAATTATTCCTAACTAATCTTAGACATTGGAACAACTTGAATTGTATCTATGAGAAATAAAATGAATAACACTCTCTTCTTATACTTTATCATAAATATATGTTACCTTTTATAATTTTTAACTGGACATTGAACTTATCTGTAATTCTCAAATGTATAGTAAATATGTCCTTTAAAATAGGATTTCATATCTATTTTGAAATTACACAAAATTAATACGCATTTATGATAAATTACAGGAGCAAGGCGCTATTTATCCATGAAAAACAAATTCACCAGATTTCAAACCAAAACGATTAACAAGAAATTAATTTAATATGTAAAAAAGAACATCAAACAAACCAAAGACAATAACTTATGGACTCCAAGTCTAGGAAAGACTACACTTATGCCTTTCCAGCTATAAATAGACTGTGGTTAGTAATACAATTAATCAGATGTAAACCCCCCAAGAAAAAAACGAAAAAAGTACAAATCAATATAACTAGATTAAACTAAAAACAAGGTAAACTATGACGCATCCAAATTGTACAAAGTGCCAAAGCAAGGGTCATCCATGGCCACACGATTTTGTTCTCAACGCCATTATTATGGCTTCCTCCTCCATCAGAAACCGGAAACTTTTCTACCAGAGATGTACCAACTTTGATGGCCTGGCTCGAAAAGTCTTCCATTTTTGTCTTCAAAGCTTCATTAGTCGCCATTTTGCGCGCTTTGCAGTGCTCTTCATTCTCCAAATATTCCCCAAAGCAAAGCCAATAAGTGTGCAGAAGCGAAACCATTCCGACAATGGTGCTAAACGTGCTCCTCCATGGCTTCATGGATCTCAAAATTCCGATCAGTAGGTAATTTGAAATCGTTATCAACTTGTCAGACACACTTCTATGCTTAGGAATGGTTCTGGAATCCGATTTCGGTATCGGAAAAGGATCATGCATTACGACGTCAGGGTTGAGATGGACTCTGACGGTTTTTGATGGCACGATTTGATGATAGTATGTCATGGCTGCCTGGCGTGTTGAGACGAGCATTCCGTGGCTGACTTGGATCCTCTCGTATACGTCAAAGGTTGGACTGTCTGAAAAATTATCCACTTCTCCATCGTCTAAGAAATGATCGTTCGTGTTGTTGTTGACAAACCCTAGAGAGAAATCTTTTCCTTCTGCACTGTTGCTCTCGTTAAAGTTATTGTTTTGTGTGCTAGCTTCGCCTGCATGCATACAAGAAATAGTTATATATAACTTAGACAGTGTAATGGTTGCATCAAAAAGTTACCAAAAATTTTTGTTTTAAGCAACAGGTTAAAAATCTATTACGTATACCCCAAATATATATATATATATATATATATATGTGTGTGTGTGTGTGTGTGTGTGTGTGTGTGTGTGTGCGTGTGGGGGGGGGGGGCATCGGTGTGATAAAGCAGTGAAGCGATCGATAAATAGAAGATATATAAAACATTATGATATGGAAAAAGGTTACCTTGAACAACATGCTCTTCTCTTTGGAAACCTGAGATATCTTCTATGGGAACTGTCTTATACTCTTCTGAAAAGTTCTGTCAAATTCAAGCTGAAGAAATTAGTAAGTAGACCATTGATGCTCAAGTGAACACGTGCCATTGCGGAATAAAAGTTTACCATGTGGTTACCTTCTCAAGGTCTCTTTCTGACATCCCTACCCACCTCAAGTTCTCCACCATTCTCTCCGGTTTAAATTCGCCGTCGTCCATGTCTCCAATCTGTATCGGTCTGAGATTCAGATGATCTTCTATTTGACTGTCCATGACAAGGGAGCTCATAGTTTGTATTTGATTATTGTCTCCAGGTAGAAAGGAGAAATCATCAGTAGGAGCATAATTTCCACCCCAGGGATCTTGATTCATGAAATTGTCGGACGCTTGAGCAACCGAAAGAATTTCCTGTAAAATGTCTTGCTGGTTTGGGTTTTCCTGGATAAAAGTTGATTGTTGCATCCTGGAATCGGTAAATGTTGTTTGGGGAGAGTCTTGCACTTCGAGTGGAGGTAACGAGAAGCGATTTTGCAACCTTGCACATTCCATTTCGATATCAACCTGGAGAGCAAAACAAAAATGACTTGATTTGCACAGTTCATGCTTTGAAGGACGGGACTAGCTAGTGTTGTAGGCTCGGGACCCTTAAACTCATGAGAGAGACTAGTATTATAGGCAAAGTAAAAAAGCTATTTGGACCCTCAAATCAACGTAGGAAATTACACAAACAACTTTGCTGATCGACTCCTAAAAGTGTTAGACTTGTAATTCAAGTCAAATCTCATCGAATACGGGGAAATAAAGAAAAAAGGATAAGCTAGCTTACCTTTGCTGGGGGATACGGCATTGTCCCATAACTAGGAAATGCTGGATTGCTAAAAGCAAAAGCTTCGTCTGACAAATACTGCATCCATCTTGTATCACTTGGACCACACATATCCAGCGATGAAGACGCATGGATGGCATTGGATGAGCATGTAGCTGAAGCCATTGATGGGTAATTCAAGCTCTCCAGCTCTTCACATCTTCCTTCAGAATATAGGTCAATACTAGAGGAGCGATCACTTGTTGTGGAGCCATAGTGATCCACTTTTGGGCCATTCAAACTCTTCTTAAATATACGGCAAAGTGCATAAGCATCCTGAGAATAATCAAGAGAAGATCAGCCCAATACGTGAAACAGGGTCTGAAAACAGGTCGGACCGAACACAAACGGACGAGAGAAAACAAATTAAAATGAAGGTTTTACCTGAAGGCCTGAGGCAGTCTCACATTCCCTCTCATCAAGACGGTATTCATGCATAACCCAATCGGTCCGAGCTCCATGGGGTGCTCTTCCTCGGTAGTAAACTAGGGTTTTCTTCATGCCAACAGCTCTCATTTGAGAGCTCACTTTTCGATCTTTCCCAGTGGCTTTCCAATATCCAGCTTTTGTTGCACGGTTTGTTCTTGATCCATTAGGATATTTTCGGTCTCGGGGGCTAAAGAAGTACCATTCGAGGTCTTTGCTTGGCAACAATGACTTTCCTACATATAGCATTAGCAAACATAATGTTATCACAACATGGAATGATAAGCTAGTAATAGGTGTGGTAGCTTCTTTATTTGGTGTATGTTTTCTGAAACTAGTTATGAACGCGTAATGCTTTATATCAACTCTTTAGCCTAAAATAATGTATCGAACATTATAGAAGAAAGATGAAAAAGTGATATATAACAATATAAGAATACTCTCGTTATAAATCGTTTTACCTTAGTCCCTAGAAAATTTTACTTGAGTTGTTTGATATTTTATTATAAGAAGAAAAACGTTGCTCTTGAAAAGCTAACCAATTAAAAGAAAAGTAGTAGATAAAAACAAATTTTTAAGTGTGGCTTCGACACGGAATGCAATGAGGGGAAAAAGGAAAAAGAGAGACATAAAACATATCCGTGAAGGACAATGCAATCCCATTCTTCTTTCTTGCTTTTTGACTTCAAAATAAGCTTATAAGTACAAATTTTTGTCCTTTAATTAGAGATCAAAAGATGTAGGGACCATATATCTAGTGCCCTAATTTAAGTTCCTTTTTTGCTAGGAAAAGAAGATCATATACGTCACAAGACATTATTGTATTAAAGTTAGTGAAATTTTGACTAGTGACCTGTGTTCAAAGCACAATATCTGACTTTATCTTCACATCCTAATAATATTAATTAATTCAACATCCACAATGAGTTTTGTTGCTTTTTTGTTTTCAAAGTACCCGAAGACCTTCAACGTAACTCTTTTGGGAAAAAAGGAAACGCCTTTAATTTATAATTGAAAGAAAAAATTTGATAAAATTCTTTACTTTCTCTCGGAAAATTTAGGAGATCAACCAACCTTTGGAGTAAAAAGCCGAAAATGCTACTTCATGTTTTGTTGTTGATGTTAAAAAAACTGGTGCAAATGTATTAATTTTTCCTATTTTTCTTATTATGATCCAAAGAGTTTTGCAATGCCAAAATCTTTAAAACTTTACATCTTTTGAATATTAGGCTAAACCCAATTAGTTAACAGATTGAGAGCTTCTACTATGCTTCTTTGCACTCATTTTTCTATAGTTCCATTAATACTCAACAAGAAGAAAGCAAAAGGATTCCTCTATATATACCTTTCTTCATGTGTACTTTCTAATTAATGTCTTTGATAATAAGTCTCTTAAATTCTCATTCATAAAAATAGTTGATTTTCATCTTAAAAAAATTGCTTGTGTAAGTGAAGCCTAGGGTCTCCTTTTTCGGCTGCCTATGTTTTTATAGAGTAATTTAATGGAAAGAAAATGACTACTAATTGATAAAAAAAATGTTTAGATAAGATTAATACATGCATATTGTGCCTAGATTAGCAAACTAATTTATTGTCATCTGCAAAGCCATAGGAAAGCTTCATAACAACTTAATCTTTGTTGAGTTATATGCATGGTAATAATTAGATAATAAACATGAAACAAAAACTACAGGGTGTGCATGAATATATATATATATATATATATATATATATATATATATATATATATTATACCTGGTAAATCCCATGGCTCACACTTGTAAAGATCAACTTCAGGTATGACCTCGAGCTCAATCGTGTGACCATTAATCTTTCTCTTGAGATAATATGCCACTAGTTCTTCATCTGTTGGATGAAACCTAAAGCCTGGAGGCAAAGAAACAGGTGCCATCTCCTTCGAAAAAAAGCGAAAATTTACTGCAAAAGGGATCGATTATAAGCGAGCCTCCTTGCCCGAAAAAAAGAGAGAGACTAGCCTTTCCAAATGGAGAGAAATTGAGCAACAACTGCACATAGAAACCCTAAAACAATTTAATCTTGTGAAGTACTAATATTGCAAGGAGATATTGATTCAAGAACGAATAGAATTTAATTATTATTGTGCATGGACATATTCTTGTTTCCAAACGATAAAATAGAAATGAAAGAGAGATCAATGGTAGGACTGATAATGACCTTTGAAGATGAGCTCTGAGAGAGAGATGATACAAGAGGATGCTGATGATGCTAACAAAAAGAAGAGGAAAAAAAGCAAGAAAAGAGAAGGGGGGAAGAGATCTTTGTGAGAAATGGGGGGGGCCTAATGGGGGGTTTTTGATATATGAAGACAAAAAGAGAGAGAACACAAAAAGCAAATAGGTGGCTGCCACCCCACCCCTACCCACTTAACCACTTTATACTTTGAATTTTTGTTTTTTCAAATCAATTGATGCTTTAATAATCTTTCTCCTCAAGCTCTCTCTCTCTCTTTTTTTTTCCCCCTTTTCAAGCTCTATTTCTATCTCTATCCCTATCTCTCTCCTGTAGATACATACATATGTTATGCATAATTGTATAAGAAGACAACATATATATAGTATAATGTATATAAGTATGTATGTCTCAAAAATTATGCCATGCTTCATAGTTGTCCTTTCTTGGATTCTGAGCTTGCCTTGTCCACGTGGTCATAAGTGATTTGATACGTTACCGACCTATGTTTATGTTGGGGAAGGATCTACCTTAACTAAGTAATAACTGAATGGAAATGAATTGGCGGCTTTCTTTAACTCCAAACTGCTAAAATGTTCCTTTCACATGACAATCAACAAGGCATGGTTCATCCTCCCCTCAAAACGTCATAATATTATAAAACAAAAAATGTTCAATATATATTAATCTTAATCCAATTAAAATAAAATGACATCTATAAGTTTATAAACTTAAATTTTACTTATAAGTTATAGTAATGATATGAAAAGATTTAAATTCAATAAATCATTTGCTTCTCGATATTTGATCTCTCACCGGTAATTATTGGTTGAGGAGTTTAGGCATTACGTGCATTAATTGTCCCCTGATGGGTCGATGTTAACATGGTGGCTTACCTAGAATTACGTGCCAACCTAGCAGCCTTTTTTTTATGAATCTTCTTTGGCTTCGGTATTTTCGATCTCAAGGCGTTAATGAAGCTCCGACATATCAAAAGTTGGAGGAAAAGAGTTGCCAATGGTTCCTTTACTAAATTTAGTGAAGGGAAATCCAGATTTGCTTAATAACTACGTTTTCTTTCTTCTTCTTCTTCTTCTTCTTCTTCTTCTTCTTCTTCTTCTTCTTCTTCTCCTTCTTCTTTTTTTTTTTTTCTTTCTTTTTTTAATTATTAGAATGAATAGCTTCACATTGCCGATCAAGAAACAGATCTAGCTAGGGTAGCTCATAATGTGAATTTAATGATGGCTTTACCTAGGTTTTGAAATAAGCACACATCTCCCCATCCAAAACTCAAATATGAGCAATTTTAGTACCTAAATTATACCAAAGAGTCAGATTTGGTCCCCATTTTTTGGGGATAGCACCTTCAAGTCGTCGTATTTGTCTTTGGTTCAGATAATAATCATTTTTTTCTTTTTTCTTTAGGGTAACTTCAAATCACGTTAAATTTTAAATTAATCTTATTAGGGCAAAAATAGCAAAGGAAAATATCTTCCATTTATTATGAAAGTAATCCTGTTTACATGCACGTGCCACATCTATCACTTTAAATAGGTGATTGAAATTGATTTATCTATAATATAAGAATGTAAATTTAATCTCGTAATTACTAGGATATTCCAATTACTGGGAGACGATCCTAACCAGTCATCTCAAAGGCAATAGTTACTACAAGATTTTAGGTCATTAACTACCTATTTTTCGTCATACTTGGAGTAAGCGCATGCAGAAGAGTAAAATGATAACTTACTTGTTACATTTTTAACCGTATTAATGATATTAGAATTTTTATATTCAATTTTTTTAAGATAGCAAAAGATTTGTTACATTTAAAATTGTAACGAATATAAATTTAAAAAATACATTTGTTATATCAAAAGTATAAGAAATGTTGAATTTCATTTGGTGTATGCCTACATTCCTTTTTCTTTGATAGATGATCAAAACTTCATTTTGGCTTGAATCATATTGAGAGGTCTACCAGAGATTGGAAATTGCTGAAAAAAACAACAAGATCTTTCTTTTATACCTTCCAGACAATCAGAAAATAAGAAATGGTTAATATATTTGAGATAATTATGTATTTATAAAATACCATCTCAATTCATCCTATTTTATTTGATCTGAGGTGTGATATGGCTCTGAATGATGAATCGGATATGGACAATTCAAATAATATTTCATTCTTGAAAAATAAATATAATTAGGAGTTTAAATAAATATAATTATTGATTTGATTTCTTGCGGTGAGCAAAAGATATAGTTTTGGAAAAAGAAAAAAAAAATTAATAGAGACCGTCACTTTGGAGAGGAAGTCTTTATTAGGGAAAGTCTAGCCGCCGCCTTTTGTTTCACTCTTTATTGCTGTCGCAATCTAGATATGAGGACCCCCTTAGGTACAGATGTTTGCATGTTCAATTCAATACTTCTCTCGAACTTATTTTATTTTATTTTTATTTATTTATTTTTGCTGAATTTGTTGAGGTTATTCTTAATAGACCAATAGGCATGCAGGGCAAGCTCTACTTTGTTTTGCAAGATATCTTCACCATGTCAGCTTTCTTAACACCCATAGGATATATATTTTGTCCATATCTAAATTAAATGCTTTCGCATAAAAAAAGATGTCGAAATATTCGTGTTCTGTTTTTACCTTTTTTGGTGTTAAGACGGAAATGTAATATTTTTAATACCCATTCTTTTGTATAATAATTTATAAAAGATACCACTGCAATGACAAGGTTGATCATATAATATGGGAGAGTCTTCAAATCGACACCTTTCAAGTTAAAAATTCATGCGAGTCCCATCATTTTATTAGGGGGCGATGATTTGGACACTCCGATTTGAAGAATTTTTCATATAATTATATCTTAGGTGGTTAGCGTGCAATATTCTTGAAATGATCCACGTGAAGTCACTTCTATGTCTGGAGCAAAGCAAGGCTTGCACATGAGTTGGAAGACGAAAAACATATCCAATCAATAGATAATTAAACGGTGAGTTCTAATTAACTTAGCAATGATCTTGTTTGTTAAGCCAGGGGCCAAATGGAGTGATGTGCTTTTAGCTAAAAGCTTTAGTTATGTAATATTATTATGTCCTTTTAATCGAACAGAAAACTGAAAATCCAAGGTCATAAAATTTGCTAACTAAAATTAAACTGAGCAATTAGTAATTTTTCTAATAATCGAAAAGAAGTAAACAAAGTCTTTCGATGCGGTTTGGTTAGTGACTGGATAATGTGATTTTGGTTAATATCTGAAATAACTGAATAAGTTGTGTAGTGTACTAAATGAACCGAGCTTTTTAATCTAATCAAATAACTGACTTTTGAGATTTTATATTTGTGTTACAAAAGAATATTTTATATTTTGATTATTTCAGTTGTCGAAATCAAAACAAAAAATCAACTTTCTCAAACGTTACCGACTTAACCAACTCGTGAAGAATTAAAATGAACCAAAATGTTATTTTAGTTTGATTTAAAATTTATTCGATCCGTGGCGGAATTGGGGGGCAAGCAAGGACGGTGTCCTCCCCCTCACCCGCGACTCAAAAAATAATTTAAACGTACTTATATATGAACATTTATTCCTTTTTATTTAATGAGTCGCCACCCTACTAGCTAATAAGTTTTTGATTCTTTAAGTTAGACATATATAATTTTTTGAGGATAAATAAATGAGGGATATTTACTTTGTAAATGTACTTAAATATGTTTTGAGAGTGAAAAATACTTTTTGGTTCCCTTGACAAGAGGTTTTCCAAATCAAAAGGGTCTTTATTATCGGTTTCAACTACATCATACACATTCTAATTCAATGAATTTTCTCTTAAATCTTTGATGTTATATTAAAAAATATGGATTTTTTAATTAAAAAATCTATTATAAATTTTACCCCTTTGCATTTGATTTTTTTTTTCCTTTTTTTCTTTAAAGAGGATCAACGTAGTTCCCACCTATCTTCATTTATGACTCAAACTCGAAATCTATCAATTCTAAGTGTGGAGTGTTCTCGCTGAGCTATATTCTCTTATATCCTTTACATTAGATTTGTGACCTCGCTATTTCGATTATTAACCTAATTATACTCACCTGTCGTTGTCAGAAAACACATACAAGAAGCTCCCTACGAAATTCACGTTCACAAAAGGGTAGACATTTTTTTTCCCTTCTCCGATAAAGAATATATGGAGACCAAAATATAGAGCTAGTTGCAGGCTGGTTCATGTATATGGTCCTTATTATATCGTTGGATGGCCAGAAGATTCAAGGGGAAAAAAAAAAAAGTTATTAAGAAGGCACGAGAGAGAGAGAATAAAAGCAAACTGACCACAAATGCTATTCATCTCGTGGGGCCTACTTTTGCCACGTGAAATGAAACTTTCCAACGTGGCAAAGGAGGGATCCCTTATTGCACGTCTTGTCAATTCTCCCCGCCCCTCATACTTTTCCTTTTCATCAATCCATCTTTTTTGTGTTTCCCCCCTTTTAAAATGGAATATTATTGTTACTATTATGTGTTTCTTCTTCATCTTTACACCATTTTATTTTTAACTCAATGTGGAAAAAGTTTTCATTCTTGACTTCTTGTTTTTGTGACGGTACAAAATGCTGCTTCATGTTTGTAATTAAGCCCCAAACTGATGATCACCAGCCGATCTACATGGGGGCTAGTGTGACGAGGTTGGAGGCCTATCCAACTAACGACCCAGTTATCATGATAGGGTCAATCACCCACATATGACTAACAAGCACGGAATGCAATAATAAGTTGAAATTCATACCTGTATGAACATTTCATATTAATTCCAAAATGCATCCTATTTGCCTAAAGCCATACAGCAAGCCACCTGAGGGTACAAACATTTGTCACCCCTCTGATAGTTAGTGACTACAACTTTAATTGACTCATAAATTTTTTTAAAGAGTACGTGTCTATTTGTGATGTTTTATTGCACATTAATTTTGTATGAAGTTTATTTATGTCCATCTATAATGGCATGGTTCAATATTACTATCATTATAGTGTCAAGTATTTTGGGTCAATTGATTAGACTCACTATAATAATAAGTTAGTAGACGTTGGACTTGAGTCATTATAGTATTTATCTCAATTTATCTTAAAATGTGTGTATTTTTAGTATGAAGAATTAAAATTAACCCTTACTGAAAGAATATATTAATATCATAAAAATTAAGAGAATAAAATCTATTTTCAAATTAGATGAATTGTTTTATCCCCGTTTCCGATACAAGCATAAAGTTTCTATATACAATTAGCATATTGGAGATTTGTTATTGATGTGCATTTTTCTTTTTACATGTGATTTTCCAAAATCCAAATTATGCACAATCATATATTGTTATATGCATGCATCTTGAATGGTAGATCTAATATGTTGTAACAAATAACAAACCTCAAGCATTGTCAACTTTTTTTTTTTTTTCAGTTTGAGCCATGCTCAAGAATTTTCAAAATTGAAAACTTAGTGATTAGTGGATCGATAGAGATGAACAACTCATTTCTTTCGTTGGATGACGATTGCAAAAGGAAATGCTTCATTATTGTGATGGGTATCAACTGAGTCACGTTTTATAGTGACAAATTACTGTATAAAATTGGTTTGTGAACCATGTTTTGCTATGAATACTTGCATGCAAGGACGTTGATGCTTGTACTTCAAGAAAAAGCAAAAATATGTGAAATAATCTTGTAAATACTTTTAATTATCATCTTTGATATTTTTTTGTTATAAAAAAAATTTAGTTAGTAGAACTTGACCACTAATTAAAAAATTTTGAGTGCACAGTCTTCTATACTGATGAACACCTGGTATCAGCTTTGATATTTTTTCCCCGACATGCAAGTGATTTTCATTTGTCCCTCTACTTTGAAGTTCGAGTAGAAAACTCAAGGACCAATCTTAACATATGATTTTCATTAGTGAGAGTAGAAAGCACCACTTCGTTTGTTTTCATTAACAAATAACGAACTACAAATTGGATGTATTACATAAATTAACGATAAAATATAAACTTAAAGCTGGCACTATTTATTGATGTCGCATCTCATTGTCCTTGCTAAATTAATAGTTTCATGTAATAGCACTAGAAAAAAAGGACATTCTCATAGACTCAATTGGCTCTTGTTCTAATTTGACAAAAAGGTGAAATGCATTAAATCTTTCTATTTAGATGGCGATTGGTATGATTAAATGAATTTGACAGGAATGGAATGAAATAAGGAATGAAATGAACTTGGAAATAAAATGGATTTGGTAATAAGTATACCATGTTTGGTATACTCAAAGAATGATGGTAGGAATAAATGTATTGATATAAAATATTAAATTTATGTTTGGTAATTAGTATACTAATACAATATTGAAAATAATTTATATAAAAAGCCAAGATTACTCCTATACTATTATATTATATATATTATATTAATAAAATTAATTATCCAAAATATTACTAAAATACAACCAATACTAATACAAAATATTTTTATATTAATAACCTAAATAAAAAAAATAATGATGATAATATATATGTGTGTATATATGAATATATATTTGGTGAAATTTTTTATTTTTTATTTTTATTTTATTTCTTATTTTTATTTTTTAAATTTAAATTTTTATTGTCTATTTTTATTTTATTTTTTAAATTTTTTATTTTCTATTTTTCATTTATAAATTTATTTTTATTATTTTTTGATATGAAATGCCAAAATGTTAATTTTTATAAGATCATTTTAGTCATTTAGCAAAAAATCTTATTCTCATGAATATAGGAATGAGCCAGTCCTATGAGTTTAGTCAAGAATGGCTATTCCCATATTCATGGGAATGAGATTTCTTGCCTCATTACACCATACCAATCATATGATTTAGAAGAAAGGTAGGAATAGCATTCCATTCCTAATCCATTCCCACAAACCAATCACCACCTTAGTTGGTGTATTCGGCAAATCCTAGCCCCTTCATTAACTAGTCTAGCTTTCCCTCTTTTTTAATCTATATCAAATCTTCCATTACTTCTTCGCCAATATTAGCTTTCGTTTAGCTGTTAATTTTTTCCAATCCAAGCCTAAACAGAGTAATAATAAGTGTCTCCACTTTGTCCTTTTTCTCTAAATAGGTGCTATAAGAGACATTCAAGAGGAGGGACTTCGCTAAAAAAGATTCTTTATGTTCGAGGAAGGTCTTTTTCCTTTCTCCTTTCATTGGTTGACTAGGTTTGCCTATTGAATTGAATTGGACTGATGGTGACTTAATTGCAGCGAAAGTGCTAAATTCAAATTTATACCTTACCATTATATACATAGCTTAATGTTTGATTAACTTGGAGAAGAGATTAAGAGGGTGTTTGGATTTGCTTATTTATTGCTTATAACTAGCAAACAATAAAAAGTATGTAAGAAGTGTTTTTTTCTAAGTGCTTATAAATACTTAAAATAAGCAAAACCAAACACCTCTAAGGCACGTCGCTATACGGCACAATTTCTAAATTCGATTTTAAATAGCGAACTCTTCCGCAATACAAACCCCCTCCCCCCCCCCCCCGGGGGGCCCCCCGCGGGACCCCCTACGCAAAAAATCCCACCCCACCGAGAAAATAATAATGATGCTTTCAACTTACACTTTAAGACAATGACGCATGCAAGCTTAGATTTGGTATATTATCTAACTCATCAAAGTATTATTTTTTTGTTTACATCCACAACGAAACCAGAAACAAGTGCCAAAAAGAAGCCTCTCATTGCTTCTTTCTTGGTCTGAATGTACCAATCGTTTGTCACATGAATCAAACAGCCCAAAAGAGGAAAAGATAAAGTGATACATACCAAATAAAGGATATTATAAACTATTAAGAAAACAATTACATTAACCCAAAAGATAAAAAAAAAAAAGCAATTGCTTATTTCATTCTAATGATGAAAGGGTTAATCTTGTCTTTCCTTTTATATCCATATACAACTTGTACCAACCGTAGACCATGTTTGTCCCTAGAGACTATTGGGGTGATTTAAAATTGAACCAAACCGAATTAATTTCGACCCATTTACTTCAATTCAATTCCATTTTTTTTTAAAAAAAAATTTGATATACTCCTAATACAGTTATGTAGGTTTGTAATTCGATTCAATTTTATTTTCCATTGTATTGTTACTTAGGACAATCAAGGATTTTCTATTAAGTATACTCCTAACACAGTTATGTGGGTTAGTAATGAGGTCTAGAGGATGAAAAGTAAGTTTGCTGAAGCGATTCAATAAACTAGACGTTTTGACCAATGCAAGAAAGAAAATAAAAACTATATTAATATATAATAAGTCATCAGTAATTCAAGATTGCGTTATGACAATTTCCCAAATTTCAGTAATAGTAAAATACGTTTTATCTCCTTGTGTTTTGTGAAAGTTTTATAAAATTTTTTATGATTTCAAAATTTGTCAATACCCCTAAGGTTTAAAAAACATTATACATTGGCTCATGCCATTAGTTTTTCCATTGAAGTTAATAAAGAGTGTATAAAACACCTCTACAATACATTTTGAATTTTTAGTGACAAAAAAACTCAAATAAATTAGTATAAATTTCCCCTCTAATTCTAAAAATGAAATAAATTCTCCCCTTTAATTTTAAAAATGGTACAAACTCCCTCCTCTGATTTCCACATTGGTGCAAATTCCTCCCTTTGATTTGAAATAAGGTGCAAGTACACCTCTAGATGAGTAAAAGAATTTGAAAATATTTCTCCTAAATTATGTCAATTTGTTAGTTGAAATGACTTCTTATTAAGCTATATAAATATATTCAATAATAATTGAATGAGTATAACTAAAGAAATCTGCATAATTTAGGAGATATATTTGATAACTCTACTACATAGAGTTATTTCTTATCGTTTTGCTTAAGATTTTGGTTAATTTGTATTATTTTGGGTAGTTTGCTTGCTAGTTTTAGAGTTTTAAATTCAATCTTTCCTCTGTTTTTCATATTTTGCTATGGAATTTGAAATTTTGGATCTTTTGGGTTGTTTTCGAATTGTGTCATGAGCTAAACTTTTATTTCTAGGATTGCAATGAAACTCTTGATTATTTGTTAGATGCTACTCTTGATTTGTTTCAATTTAATTTTGCTAGTGTTTATTCAATCTTGCGCTTCATTTATCTTATTGTCTAGCCAACTAGATATAATAAAACAAAGTTAAATTGAAAAAGGAGATTGAACCTAAACTCTCTAAATGTCACATAAGCTCATAGGAACTCTTTGAACACCACATAAGCTTATAAGCTTATAAGTTGAATTATATACTCTCGCAAATGTGATGTATAAAGTGCAAATATCATCAATATTCAAATTTAAGAAAAAAGATTACAACATCATTTAAATTACTAATTAAAGTTGATAAAATAATTAGTTAATACAATCAAATGAAGAGAGAAGAAAAAAGAAAAGAAATTATATAGGACAGTAATTATCAATTTTTACTAAAAACTATTAAAAAACAAAATAATGGTAAAATAACTATTATAGGAAAACTTAAAATATATACATATATATATATATCATTATTTTACAAGCATATTTGATTTATTATATAATATGTAGGAAATATTTTAATAAATAAAGTTAAAAGGACGAAAAAATTTACACAAAAAAATCAAATTACTAATTTCAAATAATATCTTCAAGAGTAGGATTTGTTTCAATTTTTATATCACCTTGTGGTTAGTTGTATGTCACCCCTGTAATCTTAAAATAAGCACATAAACTCTATGAGATCCTCAAATGTGTAACAGACACTCCTAAAATAGGGATCTATATCTATTTTAAAATCACAGAAAGATAATATAAATTTATAATAAACTACACAGATAAAGTGTTATTTACCAGCCCACTAAATACTAATTGGATAGCATTTTCAATGAAAATTAGGCAGTTAGTTGATGATATCAAGTATGACACCAGCAATGGCGACAGGGAAATCTTGAAACGTTTTATGTTAAAAAGGAATCCAAGTCCATAAATTGAAGTACTAAGAATTGGATTTTCCAGACTAATTAGTTGGGGGTGTATACGGGTAGTTTGGACGATTTTATCAGAAAATTTTTAACCAAATCGATTTTGGCAGTTTGTATAATTTATAAAAACAAAACAGACCAAAATAATTGAAAATTCAACGGTTTCGATTAAAGCAATTTTCGAGTGGTTTTGGGCAGTTTGGACGATTTTAATGTTCGGTTATTGTATATTTATATATGTAATGTAATCATATTAATCAAACAATAATTTTCTTAATCCCAACAACAATTACAAACCCAATAGTTTAATCCTCCAATGTTTATCAACTATCAAGAGTTTTTTCTTTGTTATTTATTATTTTGTTTGGTGCACAAACCTGAAGATTAACTTAAGGATG
Source organism: Cordia subcordata (assembly GCA_028554755.1). Lineage (NCBI taxonomy): Eukaryota > Viridiplantae > Streptophyta > Magnoliopsida > Boraginales > Cordiaceae > Cordia > Cordia subcordata. Next base: position 9,902,681 of record JAPTOF010000019.1, read on the forward strand.
AAGGAAAAATCATAAAAATAAAGAGTAGAAACTTAAGAATAACTATGCAAATATGTGTTGAAAGTAAGAAACTTTAAGTGTACATCACTAACTATATATATTTTTTGAATTATTAAAAATTAAAATAGTACATATGTATATACATATATATGCAGGCGGTTCGGTTTGGCGAAAATTTTTACTCCTAAAACCGAAAATCAAACCGTTCGTTTCGATTTTTAAAAATTAAAACCGTAATTGATCAAACCACTTTAAAAACCACCGATTTATAGTCGATTCAATTCGACCTAAACGGCTTTTTCAGTTTTAGCTGTTTTATGTTCATCCCTACTAATCAGTGAAAACCTGGCCTCTCCTAATGCCAAGAGATGAAGTGAATCCACCATATATATTGGCTGCATCTCGAGATATATGGTGTGAGGATCATGAAGATCCTCTTTTTGTCACATTACTCAATGGTCTAAGATTGCTCTCCTTCAAGAAGATACAAAATGTTACAGGGACTCAAACCTGCCCTCTTGAGAATACAGTAAAAACTCGTGCAGAAGTACACATCAGAACTAGATGATTAGAATGTATAGTTTGCCATCCTGGTTGGCGGAGGATGCTACTCCAACAGTGTTCAGAAGAGACTATACATTAATGGATTATACAAGATTACATATATACCTATAACACCAGTCTCACTCGCAAGTTTGGGGGTATGAGCTAGGGGACATGACTGCTACGGTAGAGAGCTCAAGAATTACACCCATGGTAATCAAGAGGGGGAAAAGGGGGAACGAAAAGCAGTTCAATTACATGAGATTTCCTACCTCTGCATCTACAGACGTACAAGAATAGGAATGGTTGATGACTTTGACGTAAGACTAAAAGAATAGCACATTTGAAGCTGGCAAGCAAGAGCCTGATTCGCCTTCAAGACCGTTAAGCGCAAAGAAATTTGGATTTCTCAGACTACATAGACCATTAATTGACAGCGTGCTTAATCGTCTGAAGATGAGATTAGATTGGGAAATTGAGAAGGCTTAAAAGTTGATCATGTCATTGTCAGAATCATAATCCTTCAATCTCATACCTTTGGTAAACTAGTAGTTGGTTCTCATCCCACCATCTCTCAGCATCCTTCTCATTAAATCTTTTTCGACTGCAAAATGCCATCTCAATGTCAATAACAAGCAAGAAAAAACTGCTCTACAGCTAGAAAGAGCACAGATGTAGAGATTTCAAGAAGATAATTCCGATTCTAGGAATGTTAAATCCATGACTTCTTATAGATCCCACATACTTTATTAAACAAAAACAATTCACTCAAAGGTGCCCTGCCTTTAAACATCGTGAACAAAGAACATATATGAATATCCTAACAAGAATAGCTGTTTCTAAAAGGATGCAGGGAGGTTCAGTTGCTGGAACCAACATGAAGATTTTATTGCTTGCAAAGAATAATCCGTAAACAAATGTACCAGCATAGGTTCAGAAGAAATAATGAATGGGTTCATTCTTGTTCTTGGAAAGCACGCCAACATATCTCCTCTGCAATAGGTGGTATTCAATAGGTAAAATCAACTATATTCTGAAAGTTAGCAACCGCATGCCCCTGTGTGCTCCTAAACTCGAGCATAAATTTCTCCTTTCACTGTGTTTATCAATTTCACTTGAAGCCACAGCAGAGCGGATGTCAAGTTTTGGTTGATTTGTTTATTCATATGATTGTTTTACGTTTTTATGGTTCAATCATGCATAGAATTCTTCAATTCCCTTCAGCTAGAGTAAGTCAACAAATCAATTTCTTTGGTTTCCTAAAGAAAAATTTGAGATACAATATTGCTATAACAATTATGATTAGTTATTTAATAATGCAACGCAATTTCTGCCAAATCAATTGTTATATATACGTGCCATGCAATATGCCGAAATAATTTTGACTACCCAAGGAACACATCTTTCTGTTTGCAAATTAGAATAAGGTTCAAGGATGGGGGTTACCTAAATCTGACCCTCTTGAGCCCCTTTTGACCATTTGTCATGGTCGTCAATGTAATATAGACACCAGGTTCATACTGTTCTACCCACTCATGTTTCGAGGGATTCATTCCCTCTGGCTTCTCTGCTGATTTAACATCGTCATGGTAGTCTCTTTCACGCAGAGATTTTATCGTATTGGAGAAAACAATAGGAGAACTGGAAAGACTATCAACTTTCAGGTCTTCCTTCTGTCCAACAACTACCGGGTGCAACAAGCCCTTCTGTTTTGGACTACCCACACTAGAGCGCGAAACTTGTGACAAATTACCACATGCATGATCTTGTGCATCTCTTTCAGCCAAAACTTTCTGTGACATCAAGTGAAGCTGCAGAAAGTAGAATATGAGCATGGATTGCTTGCTACACCAAATAATATATGCATTCATCTCATCTAAAGTATTAAGTAGAATATACAAGCACGAATTGTTCTAGGACGGAGCAAAGATTATAACTGGTTTATTGTTGGCTTTGCCTTCATTTCCTCCTATAATCCAGTAACTATTCTCTACCTTTTTCTTCGCTGAAAAGTGGTCAACTTTACTATCCCAATACCATGAAATGTCCATAAAAGATAAACCATTACCGAGGAGAGTAATAATTTTTAATTTCTTCTCTGATTCACCTACTTTCACTTATTTGAAAATTGCTCTCATAATCTACCACATAGGGCATAACTCTAAGAAATATATCTAAACCAGAGAATCTTTTTACTGCCTGTAATGTGAACTATGAAGGACTTCATTACAAATTTGACTCGGTGAATCGTCCACCTTTATCTCTAAATTATCAAGTTCTCTAGAACCTATGCAGCAAATCCTGTATTTCTGCAGGCATTTTGAAGCAAAAAAAGGCAGCTTTTTTTATTTCTACCCTTTTTTTTCAAAGTTCTATAAAAAATACCCTAGTTTGAAAAGCATTTTCAAAACTACCCTTTTCAGCCTTTGAAATACCGAAACGGTATTTCAAATACCGAAATTTGAGTTTTGTTTTCAATTTTAAATTTGCTGCAATAAAAATGCCTTGGAAGTCGTGTTTGGTATTCGAAATACTGACATTGGTATTTGAAATACCGTTTCCAAAAACAGCAGGAACTTTCTAGGTAAGGCTCGGGTACTCCGGGTCGAGTGTTGCTCGGGATGGCGAAGAAGTCGCGCAACTTTACACATTGGAAAAGAGGAGCTTGTTCTCTCATGTATGTGGTGAGGTAAGCCCGAAGCTTTACGTGTCTACTAGAGAAGAAGTGAAGGAGGTCACTAATGGCCTTGACCGAAAAAAAAAACGTCATTAATGGCAGCAACATGGTTATTTCTGGGATGCCATCTTCAAAGAAGAACAAGAGCCTACAGCAGCAACAAGGAGCGGAGCATGGTGGTCATTAATGGCCTTGACCCCAAAAAAAAAAAAAGGTCATTAATGGTGCAACTGGGGCATGAGAAGAAGCTGAACATGCAAAACCAAAGCCATGCCAAGCAGTGGCAGATCTTGAACCAAAAATTTGGGGGGCCAACAATGAAAGTTAGAATTTTTTTTATTGGATTGATATTAAATTAAAAAACTATTAAAAAAAAAAAAGAATTATATAGAACTATTAACTAATATGTTATAATTAGACCTAAAGGGATTTAATATTTTAAACATAATTAAAAATTACATCATTGTTAATTTTAAAAGTAACCTATCACTTTAAAAATAATTGAGTTTTTTTAACAATTCTTAATTTTTATTTAAGAGGGTTCAATTAAAATATCTAAATGGGGTTAAAAAAAAAACCTTTTTTGTATACTATTTTTTTTTTAAAAAAAGGGGATCAATTGACCCCAAAATTTGTTAACACCTCCGCCAATGGGTGCCAATTACTAACGTTATAACAAATATATAAAATTCGATTTAAAAACTATCAAAGTGTATATATATTTTCAAATATCATAAGGTGTGTGTAAATAGTAATAATTTTAAAAATTGAACAAAAATCATAAATACTAATAATTTTAAAAATTGAACAAAAATCATAAATACTAATAATTTTAAAAATTGAACAAAAATCATACTAGTACAATAGCGTACCCCAATTATAATACTTCTTAATATTCTTTTACAAAAAAAATAATAATAACAAATTGAGACTTAAGGAATTTCTACACTAACTAGTAAGAAAAAAAATAAGATTATTGATATTCACCTAAATTGAATAATTCAATCAACATTTAAGTTATGATAATTAGATTTATCATAAATAATAATAAGTCAACTTATACAAATATAGAAAATGAAAAATAAGTATAAATAACCATTTTAAGAAAAATTATATTATATATGTATTTTTTTTCCAAAAAAATTGGTTGGGCCAATTGTAAAAATTCTTAGAATCTTTTTCTAAAATAAAATATATTATATATGTATATTTTTTTCCAAAAAAATTTGGGGGGGCCATGGCCCCTTCTAGTCCTAACCAAGTTCCGCCACTGATGCCAAGCAAGTGGAAAGACTAATTCAAATACTGTTTCGGTATTTGGAAAATCGAAAACGACTTTTCCGAGGCATTTTTGTGGCAGCAAATTTAAAATTTAAAACGAAACTTAAATTTCAGTATTTGAAATACCAAAAAGGTATTTCAAAGTCTGAAAAGGGTAGTTTTAAAAATGCTTTTCAAATTAGGGTATTTTTTATAGGAATTCGAAAAAAAGGTTAGAAATAAAAAATATAAATAGAAAACTCCAAAAGAGGCAAAATTGTCCTTCCAATGCTATAGGCATATTGTTACGTCATTTTACCAAGCATGCCAACAATTTTAT